>MJHO01000049.1:270000-870000 GCA_002076135.1 Xerophyta viscosa
TGTGTTGAAAGAGGGGATGAAAATACGTTTCGGGAACACGAAAAAAAAAAAAGTTTGAAAGATTGGACATCGTTCAACTTTCATTTATATCATGCTATTTAACGAATCTTGTACGCATTATAACTTGTGTTCATTTGATGATCCCCGAATCAGCAAATGGGCATCACAAGTGGCATTTAGATAGTAAGATCTCTAGAGGAGATATCCCTCGATCCCGAGGGGGGAAATTTTCCTAGAGCCATACGCGCCCGTCAAGCTACCGAATGGTTCAAGGCGAGGTTTGAGCTAGCCGCACTCGGTCATACGCAGTCGATCCCATGAGGCTTGGATCACACCGTGCAACTCTATATTCTCACGACCGCACTTCAAAATCACTAATTACATAAAGATGGCCTCTGCAGGATGACAATGTATGGGCATAATCAGATGCTTTATAAAACAAATTTTGAAGAAAGGACAAAATTTATTTTTCAGATAATTCATATATAATATAATTGCTTTATTTTATTGATGTGTATGTACATAGAATATTTTCATAAATTAACTAATATTTTATTTAATTCTAGACTTAATCACATCCTTGAAGAATTACATGATTTTTTAAATTTTTATCAATTAATAAAAATATCACATATATTTCTTAAAATTAGAGAGAATACCACTCGACATATATAAAGATTATTTCTGGTGACACGTAGCGTAACGATTTTAATAATTCAATTTTATATTTATTTACAAAAAAGGGCAGAATTTTCCACCATAGTAAGTAATAAACATGACATTATGATCTCTGTATTCCAACTTCTGTTTTTTCACTTTCTAAACTTCATATATATATACCCACCATACTTGCAGTCTGCAGAGACCCCCTTCTCCTGCACTCTCTCTCTCTCTCTCTCTCTCTCTCTCTCTCTCTCTCTCTCTCTCTCTCTCTCTCTCTCTCTCTCTAATAATCTCTGCTGTCATAGCATACGGCATAATCAAGCTTGTCATACAAAAAAAAGCTGCCATATGCATGAAATCTTGGGATCGGAAAGTCTAAGCTGGTATATCTGATCTCGGGATCAGAAGAAAAATATCAATGGCGGGGACAGAAGTGCAGGCAAAGCCTAGTACACGGCTGAAGCTCTTCGGCTTTGACGTCTCCGACGATCAACTCTACACCACAACATCTGATTCTTCTTCTTCTGTTACTACATCTGCAGCAGCCGCGGGAGGCGGAGTCGCGGCAGCGGTGGCGGCGGCGGTTGTGGATGGCCGGAAGTACGAGTGCCAGTACTGCTGTCGTGAGTTCGCAAACTCGCAAGCTCTCGGCGGCCACCAAAACGCGCACAAGAAAGAGCGACAGCAGTTCAAGCGCGCACAGATGAGCGGTGCGCACCGTGCTGTCGCTCGCATAAACCCCATCTCTTCATCCTTCGCTCCGCCGCCGCATCTCCTCTCCTCCTCCGCCGCCGTAACGCCGGCGGGTTGGGTGTACTTCTCCCGCCCTGCAGCACCTCCGCAGTTCCACGTATCCAACGGCTGCATCATCCCCGCCTCCGCCGCTGTAGCTGCTCCTCCGCCGTACACGTACTCTTATTCTTACACTTACCCCGCCGCCGCCGGTGCTCCTCGTCCGCTGCCGCAGCTGCCTGAGGCAGACTCCGACGTAGATCTTCACCTAAGCCTCGCCCCCGCCGGCTCATAATTGGTGATCAAACAAAGCCCGCCATTAATGTGCGTCTACGAAGCATTAAATCATGATCCAACTGCACTGGTGATCACGACCACCTCGCTTGGGCTCTCGGATTGATTCATTACTGGATGATGAATGTGATCAATATTGTATATCAGAGATGCCAAGTAGTTAATCATCTTTTCATAATTTTAGCAAAAATGTTCGATTCAGAAGATCTAATTAAGAAACTCCGCAAAATTGGGTCGAACTGTATTTTCTATTGATCATTTCCATTTTTTCAGATAATTGAAACCGAATGTGGTTCCAGCGATCGTAATTCTCACTTTGCATCGAATTCTTCGTAGTGTTTTGGAATGTATGATGTTTGTTGCTATGTGAAAAAAAAATCATTAAATAATAATAAAGTTGAATAAAGACATAATATAATACCACAACAAATAATTAAATTTGAATATTATTATTATTATCATTATTAGAAATATAACTCACGTACGTGGGGAAGTGGGTGGGTCATGAAGGAGATCACGTAATCTTTGATTAGATAGAAGTGGGCCGCTTGTTTGTTTGATTGCTTGCGTGATCAAAACCATGCAGGGATCCGCTGTCTTGCTTGTCGTACCAAACGCATTTACGAATTGTTGGAAATAATCTCCCAATTTATCCTCGGACTCATTTCTCGAACGGTTTGGATTAACTTTCCACCTTTATCACCTTTACATAATTTTCCAAAAACTAATCACAGCCGTCCATCAATACGCCCATGTTATTTCAGGCAACAATTTTATGCAGCAGTGTTTATTAGCAGTAATAGCACCGTAAGTTAATTACTCTAAACTATATCCTAGAATAGTTTGAAATATACAAAACTCTAGAAAAAAATATAATATGATATTTTTTTAAAAAAAGAATTACAAAATATCTAAAAAAGTAAGATTTTATTTGTAAATAAGTAATTAATTTGTGTATTTTCTATTTACACATTTAACTATGAGTACTATATCAGTATTAGCAATTTTGAAATAATATCATACGTCATAATCTTTTTTGTATTTTTCAAATTATATAGATAAAAAATTTGGTCCTCTAATAATATATATCTGGTGATAACTTACTCAATACTTGTTGGAATATTTTATGTAACGTCTCTTTTTTATCTGTATTGTACCATATATTAAAAATAAACCATATAAACTTTATCAAATTAACTTGGACGATTTTTTTATATAAAATTATTGGTATAGCTAACATTGCTCTTCATGAATTTGAAACAAGTTACTTGTGTAGTTCCGGACACCATGCTATGCATAAAATACGTCTACATGTCAAGATGCCAGCGGATCCTTTCCCCTGTTTCGTGTTAGAGGGTGGGTTGGTGATTCGAAGAATCATTACACGCTCGAACCATGGCAATCAAATCCTAGTATGAAGGGGGTTTGGTTTCTAGAGATGGCGACAACAAAATATTATATATATATATATATATATATATATGAGCGTTTCCACCTTCTACGCGACTAAGTATAAAAAAAGAAATGTGGCAAGCATATGCCTATCAAAACCTTTCTTTTATAACCCTACTTTCAACTAAACTAAAAAATGAATTATTTAATTATTTAGGTTTTTATATTTAAAAAATATTTAGGCCTAGTTAACTATGATTTTTATATATGCTTTATAGCAGTCAAACATGCATATAAAACTATTTATTCTTAGATCATCCTAAGATTCGTATCGCTTACTTTAATCTCCGCGCGCACTAAAATACGTGTGGAGTTATTTAACCTGTTAAATTGCTCTTCTTAAATTATTTTTGTACAAAACTTTTGGAAATTGGTTTGTAAACAAGAAACAACACATAGTGCTGCACTACTTAATTTAATTTTAGAAATTTAAAATAAATATTTCCGAATTTGGAATAAATCGTGAAAGATAAATTGAAATAAGTTGATGAAAACTAATTTATCATTATTTTGCAACTTTTTTTTTTTTGTTGCAATGAGTACTCCTAAAATTAATAACAACATCCTATATATAATAGATAGTGTATGATTAGTTTTTTTAAGGGGTTCTTGCAGATCAGCCCCCCGTTTCCCATTTATGGGCAAATCAGCCCCCGAAAACGCGTTTTCGGGGGCTGATTTGCTTTTTTTTTTTGCAGATCAGCCCCCCCGAAAACGCGTTTCGGGGGGCTGATCTGCGAACCCCTAAAATAGAGGGGCTGATATGCAATTATCCCTTTTTTTAAAGTTTTAACAAATTATTTGATGGACCAGCAAATGTACAATTTTTTTTTTTTTTTAAATTTTGTTTTTAATAAAATGAGCATTACTCTTGTTGGAGCTCCGGTACATGTAATTTTTATGTTGTATCATGTATACGCTTTATTTTGTCGTTTTATTTAGCGGTTTAATTAGTTATCACTCATATTTTGTCTTTTAATGTTACTTTAATATGACAAAAATAATGTTAAATTCTACTAAAACCTGAAACAACTTCAACCTCATTAATACAAAATTTTAGCTAAATTAAATTTAATTAAAAATTATAATTTTTTAAGATAATAAAAATTTAATTACAATTTCATTATTCTTAAGATCTAATTCCTTAAACTACTGCAATTTAAATTGTAAATTAAAAAAAAAATGAAAAAGCTACGAATCCCCCAAAAATGTTGCAATTAATGGCATTGTCATGTTCATGGGCCGAGCATAGTCAGGTTTGAGTCTCTTAGAAATAGCGTGATCTGAGCCCGATCCGATTCGTGGACCAACTTATGAGCTTGAACATCAACCAGGCCCAAGTTTGGTATACTCATACCAAAAATCTCACAATTCACTACACGTACTATTTCGAAACCTCTTGAAGGTTACAGAATCGGAACCAGTCGATCGTTGCGCTCTCTTACGTGCTCAAGTTCGTTAGGCATCGATCTGGCGAGCTCAGTGATCTCTCCGTTGTGGAGGGCGGTCACATAAGTCGACCTCACTCTCTGCATCTCCAAGACCTAGGTTCTTAAGTGGCTCATCCATGATACTATCTGGCGTATATATACATTGGCCCTCTTATATATATGCTTTAGGTGAGAGAGAGAGAGAGAGAGAGAGAGAGTGAGTTCACATGCATAATCCAAAAACAGATGATAGTCCAGTGATTTTCTATGCAAACAATTTCGGCGCAAAATTCAAAAGCTGGCCAAGAGCACTGCCATCGAATTTTCGCGCAAATAGAAAGCACACAGAACTAATATCGCTGCTGTTCTCGCAACTGGATCCGTTTCTGATACTGCTGAATAAGAGCCATTCATTGACATCCTTATCTCTAAATGTCGCGGGATGCGATCCTCCGCGGGACCAATCGACCCAAGTGACGGTTCTGTTAGAGTTCAGCTCAGGGAAGAGCTTAGTCACAAGTGTCGGGAAATAATGCTCGTCCATATAGCACGGAGGTTGGCAATACTTGGCAAATATCGGAAAATATTTACTATCCGCAACAACACCATCTGCGACTTTTCTGCGAATCGCGAACCACTGCGATCCTTTTCGCCAATCTTGCAATGTCACCAACGGCGACATTTGCTTGTTGTACCTGTCAAGAGAAACTACAGGTCTGAATGAAGGTCCTTGCATGATTTGTACAAATCCTTAACAAGTAACAGTATCTCACACTGCCAGTTGCTCATTAAATATAATGCACTAGTGAGTACATACATATGCGCTTTAGACGGGACATTCCCGTGTGAATGTCTGGGAGCCAGGTGGAAATCTTATACTGGTTGAATCCCAGCTCAATTTGGTAACTGGGGCACTACAAAAAAAACTTGTACCTGCCCCGACCGACAGTTCTCGGGTCGTCGAAGGAGCCTAGGAAACTTTGGTTGGAGTCGGCAAGGAAATTGTAGATGAATGTGAAGTTGTACAAAGGAATGCAGGTTTCGGAGAGTAGAATGAACCACTCGTTGGCCGAGTCCGAGAGGGCGTTCGATAGTAGCCTTCTCTCCGCTTCGACTACTGATGCTCTGCCCCATTCGACTTGCTGGCAAAACTTGCAACAAAATTTATCAGTTCAAATTTCGTCTCGGGATGGGTTTTAGAGTAGGATGTATGGCCAAGATCCGAAGAGGGTGTATGCAACCAAAAATGGCTATAAAATCCGGTTTAAGAATATCAATTAACTTAAACATGATAAAATTAAGAGAAAGGAACAGACCTTGCTGGTTATACGGCGGCCGAAAAACACCGAACTTATCGGCGGCTCGTCGGTGTAATCCGGGGATGTATGGATGTATATCGAGTATGCATCTTTTCTACATCCGTCAAAGAACTTCTCCCATAATGGCCTCAACGGTAATTTCCCCCTAGTTAAAAACATAAAAGCCAACTTATCGGGCACGGATCGATTCGACTGATTTATATGCGAAGAAGAAAAAGAAGTAGTTTGAGGTGGAAATAGGAGAGTTTGAATGGTGGGATAGTAATGGTGGTGCTGTTGGGAGGATACTATGACAGCCTTGGTGAGCCAGAGGGTCGCCGCAGATCCAACGGCGACGATTGAAAGGCAAAAGAGCGCCGCCGGTGACCCGAGTTTCAAACTAAAATCCGCAGTTTCCTTCATATTTCTGCTACAAATGACTATAAAATTGCACCCGTTATGCATATAATTGGTGATATATGTAGTAATTTGGTCCTGCTCTCATATTACTGAGTTGTTACAAAATTTCTGATAGCGCATATTTTCTTTAAAAAATTACGAAGAAATAAATATAATCATTACGATGTTATAATTTGTCGATAAAGACGGCTCGAACAGCGATTAATCATGTGATTTTGATTAAATTTTCTAGAATGTGAGTTAAAGTTAACAATAAGATCATGATTTTGCTATTTTTGAAATCTTTTTATCTTTCTTTTTGCCCAAGCTTGGTGATAACGTTTACGTTACAAAAAATAGCACTAGGTATTAATTCTCAGCATGGTTTGCATGAGGGCCATGCATCTATCGGAATATTTGTCAATAACTATATATATATATATATTAAGCCAAGTTTCCAGATCTTACAAACTGATAGCTCGTACCTATCCCGAGATTTAAAACTCCTACTCGTTTGTGCCTACAGCAAGAGATGAATGCTAAATAATAGTAAGTAATATGAGCGGAAGATTAATAAAAAAAACATTTTCTATCCCTATAAAATCCTCAGGCTCTCCGAGTTCGCACCCGAGCTGCTGAGTAAGTTGGATCTATTTGTTCCACGTAGGATAAGAATGCTGCAGCAACTCTGATCTGAATCACCTGATTTGAAAGCTTCAATTTCAAATAGTTCCTGTCGACAAACTCTTTCGCTTGCTTTGCGACTGCGACTTCCATTTCCTCCCATTCAGAACAGCGTACGAACTCCGGCATATCTCCTTGGGTGGTCAGCAAGTCCTTAAAAATTTGACAGTAATGTTTCTCGTCATGGCCGAATAGATGTCTCGCTTCACAGCTTAAGACGTGTAGTTGGTTATAAGTTACGTCATCTTTAAAACGCGTTCTGATCTTAGTAAACTTAGTAACCTTGATGTTGAGGTGGACTTCAATTTGGCTCTCCCCGATGCACGTTTCGAACGTAGGCTCCTCGTAGGAAAGCTTCAAACTAGCGTCCGAGATCACGTACACCATGATTTCGTGCTGTGCTTCTGTCCGCCGACTGACTTGGTTTTTTCTTTATTTGTTTTTGCAAATGCAATTGGTTATTTATATACATTAAACCATGACCCAATATAGTATATAATGGACTGAGAAAGGAGAATTCTTTCTCTTTCCTTTCAAACAAGTATTTGTTTACTAACTAGGCTACATATAGTGATATTTTGGGTATATTTGTTTTCTAAAAGAAACATTTTTTTATTTTTCCCAAGATGTCAATGAGAAATTCAGCTCCTATAAATCTCTAGAATTTAAGGCAAACAAATGTATCTTTTTTGGGATTTTAAGGGGATAAATGGAAATATTTAAGTTTACTTTCTATAGAGAATCTATAGAGAAAGTTAGATCCGGTGAATACTAGCTTAAATTGCTTCCTTTAATGGCCCCCTCATATCTAATAAGTTAGGCCCAATTAAAAGCCCAATTAATTGGTACAGTCCCAAAAGCGGCTTAATAATTGAGAGCCCAATTAAAACCCAATTAGTTACAGAATGTAAAAAGTCCAATCCATGCTCGAGGTATTTTGAAGGAAGCTACTAATAAAAGAAGCTACATGCAAAAAATTCTAGTTATTTTTTTTTGAAAAAAAATATATAGAGATATCTCAGGTAAATGTCTTTTTTATTAATCACTAATCTAAAATATTTTAAATATTATATAGTATACATAATGTTCCTAGTTGTCTGTAAATATTCATATATTTTATATGTGTAAGGCAAGCAATAAGTGTTGCATACAAAATATTTGTAACCAGTCAAAACTACCGAGGATTAAAATATTTATTTAGATTTTAAAAAAGAAATCACTACAGGAATTGTAGAGTAAACCAAAATTTAATTTTGATATTTAAAATTTTCAGTAAATATTTATAAAAATATATGTTTTAACTTGATGTAGTAGTTATAACTAAATTTAAAAAAAAAAATTTGGGAGAACGCTTAAAAAACAGTTGCTTGTATATAATAATACTTCAAATTTTTTACTTATAAAAAAAGAATTTAAGTCAATTTTTGGGAGAATATAAAGAAAAGAAGGCATGTTGTTTGTTGGTAGGCCACCAAATAAATGGACTTTGTTACAAATGGAAAAATAGGTACTTGCAAGTGCAGGTCATCTTAATTAGGTATTTTATTGTTATCTTGCCAAACTACTTTTTATATATATATATATATATATATATATATATATATATATGGTAAATCGTGGACCGTCGAATTAAATATTTTGATCGTGATCTAGCGCTTCAAATAAGTCTAACTAAATCAACAAAAATTTAAAAAATATAATATTTAAAATAAATAATTATATTATATTATTAATAATATATAATAATTCGACGGTCCACGATATTTAAAATATTTGATCGTGATCTAGCGCTTCAATTTCGGCCGTGATTGCGCTGGGTTTATATATATATAATATATATATATATATAATATATATATATATATCCAAACAATCTTATTTCATTACCAACAAATATTTTTATCTAATTAAATTTATTTTATCTATGATTGAGAGTAGAGATATCAATTTATTTAGGACACTACGGAGATCTGATTTTTCGCTTCGAAAAAAGTCGGAGGTGAAAAATTACTGTAATATGGAGAAAGTTCGATATTTCTTAATGGGATGAAAAATTAATGTGATATATTAAGCAGGTCCTTAACTTAGCACCTAACAAGTAATCCACCCTTATCAAAGAGACTGGATCATATGGTGCGGCCGGAATTTGGACGGTGCGGGATCCAGTACGGGTCGGGGTGTGACACTAACGGTGCAGCACAGCGGAAATAGGGGCGAGTGTACTACTGTAATAATAATAATAAATTAAGATCAAGTGATATATATTCCAACTAATGGAGTGGTTCTCCTTTAAAGAGACAAACTTAGCCTGTAACCTATCACTATTAATCATTAATTTTTATTTTTCTATTTTTTTAATGGCATATGTTAATCATTATTAATATAATGGATGATAATAACACGTTGTTGGGCCATTCGAATACTACTTGTGCGCTTTTATTATCCACCCAACCCAACGGTCATGTTTCGGTCCTTACATAAATTAACAGTACATTATCAATAATCTCAATAAATCTTTTAATAACTTCTGAAATCTAATGAATAATTTTTAATATTTTACTAAACTGTAAAATTATAATTTGTAAATTATCTAAAATATATTGCTTATTACAATTAAATTTTAAATAGATAAACGCCGTATCACCTGCTTTTAAGCCTTAAATACAAATTAGTCTCTACACTATTCATTTTTTTAAAATCAATCTCTCAAAATTTTATGTTAGAAATATATTACCTACTTTATAAATATTTTTTTAAAAATAATTAAAAAATAAATTCTATTATAATTTTTTATTTAATTTTCTTGTAAGAAAAATTTATAAATAAATATTTTAACCTTTAAATTTTTAATGAATAGTAGAGAACGGGCCAAAAGTTTACAATTTTGAAATTATATTTAAAAATATTTTTTTTAAAAATTTAAATAAGTTTAATATAATTTATAAATTTTTAAAATTAATTTAAATTGTAAATATATATATATATATATATATATATATATATATATAATTAAAAATTTATTTGTAAAATTAAACGGGGCAGATATTCAGGTCCCCCTTCTTAAAATTATAATTTATAAGCTCGTATCAAATTATTACTAGGAAAAATTACTGTTCAGCCCTATGAAAACGTTTTTTCGCCGACGTGACGGCGCGTGTGTGCCGTCACGTGACATTTCAGGGGCTGAATCGCGCGACTCCAAAATTAGAGGGACAGAACAGTAATTTTCCTTTATTACTATACACGGTGGCCATCGGGTTGAGTCATTACCGAACTACACGCCACGTAAGTACTTATTGCTAGTGGACCATCCACTCCTTTGCCCGGTACCAACTTTTCTGCTCAAGCAAAAAACTTTCTTTTTTAAAAATCAATAAAAGAGATCCAAAATCCAAATAAATAGAAAATAAAAAGTTAATCACTTGGTCAGTGGGATTCTCCCCAACCTCTCTCTCTCTCTCTCTTCTCTCTCTCTATTCCAGTGCCTCTGTTATAGCTTAAGCTTTAAGCTTGCTTGCGATCAGCTCTGCCTTTTTTTGTGCTTTCTGTAGATTTTCTGCTTCATTTACTGACTTTTTGTTTTCCTGATTTTCTTTCATTATTTGCATTTCCTTCCTTTTTTTTGATCTTATAGCGACTTCTCATCCTTTCATTTTCAGGAATTTCTGAGTTTTTTTTTTGCATCATTTTATTGTGGTTCCTGTAAAATCTGTGTATATAGATGCAGCAACAACTTATAGCTCTCTGATCTCTCTTTCTTTGCGTTTCTACTTTATTTTCTGTAATTTTCAGTGTTTTTTTTACTACTATTCTTGTAGTTTATGTAGTAATTTGAGCTTCTGTAATGGCTCTTCCATGGCGTCCACTTCTCCTTTTTGCACTGCTACTAACAAGATCAGCTGCTTCAGCAGAAACAATGTCAGCCAACAAGGAAGCACTCGCTCTCCTCAGCTTCAAGTCCGCCATTAATGAAGATCCTGAGAGCTCTCTATCCAACTGGAACTCCTCTTCTTCGTCCCCATGCTCATTTAACGGCGTCACCTGCAGAAACGGCGCCGTCATCTCTCTCGCCGTTCCGAACAAGCGTCTGTTAGGCTCTCTCTCGTCTTCTCTCTCCTCTCTCTCCTCTCTCCGCCACCTCAACCTCCATAGCAACCGCCTCTATGGCCCCCTCCCTGCCGCCATCTTCCACGGCACAGCCGGGTTGCAGAGCCTCGTTCTCTACGATAACTTCTTCTCCGTCCAAATCCCGCCGGAAATCGGGAGCCTGGTTTACCTCACAACCCTGGATTTGTCAAACAACTCATTCTCCGGCGAATTACCGGACTCTCTCCTCCAATGCCGCCGTCTGAAAGCCCTAGTGATCTCCCGAAACAATCTTTCGGGCGATCTCCCTGTGGGATTCGGGAACAGATTGATTCTGCTGGAAAGACTCGATCTCTCTTTCAATAACTTCAACGGATCTATACCGGCTGATATCGGTAATCTTTCGAGTTTACAAGGAACTGCAGATTTTTCCCACAACAGATTCACCGGTTTGCTTCCGCCGAGCCTCGGCAATTTGCCTGAGAAAGTGTACATCGATCTCTCTTACAACAATCTCAGCGGCCCTATACCGCAGAGTGGCGCTTTGGTAAATAGAGGGCCTACTGCATTTCTAGGGAACCCTGGCCTCTGTGGCCCTCCATTGAAGGACCCTTGTGGTAATTCTTCTTTGCCGTTCATTCCCGATAACGTCACTCCTCCCGGATCGGAACCGGCGGCCAATTTTACTAGCGGCAGTAGTAAAGGCGTTAGCAAGAATGTCGTGGTTGCAATCGTCGTTGCCGATGTTGTTGGACTCGCGTTAATTGCTTTAGTTTTCTATTATTGTTACCGTAGAGCAACTTCTTCCAAGGGGAAGGATAAATCTAATAAGAAGAGTTCTGAAGGGAAGGAATGTTTGTGCTTCCGGAAGGGTCACGAGTCGGAGGCGTTTTCCTCGGAGGATGTCGAACATCTGGATCTTGTTCCTTTGGATTCGCAAGTAAAATATGATTTGGACGAGCTTCTGAAGGCCTCAGCGTTCGTTCTAGGGAAGAGCAGGATCGGGATTGTGTATAAGGTTGTTTTAGAAGATGGGCTAACCTTAGCAGTTCGGAGGTTAGGGGAAGGAGGATCACAAAGATTTAAGGAGTTCCGTACGGAAGTCGAGGCGATCGGAAAAGTACGACATCCTAATATCGTTCCGTTAAGGGCTTATTATTGGTCGGTTGATGAGAAGCTGCTTATTTACGATTACGTTCCTTATGGAAGCCTCTCAGCAGCAATGCACGGTAAGATTTCTCAGTTTACTAATTTATGAAAAGCATATATATCCGCGATTACTTGAGCATTAGCAAATTGCCGATCGGGCTTTATCTGCTCTTTTAAGAGTATGGGTTATAGGATATTTCATCTGTTTTTTAATTAGATCCGTAGCTGCTCTTAGATATCGAGTTTCATTTAGTTAATTCTGTTCATCATGTCTATTTGTTTCCTTACTAGTTTCTTGTACTCTAAATTTGCCATTGCATAATTTTCGAACATCGGATTTGGGTCTTTTCTGGAATGTATCGAGTCGATAGATATTAAATCATCAATACTCATCCGATGATCGAACTATATTTAATTTCTGGTGGTTTTTGTGTACACAACCTCAGGGAAAGCTGGAATGGTCTCATTTACGCCGTTATCCTGGGATATTCGGTTTAAAATTATGAAAGGAGTAGCAAAAGGATTGGCCTTCTTGCACGAGTTCAGTCCGAAGAAGTATGTTCATGGTGATCTCAAGCCCAGTAATATACTTCTCGGTACAAACATGGAGCCATACATAGCCGACTTTGGACTTGGCCACTTGGTTAACATAGCGGGAGGATCTCCGCTTAGACAATCAAATCGAATCGCACTGGAGAAGCCGGTTAGTCCGATAACAAACAATCTTTCGTGCTATCATGCTCCCGAAGCCTTACGAACTCTAAAACCGTCTCAAAAATGGGATATTTATTCGTACGGAGTAATTTTGCTGGAACTGATATCCGGTAGATCACCGTTGATTCTGCTGGATACTTCAGAGATGGATTTAGTTCGGTGGGTTCAGTTCTGTATCGAAGAGAAGAAGCCCCTCGTAGATGTCCTGGATCCGTTGCTAGTGAGAGATTTAGATAAAGAAGATGAGATAGTTGCGGTTTTTAAGATAGCTCTAGCGTGCGTGCAAACAAATCCCGAGAGGAGACCGTCGATGAGAAATGTTGCAGAAACTCTGGAGAAAATCCGTTATTCGAACTAAAATAAGCATCCAGAAAACATGAACCGACTACTTACGATGGAATCTGAATATTTGTTTCCTTTCTGTAACATTCTGGTACTTATCTTGTGTTTTTTTTCTGAGTAAATTTAGCCTTGGAGAAGTGTAATATGAATTAAGACTTCTTACCCGTAATTATTTTACCTTCCGTGGCCGTTTGGCGCTGATTTGTATTTAGATCTGACACGATATAACACTAATGCTGGGTAGAAGAAGAAACACCTCCTTCATTTTTATTTTATTTTTATTTTTTTTTGTGGAGATAATAGGTAAGGCCAATTTATTTGTAATTCGAAACCCTGCGTACGAGTTTGTGATTTGTAACTTTTAACTGCAGCCTAGAGTTAATTGTATATGTTCTTGCTGCAGATGGCATGTCTTCTTGTTTGGAGACATCATAGTCTAACTCTCTTTGCTTGTATACCTCCGAAATTTCAAACATACAAAAAATTTTCATGTTCAGTTTCGACCAACGTTGTATGATCCGAATACAGATCTTCGATGAATATGGACTTTGCCACATGGTATATACAACTTTTTCTTAGAAAATTTTATCTTTAAAATTTCACTCCAGCTAGTCTCGAATCAAGTCCCTATCCGGTCGAACTTGTCATGCTCGGTGTAACAAGAACATGTTGTAGCTTTCATATGTATATAATAAAGGCGTGGTAATTTAAGGTCGGTTCTTGTCGCCATATTTGTTATCGTTTTACAGCACGATATTGTCCAATTATGTTGCTGAGTGTGAAAGTGATACCTACATAAAAAGGGAATATATATATATATATATATAGATATATATATATCATCCCAAGACATCAACTATCAAGAGTTGCCTAAATGTTTTGGGCGAATTGCATATCAACCACCATCCACGAACTGTAATTGTAAAATACACATCAACCACAATAACTAGACCAAAACAATTCATATTATGCAAATATGAATCAGAACCACACATTGCACATCAAAAAGAGAGCGTCACATGTCCTAATGCACAGCATGTAATTCATATAATAACAGGACTAGCGGGGATCCCGACGAACGACATTTCTGATAAAAAACAGCTGATGTCCTCAAACTTTTTGTCAATGTACCAACAAAATATTATTGAAATGCTGAAAATTTGTACATAAGGAAAAGGGGTCCGGATACTACAATACCAAACACAAAACAAACATGAGGCTCCCAAACAAAGATGACCTAGTATAGCCCCTTGTCACAATACAGTAAAAAGGTATCAAATAATGCGGAGAAATCAAGTTTGAGCTATCTTCGTCGCAACAAGACGCATGCTACCAGTTTCAGTTACTGATCTTCTTCGTCACAGGGACAATGTTAAACCAACTTTATTCCATTGTTTTGTCATTCTTTTTCAGCTTCCTCTAGCTGCATGGAAAAGGTTATACGAAAGCTTCAATTGAATAATGCTAGATAATGTACAAGTAGGGAAAACTATAGAAGTCCAACAGGTCTCCAAACAAGTGATATATATATATATATCACACACGAGGCATAAGACATTCCTTAACTAGAACAGAAAAACATTTGGGGTAAATATCATCGTCTATCCTGCATTTTGTTTTATCCTGAAACACGTACAACCCAGACCCTATACTTTGTACGTGTAATATCCACTACCAAACTTCTAATATTTCGTCGGCTTGGGATGATGTTAGTGTCTTTACAAAACATCTAATCACATGAAAATGTCATAAGTTGTATCCATCACACGCTTACAGTCATGTGCACCATGCATGATACTAGCTAGAGAAAAAAAAAGGCATATGCAATTTGAATGGAAAATGTTAGAAGTTCAAAATTTAGGGCATATATGATGGATTTTAAATGTAGGGTTTTATGTGTTACAAAGTCCAAATTGCAAGTATAAATACAGTGATATTAACCCAAACATTTGCTGTAACAAAAATTGATGAATGCCTGGAAAGTGGAAACAATTAAGTAACACTAGAAAAGTGCATATGAAAGACTAAACCGGGTCCTTTTCAGACCTTTGGAAGATACGAAATAATTCAAGTAGACCAACAATACTGTTAAGAGCAAACATAAGACAAGCCAAAACTAAAACGATTTACTATTTCATGGTGAGTAACAATGTTTTCAAGCAACATAAAAAGGCAAAGATTGGTCAAGTTAGTCCATGGTTCAAACGGAACAAATTGGGCCAGTGGAAGAACCAAGTAGACTTTCATAAAATCTCAACTTAACAAATAAAAAAAGATGCTTTAAATTTGTAGGATTATGTGGAGAACCGGTCCTTTAATGGACACCCTAACAATCATGTGTGTTCCTTTAAGAGTTCTCCACTTTAAAACCAAGTCTGTAACTAACTAACAACATAACCCCTTCTCGTTGAGAGGATACAAGTGATGAGGAACTCACCGGACCAATATTTCACAGCAGGACCAAAATTAAACTTGACTGTCATACACCTAGCCCTAGTTTATTATTCAACATGTTGATCTCATTGTTTTAGGTATTTCCAAGGAGAGATTGTACACATGCAGGCATATTGTAATCACCAAGAACCATAATAACGGAAAACTCGTGGTATCTAATCTACCAAATTATCTCATGCTCAGTAGATCAGATTGAATACATAAATCGTCGACAAAAGACTAAGGTTAATTGTATGCCGAGTCTAACGATTTCCACCGCATACCATATCTCGATTGAACAAACACGACATCACGAACAAGTCATCAATGATATATTTCTCGGCGCCTATAAAAATTCACATAATTCCTTAAGAGCCTAATTTTTAAGAAGCTAAACGAAATATATATTTTTATGAAATGAACAAATAACAGATTCTTAGACTCACACAAAAATCATTTTATCCAGGAATTTCAAACTACAAAATCCACTAATAAGACGAAAAATGCATTCAATTAGTGAATAACTACTCACTCCTTTTCACGCAGATGAATTTGGAAGCGCCGCCATGAAAGCATTATATGAGGATTCAAGATCAAAATGTAATTGACGCGCCTGCTGCTCAGTCAACTCATCTGCAGCGCCCATCTTTGCCAACCTCGCAATCCAATCCCGAATCTTCACCCGACCTTCAAAGTCCACTGGCATCACCGAAACCGGAAGCTTCGCGAGCGACGCAGAAAGATCAGTTAATAAAGGGTGGATCTGATCAACCGCCACCATGTTAAGCTTCAAAGAATCCATAGCAGTGATGAAGTGCTGCACGCACTCTGCAACTACAGCTGCGGCAGCAGGGGCATTGGAAGCAGAGTGTAGCCGATGCTCGACGGTGGCGGGAACCCCAACGACGACAAGGCGATTGATTGCTGCCGGGCAATCGAGACGGTAAGATTCGGCGAAACGATCGATGGAGGGGAGAGAAGATTGCAGGGTTGATTGCAGGGTTTTGAACTGGGCAATGAGCTTGGCGCACTCGGACTCGTAGATGTCGGACGAGGGGACAAGGTCTCGGACGTAGGCTTTCTCGAGCTTCTCTGTCGTGCGGATGATGGCGTAGAGATCGGCGAGGGTGTCGTACAGATCGCGCTCACGCTTGTCGGAGTACAGACGGATCTCGCCGGCCGCTGGCGGTCGGATCGATCCGAAATCCATCGTGGAAACTGAAATTGGAAATTAACTTCACAGTCGGTGGATTGTTTGATTGAAATTGATTGATTGCAGGAGTTAGATTGGGGATGGATTTGAATCGAAGGATCGGTGAGATTTTGGAAGAAGACTTTAGAGAGGATAGTCGACGACAAATCGACCAGAAGGAACCGTGTATAACTTTATAATTATGTATTTTCTCGGAAAATAAATCATTTACTTGTTAAGACCACCCAGAATTATTTACACCAATTCAAATATCTAATTATCAAAGATTCAAAGAGTAACAGAATATGTAGGTATGTGCAATGAAGTATATGGGCCAACCTTTTATTTGGCCCAACCAGTAAAAGATGTTGGGCTCAGCTCAGAGTCGGCTCAGCTGCTAAACTTAAAAACACAAAATCTGGAGACAACCACACACAACAAAGATCAAGAAAAATCAACCAAAAACAAAAGAAAAAGAAACAGAGAAGAAGAAGAAGAAGAATAGATGGGCAGCAGCAGTACAGCTCTGCTCTCTCGCCCACCGCAGCTCATGAGCTGCTTACGCAGCGGGAATCCTTACGTGGCTCCGCGGGTCAGCATACCGACCTCGTATTCTCCAAAAATGGTGGTTAATCTTCCCAAGCGGCAGCCGCGGCGGCGCTCTCTCCGCCTCGCCACCGCCGCCGTGCTCGATGATGATCAGCAGCAGCCACCGCCGCCACCTCTCAGTGGCTCTGGCACCGCCATTGAAGATAGACCCGGTAATTGTTAATCCCTAACTGATCGTATGCTAGTGGTACACGTGTATCAGGAGCTGCGTTGAATGGTGGAGTTGGTACAGGGCCTTCCGAAGGTTAAGCTGTCCTCGCAGGTTCACAAATTGAGCTCGATTCAAGCAGTGTTTCTGCTTGTTAATCTGAAAAAGGCTACTGTCTGTAATAATTACTAATTCTTCATTCTTGGCGCTTTTGAAAGATAGTAGCAACATAACAAGGAGAAACCTGAGGCATATTTGTGATCATTCCCTCACGATTGGCTACTGATTTTAGAGGTAGGAGAATAACAAATGTGAAGATAATCTATAATAAAATGGGTTTGTAGATATACCAAATGTCGAACTATCAAGGAAATTGCAATTGAAAAGGGAGCCTCGATGAGGACGAATATGTCTTTTTCTGGTCTAGCTTAATAATCCTCTTGATGTGGTACTTCTTGTGGTTTTTGTTCCCTAGGATTGTTCTGTGTATAGACGCGGTGAGAGGGATCTGAACGCTGATTTTAGTTAGATGCACATTCATGGACTTGTTTGGGATTGATTGGTAAGTTTACTTTTGCAGTGTAACAAAGCGTGTGTATAAAGAAAAATGTTTTGGAGCAGCTTATAGAGCTACATGAGTGGTTTACCTCTAGACTTGCTTGTAAGTTTTGACTTTGCGAGAAAACCATAGATATCTATCAATGTGGTTGATGGTTTATTAAAAGTAATTAGCTATAGCTTTGCCTGACGGACTTGGTTTGACCAATTTCCCAATAATTTATTCTCCAAATAGCTATCAGGTAATCTAGTTTGACTTTTTTCTGTTGCTGAGATTTGAGTTACTTAAAAGGGGAAAAAAAAAAGGAAAGGATTAATATTTGCACCATTAAACTCAGAAGTACGTGTTCTAATTTCACTTCTAATCGTGACCCATTATATGCACTCCCTTCCTTTATTTGTTGCAGCAGAAAGCATTCAGAATCAGATGCCAGAAAATATTAATGAGGGTAGCGAGAAAAGTGCACTATATGAATTTCTTTTTCCCAGCAAAGAGCTGCTTCCTGATGACAAAGAGATGGGTATATTAGACCATTTGGAAGAGCTTCGCGAGAGGCTATTTGTTTCAGTTTTTGCAGTTGGAGCTGCTATTTTAGGTTGTTTTGCTTTTTCGAAAGATTTGGTTGTGTTTCTTGAGGCCCCTGTTGCTGCAAAAGGTGTACGGTTTTTACAACTATCCCCAGGGGAATTTTTCTTTACGACTCTGAAGGTGAAAATTGCACTGCAAAGTAGTTCTTCCCTTTTTATCCATTAACTCTTGTAGCTGTTTATGTAATCCATAATATACCATTATTTGGAAGCTGAACTGCTTTGTTCTAGAAATCATTTAGCAAATATGTTCATCGGTGGTTGCTTGTACATCATTAAATACATGCGCTTCATATTATTTTGGTGAGAGAAAACAAGAAGCATGCCCTAAATGATCGAGGACAATTCGAAAAGTAATTTTAGGGTCAGAAATTGATAATATCTAGTTAGGTTTTTCTGTTAATACTGGGTTTGGTCGAGAAAATTATGCAGCTTATTTTCTATAACCTTTACCATTACAATCTATGATTTTTTCATACATCTTTTATAAAATTTTTAATATGGTCCTCTATCTCGTATATAAATAAACTTGACTTAATGCTAAATTTACTTTATTGTTATGCAGGTATCTGGTTACTGTGGTCTTCTTATTGGAAGTCCTTTGATTCTTTACGAGATGATAGCGTTCGTTGTCCCAGGTCTTACAAGAGATGAGAGAAGATTCTTAGGGCCTATTGTCTTGGGATCATCAGTTCTCTTCTATGCTGGTATTGCATTTTCTTATGCTGTTCTAGCACCAGCAGCCTTGACGTTCTTTGTTAACTATGCTGAAGGAGCGGTGGAATCATTGTGGTCCATTGATCAGTACTTTGAGTTCATACTTGTTCTTATGTTAAGCACAGGCTTGTCTTTTCAGGTACTAATAGCTTTGTGATTTTCATACCCAAAATTATTTTCTATTGCTATATAATTTAGTAAAGTTCATTGGAGTAAAACAATAGAAATAGATGTTCTAAACTTGTTATGAATGTTAGGTATAAGTTTTAAGACATAATTTGTCTTTCTATTCCTTTAGCGATAGTTTCTAAAAAAAGGAGGGAAGTGCACAAACCTATTATATTTAGTTGGTGCAAGATTAAGAGTTGAATATTATCTTTTGATTGAAGCAAACCATAAAACCCCGAGTCAAGAAATTTAAGTGCATACTGAAAAACTTCAGTTGGACGTGCGTTTTGTCTGTTACTCATCAAATATCTTGCATAATCGTTACATCTCGAGTTATTTTGTGCATGAAGTCACCAAGTGAAGCCGATGCTGTGCTTCATGTAATCTTTCCATATCTTGCTGAAGGAACAAATCATGTTGCTTCTCTTTTTCCTTTTTTTTAAAAAGAAAAGAATAAAAGAAAAGAAAACAAGGGCCATATATTGGGGTTATTAATGTCTTCCCCAAAAGGGAAATCTCAAAAGGGAAATACCTATTAATATTGGGATTATTAATGTCTTCCCCATTTTTATATCATATTCTATTTATTTTGTTTATGTTACATCTATATTTCTTTTATTTTATTCACAATATCATATTATGTATGCGTAGCCATACTTGTGCATGCTCGGAGTGATTTCTTGTCCTGTGAACCTGTGTGACTGCTTGTCCGTGTGATGCTTTTTTAGACCGAAGGTGCTACAGAAATAAGTTTTTTCATGGCATAGCCGTGTACATCTATCTTTTCCAAATCTTACCGCGGCGGGACTTGACTGGGTTGTTGTTGTATATGTCAAAAAGGAAATACCTATTAAATCTGCATAAACTAGGCTTCTAAAACCGAAAGGAAGAGTTCTCAGCTGAGTGTGTATGATATATAGGATTGGGACAGAAGTAAGCAAATATGTTCACGAATGTTGAATTTCCTATTATAATATGGTTCAGACACTTGTATACAGCCGATTTCTGATCCGCTGGAGTCTAGATTTCATACATAACCACCCATGATTCTGCATCATTTCAAACATTGTTAGAGCAATGCTGCTTATATCAATTTACCTCTATCTTCACCTCTAAAAGTGATCTGGATTCATCCAGACGTGTTTAAAATCATGTTGGGACCCACGATGTTGAACATGTGGCATGTTTTTTTTTTTTTAAATTTTTTATGTTAGAGATAAAATCAGATGCATTTGGTAATTTTGATGTTGTAATTACGATCAACTATTTTCATCATCGTCGTTTTTTTGGCATTTAGGTTCCTGTTATACAGCTTCTCCTGGGACAGGTTGGTTTAGTGTCGAGCGAGCAGATGCTATCAATATGGAGATATGTTGTGGTTGGTGCTGTAATCGCTGCGGCTATTCTTACACCGTCGACCGATCCCATGACGCAAATGTTGTTGGCGGGCCCCCTCTTGGGTCTTTATCTTGGAGGTGCATGGATGGTTAAGCTAACTGGTCGATAATAAGAACGTCTAAATTGCTGTTTGAAAACCAAAGTTTCCATCTTGTGATAGTAAATGTAATACGTGTATAGTTTTCTAAGCATAGTTTGAACTTCTCTTGCCCTAATCTTAGGTCATATAAATACTGATTTTTTTTTTTTTTAAATTTAATTTTATTTTTTGGTTGCTGTTATTGAGGATGTGCTGGCTGCTGGGATAGAAAGGCTGTAAAAGGAATTTATGTAGAACATTCCAATGTACTGGAGTTATCCCCTGATATACTTACATTTTGCATGCCTATCCACGAGTTATCCACTTATCCTGCCTTATTTGTGTAACATTTCGCTGGATAGCTCGATGAAGATTCCGAAGGAATTGAGAGCAACTAGCAAGAAAGTACTGGCACCTTGTCCAGTCACTACATTAGTAATTTCAGCTGAAAATCTGCTGAAATTATCTATTTCGTATTTCATGATCATCTGTGAGATTCGAACCTATAACGTTGCTTTATGAGACAGATGTCATACCGCTAGGCCAGTGTGTGGTCCAAACAACGTGTTTTTATTTTGAGAAAGTTTGAAAAGCATCGACTATTCGACAAAATTTCTTTAATTTGCAGCTTTGCTACATTATATTAAAAAGTAATGGCTACGGGCGTGATTTGCAGCCAGAGGCTGCATATACCGGGTGGCAGCCACATGTTGTTAGGGTGTCGAAGAGTCGATAGAGGCGGCATTTTGGCAAAGTTCTACCTGCAGAAGCAGGGTCGCTGACAAATAGAAGACCTTGAAGAGGGACAATTTGCAGCAGAAAAGATGAAAAATTGCCCATAATAATGTGATGATAATAGAGACCGTATATGACTAGCCACAGTAGCAGCAATCAACGCGGGCGGCTAGGGTTTGTGGCGGCTTGCTGCCGCATGGAGACACAGCAAAGGTCAAAACTCACACACTTATTAACGAGTCAGCGATATACTAGCGAAATTTACCTCCCATCGTCAATCCATCTAGCAGTGTGATATATATATATAAGATAAAGAGAAAAAAAATGTTTCTTTATGGGGTCTGTTACCTGGATCAGAACGTGGACTAAATATTTCACAGTAACTCAAAATCAAAATTAGATTGTTGCTTGCCACCGGTGTCGGTCTTATATGGGGTTAGTTATGGGAGATCCAGCCTTGCGTGGTTCTTAGAGATCGGTATAAGGATATGAACGGTACAGAGTAAGTCTTTTTATGACTATATAATGCTTCACTAGTAAGACTCTTCTAGTGCTACTCATCAAGGCAAAGCACTGCAAGCAGTGTCGGGCACGTCACTCCGACTGAGCTCCGGCGACAATGGCGTCCTCTTCTCCGGCGACAACGGCGGCGGATAATAAAATCGACGGTAACACCATGGCGGCTCTTTCTCTCTCCCGCGCCGGCGTGCGCCACATGTTCGGCGTGGTGGGCATTCCCGTCACGTCCCTCGCCACCCGCGCCGTCGCCCTCGGCATCCGCTTCCTCGCTTTCCACAACGAGCAGTCCGCGGGCTACGCTGCCTCTGCCTACGGCTACCTCTCCGCCGCTACCGGCGTGCTCCTCACGGTCTCTGGTCCGGGCTGCGTCCACGGCCTCGCCGGGCTCTCCAACTCCCTCGCCAACACATGGCCTATGTTGATGATATCGGGTTCCTCCGATCAATCGCTCGTGGGGAAGGGGGATTTCCAGGAGCTCGATCAGATCTCAGCCGTCCGTCCCTTCGTGAAACACGCGGCGAGAGCTGCAGATATCTCCCAGATCCCTCGCCTGATCTTCGAATCTCTGGAGATCACGATTTCGGATCGCCCGGGGGGTTGTTACCTCGATCTCCCCGCCGACGTCCTCCACCAGAAGATCTCAATCGCCGATGCTGAGAAGCTGATTGTAGAAGCTTCTAATACTAATTTCATCGGCCGTGGAATCGGCGGTATTAATCTCAATCTTCCAATTGATCAAGCTGCTTCGCTGCTCAGGCATGCACAGCGCCCGTTGATCGTTATAGGAAAAGGTGCTGCTTATGCTCGTGCGGAGGTGGAGATATGTAAATTGGTTGAGTTGACTGGGATTCCTTTTCTGCCAACTCCAATGGGCAAAGGGATTTTACCGGATACACACGAGCTGGCTGCCACGGCTGCACGTTCGCTCGCGATAGGCCAGTGTGATGTTGCTCTGGTGATCGGAGCTAGATTGAACTGGCTGTTACATTTTGGTGAGCCTCCGAAGTGGTCCAAAGATGTGAAATTCATACTTGTTGATGTCTCCAAGGAAGAAATTGAGCTGAGGAAGCCGCATCTAGGTTTAGTTGGCGATGCAAAGAAAGTAGTAGAATTGATTAATAAGGAGATTAAGAACGACCCGTTCTGCTTAGGTAAATCTCACCCTTGGGTTGAAGCGATCGATAAAAAGACTAAAGATAATGTGGCTAAGATGGAAGCTCAATTGGTGAAAGATGTAGTTCCTTTCAATTTTCTCACTCCTTTGAGGATCATAAGAGACGCTATTCAAGCTGAGGGGAGCCCGGCTCCAGTAGTGGTCTCTGAGGGTGCTAATACGATGGACGTAGGAAGGGCTGTGCTTGTACAGACTGAACCAAGAACAAGGCTGGATGCGGGGACTTGGGGTACAATGGGTGTTGGATTGGGTTATTGTATTGCGGCTGCAGTCGCCTGTCCCGATCGACTGGTGGTTGCAGTGGAAGGGGATTCTGCATTTGGTTTTAGTGCTGTGGAAGTCGAGGTACGTCATTTCGCTCGTTTAAAATATTAGTTTTTTTTTAAATTTTCTTAGTCGTACCTGCCATAGGATGTTGCTCTTGGGCATTTGAGCATGTATGACTAAACAAGATTCCATCAATGTTTGAAGTTAGAAGTAGAATCCAATTGCCTCATGTTTTAAATGCTTCTCCGAATTGCCAAAGTGAATATGATATATCTATCATATGAACGTAGGTGTAAGATGCCTAAACCTATACTCATTTTGCTTACTTCACCCAAAAGTGATGGGAACTTCACTTCTCACCCAAAAGTGATGGGATTTGGAAAGTCACCTCTGGCCATTTCCATAACTAACTTCTTATGTTGACTTCACATTTTATACGGTGAAATTTGGATAAGGCAGAGCTCCTAGGAACGAATAAACTCTAACAACTTTTTCGGAACTCATCTTTCACATTCCTAACAAATGTTTTTGATGTGGAGCCCGTCTGAGTTTGGTTCTTGGATCCTGGCGTGTGGAGACCGTGTTGTGTCAACCGTGCCGATGCACATTTTCTATTTGCCATAAATGCTGGTATTGGCAAATCCCTACAGAACCACCCATGCCAACCCCGGCACCTAATCCTCACTTCCTACACCCTACTCCCCACACTTCTTCACGGATCCCCGAATTAAACAGTCTCTAAACTTCCCTTGTATCTAGTATTCTATGTGAATGCTTTCAGGTAGTGACTAGTCTCTGCATGAATCCTTTCTCATCGTCAATCTGCTGATTTACTTTCTGAAGACACTGAACATATTGCCCTGAGTTGTTTGCACAGCTATATTCCCATCCTATTTTTCCAGCACGTTGAAAATGCACATAAGCACTATCAACCACATGATTACCCTCCTGCTGTATTCAACTCACGGATGTGCTGGTTGGGTGGGTTATTACTTATAGTAGCTAGGGCTCTTTGAGGTAATCCATTCCTTCGATGTTTAATAATACGGGTGTTTTTGAAAGAAAACTTAGGGGTTGTAATGACAAAGTATCACGGTACTAAGATTTCTGTAGTTCTAGCATAAATTTCACATATACCAAACAAATCCAACATTTGACCAGCATAAATAACGTCATTACATGCCCTGATCACATAACTATGATTAACTATAAATTTATAACATAATCATAAGCTGAACACCAAGTGCGATAACAATTTGTTTCGGAAATAAAAAGGTAGGATGATTATGTTCAGCACCACTATCGTCTTCATATTTGGTTTGCAATGCTTAGTAGTACTCTTTAACATCAAATGGGTACTTGTGTTGGGGAACAAAGTCGCCTGTTCTGCTCTATGCTTTTCTGAGCTACATCATTATTTTCTGGAAAAGCTTGGCGACTCCAGCCATGCTTGTTTATATAAAATGATAGCCAATAAGGACTGTATCTGGCAGCGAACTTCTGAAACTAGTGAATCGGTGGGATAGTGTGGGTAGAAATCAAGTTTCTACATACTTATTAGTAAGTAGAGACTCATGGAGTTGTTTTCTTTGTTTTTTATTACTCATGATCCTACTTATTGTGAAGCTATTATACATCTGTATAGGATTTCAACTTATTAGATTTTTAATCTAGTTTCTCAAAAATAGCTTAATGCACAAAGCTATAAAGCTATGACATCTTAGACAACCGCGAGGTCGCCAAAGCAAGCATTTCCTTTCATGGTTTCATTGTCAGAATTATATTCTATTTTCTATGGTATAATGCTAGAATTCCCAAATTCCTACCAAAATCATTGAAGTTAACCTTTGAACTTAATCACTTTTGAGCAACATCAATTTCAATTCATGCAAGGTAGCATCATAAGTTATGGGGCAATTCCTGGAGAAGTTTTGGGAGATCTAGAATTTTTATTTTCTATAATAGCTGCTCGTTATGCGCAAGCGAGAATGCATTTTTTTCTAGCAACGACTTAGAATGCATTGTTTTGTGTTTACAGACTCTGGTGAGGTATCAATTGCCAGTTGTGGTGATCGTGTTCAACAATGGTGGCGTATACGGTGGTGATCGTAGGAGTCCGGAGGAAATAACCGGGCCATATAAAGAAGATCCTGCCCCAACTTCTTTCGTTCCGAGTGCGGGTTACCATATTCTTATAGAAGCCTTCGGAGGGAAAGGTTATCTCGTTTCAACACCAGAAGAGCTGAAGTCTGCTTTAACCCAGTCTTTTAAAGAACGAAAGCCGGCAGTGATTAATGTTATCATTGATCCTTATGCTGGTGCCGAGAGCGGGAGGCTGCAGCACAAAAATTAAACTCGAAGTTCGTTGACAGGAGCTCTAAACTCTTAAAGGGAACACACATCTTGTTCCACCTTATTTTTAGAGTTTTCTTTAGAGTTCAAAGTGAAGCAAGCATATGTCCTATTTTGAATTAAGAGATACAAGCGACAGGTATGTATAGACTGTGAGTGGTAAATACAATCCCAGTGTAGTTTATTACCATATTTATCTGGTAATTCGGAATTTGTTGGGATGTAAGTAATTTAAACACTTGGCTTATTCTGGTGTGAATCGATTATTTGTGCTTTTAGGGTTTTGTAATGTATATATTCTGATTCTAGTTCTCGTGCTAAATAAGACATGTTGCTGCTGTTCCAGCGTGCCTTGAAAAGGAATTTGCTCAAAAAAAGGTGTACCAATGGTGTGATATGGCTGGTTAAATTATTAAAATCATATTCCGATAAATCAGTAAGACTTATGTCTATCCTAATAACTTTTGTTATTAATTTGATATTCAATGTCGCAAAAATATCACAAACTCGTCGGATTTTGGCACGTACTTAAATGAGTTTTTTTTTTATATATTATTTTTCGAAAATTTTATTTTCCAGGATATTAACATTTTTTAAACATTTAGTAGAATGGACTTATTTCGTATTCGCACGTCAATTGTAGATGTTATGTTAGCAAAATTGACGATTACACAACTTTTTGTACAGCGGGTGCCAAACTAATAAGAAAAAAAAAAGCTTTTAGAATAGAATCAGGTTTGTTGTAGATATTTGGAATTTTCTCCAAAAAAAAAACCATGCTTTGCAAATGTTGGATCAATAAAATTCTGTTAACGACGTTGGATGGAGGTATGTTACTCCAAAAAAAAATCGGAGAACATAATAAGTAAGAGAGAGAGAGAGAGAGAGAGAGAGAGAGAGAGAGAGAGTTGTCTGAGCACCGCCTCCGCCGCACATCTTCCTCCATCGCTGCCAGCTCCGAACCTCCGTGCCTTCCGCGACTTCCAGCTGTCACAGATGACTGCCTGGATGGAGTCCCCACAGTGTGCGAAAATCAAGTTGAGATTTCTTGACTTGGAAGGCTAGATGTCACAATTCGCTGCGCGGGATTGTGGCGTCGTAAAATGGTTGGAGAATCTACGACCCACGCTCACGCACCTCCGATGCAACGCCGCCGCCGTGGCAACCCAAAACGAGCCTATGGTGGAGAGCGGCTTTTTGGAGCATCGCTTGAACCGTTCATCTTCCTCGTCACCATCGGCTCCTAACCTGTGTCGCCAGCGTGTGTGATCTCCTCTATCAGATGGATACCGACATCGCACCCGCTCAAAAAAGCTAATCTTATCAAGATACGACTCGAGTCGCTCAACCTTGCCAAATGTAGCAACCGCTCCATCCCTTGCTTTGGACCCGAAAGTACCACCAACTGCACCCAAACCTTTGCCGCCGTTGGGCCAAGAAATGAGCTCAAAAGGCGCCATGATTGCTTCACCAACCTTTACTCCTGTATAATATCCGAGTATAAATAAACAGTTGACCGGCGGTACTTCACTATCACCAAGCTCGAGTAGCTTCGAGCATAGGTACGTTGCTGACCTAGGCCCCATTTCTTTTCCTTTGCACGTCGCTAACAGTGGACGTTGCCGACCCACCCCTCTCATTTGCCGCGCCTCTCTCTTTTTATCTTTGGTGCCTATTTGACACGTCAACTCATTTTATATTACAAGATATCAAATTATTTATGAAATACTCCGAGTTCTTTGAAGGAGTCGACGTTCATACCTTCACCTAACGCTATTACGGAATGCTAATAAGAGGTATGAAAAAACTCAAAAAAATGAAATTCGGGCCATTAACGTGAAGAAAGGAAAAACTTCTGGGCCGATAAAATAGTAATATTTCGAAAGGAAAAAAATTACACTCTATTGAGCACGATAAAGTAGTCCAAAAATAATTCGAACGTTATTTTTTCGTATCTCGGGGAGGCGCAAAGAAATACAAATGGACTATTTTCGAATTAATTATTGGACCTAACAATATTACCCGTTTTGAAATTTGAGGTATGCAATTTGGCCTTTCATAATGTCATACTCCCGAAACGCGGCCCGTTTATCTTGTAATAACTATATAGCCTAGTGTCGAAATCCACCGTAAAATACCCTTATATGGATTGACAAATGTAGCGACAGCTGAGGTCCCTCCGCAGTCTTCTAAATTTTCATTCCCTCTTTTGTAAATTTTGAATTATAAATTTTATAATGACCATTTCTCCCAACAAAGCCCATTAATTTCCTCCTATCAGTCTATTACAGCGCGGGTGACGCAGCTAGAGCTCGAGGAGACCGAAGATCGGTAAGAAGAAGCAGCGAAATGCCGCGGGAGATCATCACAATCCAGGTGGGACAATGCGGAAATCAGATCGGGATGGAGTTCTGGAAGCAGCTATGCCTCGAGCACGGCATTGGCAAAGATGGCGTCCTTGAAGATTTCGCCACTCAGGTTAAACAATAATCAGAATTTTGGATTTGAATTTTGTTGTTGTTAACTTTTCGTTGCAGTACTAACTAGGGTTTAGGGTTTATGCACTGGGTTATCGTACCAGATTTAGAGCTTATCTTTTTCAGTGAGGGAAATTATAATTGGTATGCTGCTGCAATTGTATTGGCTTCGTAGATATAATAGTACACTCGGACTTTAATTTGAAATTGGCATAATTCTGCACTTACACTAGTTACTACACGATAAGATTTAGGGTTTGTGCACTGCGTATAGACAATTAGGATTCGAGGACTTATAACTGGTATAATACTGCAGTTGCACTAATATCGTTGGTATCATAGTAGACTTCCATTGCTTTGTCTAGTTGGCATAAATCTGCACTTAACACTAGTTATTGTACTGTAAAGGGTTTATTCACTGGGTTAACTAGGAGTCTGGGTTGGAATACTGCTGCAGCTGCACAAGTTTCGTAGGTATCATATTACGTTCTACAGTAATTCTAATTGGCAAGTTCTGCACCTGAACTAGTTATGATATAACTAGGATTTCTGGTTTATGCAATTTTTAAAATGGTGAAGTGGAGTTCTAATGACATAACTGTTGCCTGCTTGGCAATGGTTCAGTTTGAAATCGTTTGTTGATTGCCCATGGTTTTCAGCTAATTATTTTATCAGTTTCATCCTACAAGGGAACCAAGTAAGTAAAAGTAGGGGACTTGAAACAATTCTTTCTTGGTGTGGTTAAGATGAAGTAGGAGATAGACTCAGATGTGTCTCTCTCAAATTTGTTTATAAAACTGTCTCAATCTGCTTTTGCTCCTTAAATTGCTTGCATGAGTATTTATAGTTGGAGAGCTTCAATGATTGCCCTCTGTATGATTTAGCTAAGTAAAAACTGGTATTGAAGTTATTCAGCTTGAAACGGGCACATGCAGGTCGGTAGTTCAGCAGTAAAACATCCTTTTCTGATGATATGATTAGTTGTTTTGCTTCCTTATAGTAAGTCCCTTTTGCATCATTTCTGAATTTCTTGTACTATTTATCTATATGCTTTTCTTGTTTGTCTTTGTACACCTACAAGTGAGCTAATTGGTTCTCATAAAATTTGAATATGTAAATCAGGGTGGTGACAGGAAGGATGTCTTTTTCTACCAAGCTGATGATCAACACTATGTTCCTCGAGCGCTCCTGATGGACTTGGAACCTAGAGTTATCAATGGTATACAAAACGGTGACTACAGAAATCTCTACAATCATGAGAACATTTTCGTTTCAGAGGAGGGAGGAGGTGCTGGAAACAATTGGGCCAGTGGATATCATCAGGTTTGCTTTCACTCAAACTGACATTAGTTAGCTTACTGGATGTTGAATTTCTTATTATTTTGGATTCTGATGGCATGACCTTTATTTCCTTCTGGTTCTCTCGGAGGATCTTATTAGACTAGTTTGTAGATGCTGGACTGATTGTTAGTATTGGGATAGGCTTAGCAAGTCGCAACAATCGTTTGCTGTTAAATTCTTCCATGTATATGACTGCGCTGGTGTGTCGAAGGATCTTTTTCTTTTTTCTTTTCCGATTCTAAACTGGAGAGTAGAAATTTCACTTACCATTCATATTTATTTGTCATCTCGTTTAAGTAATGCCCTTTTCTGGTATTTGCCGAGCTTGATGTGTTCGTGTTCCAATTTGGAAATTTACTACGAACAAGGAATTCTAAGTTTCTAACTGATTTAATCCCTTGTTAAGCTCCACTTTAATGATATGGCAATATGTCATTGAGGTTGTCGGTATACGATCGACTCATTACTACTTCCCTTGTTTTAAAGCCTGATTCTGACGACTTCAACTCTTTTTTTTTTTAATTAGGGTGAAAAATTTGTTGATCATATAATGGATATGATTGACAGAGAAGCTGATGGAAGTGATAGCTTGGAAGGCTTTGTTCTTTGCCACTCAATAGCTGGTGGAACAGGCTCAGGTTCTTTTCTTTCTTCTGTATCTTATGGGCAGTTTCTTGTATATCATCCTTAAACTAGAGTTCTAAGTTTCTAGTTAGATGTACATTGTTTGGACTTCACCAGTTTGACACTGAAGGGCTTGATGTTGAATTTGTATTTTGTTTTTACAAATTTATCAATGATATGATTGGGATGAAGTAAGGCGCTTTTGTAGCTTTAATGTCTTGTTCTACAAAGAGTTAGCATGCGTCTGAGTAGTTTTTCGTTAGTAAATGCACATCCAGCAAAATGATACAGCCAAAAAATGTATACGCTAGAGATTAACATGTAGTAATACAATTATTGAGAGACCCATGCCAAATGACGTTTTTGTTAGTTTGTTTCTAGCTAGTTTGATTTCTGCTTCATGTGAGTAATACAAGATATCTGAAGCCAAATGTTTGCTAACGTTTATGGATAAATGTTAAACAGTTGTGTACTTATTGTTTGTTTTCTTTAATCACAAGGTTCCTTTTTTGTGCATGGAGTTTCTAGCTTCTCACATATTTAATTGAGTGGTTACTTGGCTGTTATTATCATAAACTAATAGCACAAAACCTGGTCAACATATAGACAAGAGATCGGTAGCACAAAACCTGGTCAACATATAGACAAGAGATTGGTTATGCTTCATGTGAGTGGCATTAGATGAGATGTTTGAAGCACATGGCTGTTGGCATTTATGATAAACACTTGAATTTGTTTTGCATGTTCTCTTGAAAAGCATACTTTTATGTTGAAGTTGATTTCTGAGAGCTACTTGTCATGATGCAGGAATGGGTTCATACATTCTGGAAGCTTTGAATGAGCGTTATAATAAGAAGCTCGTACAGACATATAGTGTTTTTCCAAACCAGATGGACACGAGCGATGTCGTGGTTCAGCCTTACAATTCACTTTTGACTTTAAAGCGGCTAACTATTAATGCTGATTGTGTTGTTGTTCTTGACAACACTGCATTAAATAGGATTGCTGTTGAACATCTTCATCTAGACAATCCTACATTTGCCCAAACAAATTCACTGGTCTCAACTGTTATGTCTGCGAGCACTACAACCCTCCGCTATCCGGGTTACATGAACAATGATCTAGTTGGTCTCCTTGCCTCTCTCATACCGACTCCAAGGTGTCATTTCCTTATGACAGGGTATACACCACTAACGGTGGAACGCCAGGTAGAAAACACGAAATCGGACAAGCTTCACAACTAGTTTCTCACATATTGAGCAATTACGACTCTTCTTTACTTTTACATGTGAACTTTAAAGCACTAGCTTCAACTTTTATCACTCATCTTATACGTGTAAATTGATCTTAATGAAGGCAATTCCTAAAGTAGACTGTAGCATGTTTAACTCTGTTAACTTTCAATGGAATGTTAGTTTGGCATATGCTAATGGATTCTCATTCTATCTTGAGAATATTGATTTCCAAGCTGTTTCTCAAGCTTGTGAGTGAACTCAATATACAAGTTTTCATGGAAGTTATTAGAGGTTATCCATGGACATGACCTATTAGATGCTTTAGGGCCAGTGTTGTTAACCTATGAACTTAACAACTCGTATCTTACGTGATGGATCCAAAAGGATCTCAAGATACATCTTCATTTGTTTGTATTCTATAGCAAACCAACCGTAAATAGCATGTGTGTACTGCATCAAATTTTGTTTGCCTGCTCGTATAACGAAGTTCCATGTAGTTAAGCTTGTCATGCATGGAACCAACAAATTAGTTATTAATCAACTGGTGTATGCCATCATATAAGTGAGATTCTAGGTGACCATGCTTGCAGCTGAACCATTTTCACTGATATTTTCTTGCTTGACTTCCTGTGATTTTCTGGACATTGAACCTCTACTTTTAAACACATGAATGAATTTTATTTTGGGTAAGCTATATATTTCATAGCCATCTTTGTTTCAGACTACAAGGGTTGCCCATTTGCATATTAGGTTTTGTGTTATCATAGTTGTTATTAGGGGTCACCTCATTTATTATTATTGTTATTATTTTTTAAATTAGGAGTCACCTCAAAGTTAATAAGCTTTACTATAATCATATTTGATTCTCTGTTAAAAATTATGTTATCTACTTTACCTAGTGCTTGTTTGAAACTAAGAAATTTAGTTTAGTTTAGTTGTGTATTAAGAGTTTATGTGATTCAGACGAATGTATTCTTCTTTTAGAAAGAACTTATGCTTTTAGCCTCTGAAGTTGTCAACCTGATATTTATATTAAATGATTTAGTTAAACCAATGCTTGTGTACTGTCGAAACTGTATTACTATGCTATTGCATGCTATAAGAAACTACAGTAATAACGTTGGCATCAACCTAGAAAACATCACCATGATGCTTTCTTTTTCACCTAATTCCTATTGGTTTGGGAGCGAACCCTTATTACTAGCCTGCTGTACATCCTATTGCCAAATATTCAAGTTGGGAAGCTGGGTAATTCAACTATAGTTTATATTCTTGCTGAGGGAATGACGACCAATATTTTAGCGAAACATCGTTGTATTTATCTTGCTTTCCCATCTTTTGCTAAATCTTTAGCATGTCTTTCTTCGTGTATGCTTAGGTCTTTTGCCATTTTCAGGTCAATGTAATTCGAAAAACCACTGTGCTTGATGTTATGCGGCGACTTCTACAGGTAAGATATTCCTGAATTTGGAGTTCACTGGCTAAACTTATTCTGTTGTTTATGTATTAATTTGGCTTTTATTTTTGTGGCAGCCAAAGAATATCATGGTTTCATCTTGTGCACGAACAAAAGAAGCCAGTCAAGCTAAATATATATCCATATTAAATATCATACAGGGAGAAGTGGACCCAACACAGGTAAAATGTTGACTGAGCAGTAACAACATGGAGAATCTGTACGATACTCTTAATGCAAAGTGCAAGTCTTTAGAGTGTTATTTCTAAATCTACTGCGAAGCATGTCATTTTATGTAGTTTTCAATAGTTAGCTATGAATAGAGTTTGATGTATGCCACTTGAGGATTGATTATGTCCTCGTCTATCTTTGGGTCGATTCATAATCTTATTATTCAAGGCAAGTATTGTCTGATTACATGCAAAATTTATCAGTTAATTACTTGTAGGTAACGGATTGATTATTTCCTTGAGGATCTCTCCTTTACAGATGTTTCTAATGTGGACTAATGAAGAGGGTAGGTCATTTGGTTGTATCTTTTTGGTAGGTAGTATTATAAAGATTATCATGGTGGAACCCGTAATACGAGCGCACGTTCCCGTTGGGACATCAAACTCGCGGGAAACCCTCACACCCACCCCCGACGCTCTAGAATCCGAGTATAGGTCTTCCATGAACGGGGGCACCTGCTACGGGGTACAAATGCGAGGAATTTCACCCCATGCGAACTCGAACCTGAGAAGTGACGCTTTCTTAGGCGCTATCCATCCGGTCGAGCTAATTGCGCTCGGTAAGGGAATGCGAAAAATGAAGTGATAGAAAAAGAAAACTACAAATTTTGTGCTGTTATTTGGTTCAGAACAAAGTGGGAGAATTCAGTGTATTGACTTCGAGGAAAGTTTTGTAACATGTAGAAACTGTTTGTGTTGGATAAGTTTCTATAGATTTTTTAAGTAAAGGCTTTTCTAATTTTTGATAATGTTACATAACTTGTTTCCATTTTAATGAAATTATATTAACGGTCTGGTCCTAGTAATATAATGATGATTTTACTTACTGGCTAATCTTGCCTTTTTAGATATGTATAATTTTTAGTATTTACACTCACTTTTTTTTACTAGTAATCTTATAGTTGTTACTATATTATTTAGTTTGTTCTTTGTTATGGAATTGAGTCCACCATTGATCTCCATCTTCAATTTAGCTTTTATATTTGATGAAGTGGGACAAACTATGGCTGAAATTTCATAGCCCAAATAGCCCCTTGTAAAGTCCCCTGCTTGAATGTTCTTCTAAAAGTGTGTGTCTAAGACTCGGTTCTTTTTTCATGTCATCACCTTGTGTGTTGATGCCCATCCTATATAGTAGCAATCTCCAACTCATCTAACTAAAGTTAAAACATGTTGTTTTCCTTTTAAAAAAAAAAAAAATGTTCGAGAGCCAGAATGACTGTTCGTCTGTTGTGGTTGGAGACAAAATTTCTAAATAAAATTTTCTTTGGAAGTCAGATTTTCTCTCTAAACCATCCTTTGTTATTATGAGCGACCAGTGTCTTTCTACATCTACTAAGCCTTAGGAAGCAACATGTTGAAGTTTTTGTCAAAGGAATGTGCATGTTGCAAGCACTGTGTCCTTTATATAGTAGGATGTAAGACCATTGAAATTCCAAATCTATAGTTTCTGAAGTTCTGAACATGGTTTGCAGTGTTTGATATCCAAATGACACCTAATTTGATCATTCTACTTAGGGAGTAGTCTCTATTTATGGGCTGGAAATGGGAGGTATAACTATTGGCCTTATTGCTTCTGAATATCTATCTGATACTAACGTTTGAAACAGGTTCACGAAAGTCTGCAGAGGATACGTGAAAGGAAGCTTGTCAATTTTATCGAGTGGGGCCCTGCTAGTATTCAGGTGACTTAAGGTCAAGATGATCTGAGCATTAAAAAGCTATATGTGTTCTTATTTTAAATCCTTTTGCGCATGACTTATGCAGGTTGCTTTATCTAGAAAATCTCCATATATACAAACTGCTCATAGAGTGAGTTTCCTATTATCTCTTTCCTTTCATGTGACTGAGTGATGTTAAGTTCACCAAATACATAAGATCAGTGTTTTCAGACTATGAGGGATTACCTCTTTTGTTTGCTTGACAGGTTAGCGGCTTAATGTTAGCAAACCATACTAGCATTCGGCATCTTTTCAGCAAGTGTCTTAAGCAATATGAGATGCTTAGAAAGAAACAGGCCTTTCTTGATAACTACCGGAAGTTCCCCATGTTTGCGGTATGTTTGTCGCATCTGCTGACTTTCTTATGCCTTTAATGTTGTGTATAACTACTCGGACTTGTTTGTGGCCATTTTTTGTTTCGGCATATTTGGTATTCTCTTCTTTTGAAATGAAAGGGCTACACTTTCATCTGGTTTAAAAATGATGAAATTTGTTTTTTTTTTGTTTTTCATTGATCTAAGCATGGTTGATTATATAAGATGTGTTGTTCGAGTTTCCCAATATGTTAGAAGCTTGAAATGTCATTTTTGCTGTAGAACATTTTCCTTTCACTAACACTATTCCAGGCATTTAAAACCATCTCATGTTTCCTGTGTTGTGCAGAACAATGATCTTTCAGAATTTGATGATTCTCGTGAAGTAATGGAAAGCTTAGTTGAGGAGTACAAAGCATGTGAATCGCCAGACTACATCAAGTGGGGGACTGAGGTATGCAATAGCTCATGACCTTATAGGTCTTGATGCCATTTTATCACCTCGAAGTTGCTAATATTATTTCATTCAGGATGCTAACAATAGTCTGAGCGCCGAGGACAATCTTGCTGGAGCAGTAGATTCAAAGCTGACAGTGTAATGATCAAGTAAGTTGCCGTTGCTTATTGCTTTGACTTGTTTTGATCTTTTCAGTGCTAATGAGCAATGACGAGAAAGATCCAATGGAACCGGAACTTAATAGAGATTTCCTCAACAGACTCGTGAGAGAGTTTATAACTGTTGAGAATACTGAATAAATAAAAGACTTAAAAATACACTCACATTGCCACAAGCATGCATACATGTATGTATGTATGTATGGGCATAAAACTCGACTTATGCCTAAAAACTTGAGATAGCTACGATATGAAAGTAGCTTGCTCCGATTCTTTGATCTTTTACTAGTCTTTACTAGCTTGGAACCTTATGGATGTTAATCATAGATTGTAAGACATGAGTTTGTTAAATGCTAGATCTTACTCGTCTTTTCATAATTTGCTTAGAAATTGAAACGTCACTTTATGTGAAATTCATCCAATTATTGTTGACATTTCATTTGATATATAGTCATTTACTTGGAATGCTATGCTTCATGACTGCGTCAGATTTATCATCCATATGAAATAATTTTACATTCTAAACATTTAGCTATATTATTTAACCTTTATACGCCGTCCTTTTAATTTCACAAATCAATTCAGATATTGGGGTATACCATGTAGAGCATGAACAGAGTAAAACCAATGTTATTTAAGCTCCATTTATTTGCTGAATTTGCAATAGCAACTAGCTAACCCTCCTGCTTATATCAAAGGTGCTGGTTTGTTCATGGGAGATGAGGGGGAGCTGTCAGTCACCCTTGCATCTTTTTTTGTGGGTTTTAGAAGTGGCTTTTGCTGGTTTGGAGTAGAGTTCAACCACACTTGTACTATCGTCGTCCCCCCGGTTTGTTTGTTTAAATAGTTTGCTCGGTTCATTTACATTTCTACGCGTGATTTTGTACAAGCGGTGTTATAAACAGACTGTCGGTGAATCTCTCTACTCTTTTGGAAGCAAATAGAAGCGCTTCGATTCCGAAAAGAGTGACTGCTTATCCCTGAGCTGTGTGCACTTGTGATTAGATGGATTAATGTTTAAAGTTTAAACTGTAACTTTTGCTTGATTTTAGGGGAAATTATTGGGAGCTCTTGCATTACTTTCTAGTATCTACATTGTAGGGACCCATTTTAGGTCGGGTTTACTCAGCATGCTGCAAGTCGAAGGTTGTAGCCACCTGGAATGCTCAAATGTCAAATATATCACTTTGTGGCATTTGCATTTTTACCCCCTGTGGGGCATTTGCGTTTTTATGCCTCCTATAACTTGAAATTGTGTTTTCATGCGACGTAATTTATAATGGTATTTTTATGCGACTGTGAAATGACGAATTGTTTATGCCCTTTTTTTAACACAGTTAATTTGACGACGATAGTTTTGTCATTTCACATGGTCAATAGTGACATAAAAACGTCAATTTAAATTAGGAAGTTATATTTTTGTCATTTTGAATTATTGGGGTATAAAAATACAAATGCTCCTATCGCTTCCTAGCTTAAAATTTAAAAAAGGTCAAATAAGAAAAATATGGTTACGAACAAAAGTAGACGAGATTTATCACGATAATTGTTTAGAAAATAAGAAAATTACTCATTATCCAAAGCAATAGAGCTGACATAGGACATTAAAATTGCCACAATATTTACTCCAAGAAATTCTTTTTTTTTTAGTTGGTAATATATTGGCTGTTTGTTGCGCTTTGTATCTGGGAGTGGCAAGCTTAAGAACGTTTTCAGAAATAGAGTGTTTATCTTTAATTTCTAACTTTTAATCTTACATTCTAAATTTTAACTTATTAAAATTAAAAATAAGAAAAAATATGTATCATACAAAATAGTCTGAAATATTTAAGTGTTAAATCATGGCCGCACCCAGATGCAAATAGAGAACTTAAACCCTATAAATGAGTTGAGTAAGCGACCATAACGAAATCAATATATCCGGCGATATGTTCCTCCGATCCACCCGCCTCCTCACCGTCCTCCGCCGCCGTTACTCTCAGCCCTCCGCCGCCTCTGCCGCCCCCGCGGGCAATGAACTCCCTCTCGAACCCATCGATCAGCGCCAGCTTCCCACGGACTACAACTCCTCTACCTTCGACCCCTCCTCTCCGACGCTCCGCCCGCCGCCGAGCGATCGCGTCTGGCGCCTCGTCGAGGATGTCTCCGCGCTAACTCTCACGGAACTCGCCGATCTCTCCGCCATCTTAACTCGCCGCCTCGGCATGCCGTCGCCGCCTTCCCTCGCCGTAGCCGGCGCCGGCGGTGCCGTCGTGGGATCTGGTTCCGGCGCTGGTAAAGGTGAGGAGAAGAAGGAGGAGAAACCGGAGAAGACGGTGTTCGAGCTACGGCTCGATTCGTATGAAGCTGCTTCGAAAATTAAGGTGATTAAAGAAGTACGCGGGTTCACTGATCTAGGGCTCAAAGAAGCTAAGGAGTTGGTCGAGAAGACGCCCGCAATCATTAAGAGAGGAATCTCGAAGGAAGAGGCCGATCAGATCATCGAGAAGATGAAGGCTGTCGGAGCTAAAGTTATCATGGAGTAGTCCGAATTGCTTGATTTTTGTCTGAAAATGGTATAGTTCTTCTTCTTCCTTAATTGTTGATTTTGTCTAATGAGTAATGCTCACTGCACATAATGAAAATCCACATGCAACCACTCCATCAACTGCTGCATTGTTAAAATAACTGTAATTATCAATAAATTAGCTAAGAGTATTTCAACACTTATTCCAACAAAAAAAACCAAAAAAATAAAATAAAATAAAATAAAAATTAAAGCAATGATCAGCTAATACTTAGCAGGTTAATTTGATTTTTAGCTCCTAACAATTATTCTGATTCGCAACAATTAATTATTTTTTGTTGATTTGCAGTTCTGTTTTTGGTATTGTCTATCATCTACTATAACTTTAATTTTGTTGGATGAAATTAGGAATTGTATCCAAAGAGCTTGAACTTGTGCGAAGATTTTTGATAATGTGCGATCTTATGGGTTAACAGAGGCTGGTGGCAGGGTGTAAAAGGATTTATTTTATTATTTCTTTTTTTTTCCCCGTCAAGCCAGGATTTATATCCCTTTGGATGATATACCGACCTGCGGAATACTTTTTTTCCGGCAATTTCATTATCTAGTTTCACTTTTCCAGGAGATGGATCTTACGTCTAACTAAACGTGTAAGAAGAAATTGAAGATTGAATTCATGGATCCCTGGACCTTCTTTTCGGGTTTTTTTTTTTATATATTTTTTAAAGATTGATTTTATTTTTTGGGTTTGACCGCTGAGTTTGGTTTCTATCATCTATCTCGATCAGAAACAATATCAATCAAGATGAAGTCTCTCCTAACTAGATATTGCTGGGATTTGAACACCTGATCTATCCGTGATGAGAAAGGAGCTATTGTTTGTGTCCGTAGAACTTAGCGTAAATGAGTTTTTGTTTATATCTATTGAATTAAGCCGACTATGTGAAAAAAAAAAGTGTTAAAAAATGAGAGATGCGATGCATGGTAGCATGCCAAATAGTTGCTTAACATAGTAAAGTTATTTATCGTCATTCATTATATTTCTTTAGAAGTATGACGATCTATTTTCATTATGTTGTGCTTTTGTTAAGGCTGATAGTGTTTTTATAAATTTTGCTAGCAGAAGTGAAAAGGTGGATTTTTTTTTTTTAAAAAAAAAATTAATGCTGCGTGATGATATAAAGCTTGGTGTGCTGTTGCTTTTCCTTTTCTATGCAGCCCTTGATTAGAGAGACTTTGTTTTGTTTTCTACACGAAATTAGTTAGTTTGTAGTCTTGGAGCTTCCTCTTCTGACCGTCCTCAGCCTGCCTTCGTGTAGCACATTGGTGCGGTGTTCATGTTGTAGGCTTTCTAGCAACGTCGTTCCGTCGATTATCCGTCCAATTTTTTACCTCCCTGCCAAGGTCGGACTCCTTGAAGTGAAAAAATCCCGATGCCATTCCCTTAGCTGCTTGGAGCCAATTCAGTAATTCCATGAATTTCTCTGCTTTGTGCGACCGAAACCCATTAAAAGGAGGATGACTACCGAGTCAAGGTATTGTCTAAAATTTTACCGTAAATCTCTACGAATAGAGCACGAGACTCAAGTAAAACGCCGAGAGTGATAAGCTAAATAGACATTTAAATACACAACCTCCTCCTCAGAAGGGAAATAAAGGGCATTTACACGAGTAATTCTCCCATGGTCATTCAAATTTCAAATTCACTTCGCATGGTTCAAAATAGTTTAGTATCATAAATTAAGGGAAGACCTCAGGAACTCTAGCTTCCTTCCCTTTTTTTTTTCTTTCCCTTTTTGCATAAGCAAACGAGAGCTAATTACATACACAAAAAATAAGTAAGAGCTCGTGGTACACCGAACATCCGGTATCATTACACCAACCATATACGAACTAGATGATTATAAAAATGAATGTTATTTACAAAAGCACCTAATTTTGAAATAACTATCCATACTTTTACAAATAAACCTATTTTTTGTGGCCAAACTGACTACTGAACACCAAATATTAACAACTTATGAACCTCGGTCATTTGAGATACAAGAATGCCTCCTTTTTGGAGTACCAATGTAAAATTTGGTTTAAATACTAAGTAGAAAGGGCTCGTTGCCCACATATCTCTAAATTGACAAGATAGATATGCATGACCCCTTTCAAAACAAGAAAAAATTGTAATGCTAAGATCTCCCTAACATCCCAAAAATGTCGGGCAGAAGTTGATAAAATTCACCCTAAGCGTCGCACAACTCACTTCTGAGCAGCAGATGTTTCACTTCATCGATGAATTTTGTATAAAGTTCTCGGAGCTATCACATTTTGACGACAAAAAGGGAAACAGCTAATCATTTTCTGTTTTCACTTCCATCTTTCTAGTTTGTGAGTTGAACATCTGCGCAATCTCTGCCGCAGTGCTACAATCCTCAGGTTTCCTGTCTGATACTGAACGGACAAATCTAGGTAGCCTCATCGAAATACCTCGAGATGGGTGGACCAAACCAATTGCCGCATGGTGGATTGGAGAGATTGTTAAATCTGCGGAAGATCCAAACACAATCGTCAACAAAAAATCATTAATCGAATTAAATGATTATAGAGTAACTCTAGAGCTTCCAAAGTTTCTTCCACGTTAATCAAGCATACTTTGAGCAGCCAACACAGTTCATCTTGAACAGCACCTAATCAACTCATGGAGTTTTTGAGAGATTTGAGATAGTGTTTTTTTAACGGTTCTAGGATTTTGCAAATTAGTGGCGAGTATACGAGTGCTTTGATCTGAGAAAGGCATTTCCCATACCTGCTCCTCGGATTTCCCAAACAAGTTCCGGAGAGAACCAAACAGTAGGAGACTCGTCAGTTTTGTAGTATGGCGGCTTTTTTGGTATCAGCTTTTCACCAGAAAAGAACTCTTTCATCTGAACAATAATTCACAACAAAATAGCATATACTTAATAAGATAAACTAAAATAAAAGATCTTGTTAAATAAAATTCTAAGTTAATCTCTCTTCTTTGGAACCTATAGTTAATTTGTTTATAAGCATATTTTTATAAGCTATTTTTGAGATTCCCTCCGAATATGGCATATAGAAATGGAACTTCATATATGTATGCACAGACAAAAGTTACTGAATTAAGGCAAGGTGTTAAGCATGAACTCAGAATGGAAAAATACGATATAATCACAAAAAAATGTACAAAAAATGTCTCCTCCAAAAAAAAAAAAAAAAGAAAAAAAAAAAAAAAGAGAATGGCCATATCCTCGTAGAGTTTCATGAAAATAGACAAGGAATGACAAGGCATCACTTATAGGCAAAGACAGCTTCTAGTCGGAGTTGATGGAAATGACTGACTTGAGATATCAGCTTTTGCTAACTATAAGCTATCAGCCCATGAAGACCTTAGTTAACTATTACTTTGTTTTTCTTTTTTTTTTCCTTTTTTTTTTAAACAAAAAAAGAAAAAATAGTGCTTACTTCAGTGTAAAAGGCATCTGTGAAGCCTGACATTACGCGGCATACACTTTGAAACTCTTCTGCTTCGGGATTGTAGCAAGCCATGAGGAAAGGACTATACCTGAAACATAAGGAGAGGTGAACGTGCTATTTTTTTTTTCTGACAACATTTTCACTGGAGTGAAACTAAGCAAATCGAAGCATGAATACTACAAGCAGACAAATTCTAATACGTACCATCCTGCTTTTCTACCATTCCCATACCAAGCACCAATAGGAACTAAATCAAGGCTGTCACCTAAACCTTCGATATAGTCACGCTTGACCTGGTGGAAGCAGAGTAACATTCACGATTTTATTTTATTTATTTTTTTAATATATTTTGTTAATTTTGTTAATATTTTTTTTTATTATTTTAGGAAATCATAATATTATCCATTAAAACTTAGTTAGGCATGGCTTAAATAAATATACCTTCAACCAGGATTCAGTACGTTTTGAAGCACAATATGCAGCATCTACATCAAGGGACTTCACCATTATTCCTTCACAGCTGGATGCACAAGCCTCTTCAAAAAAGGAGTTCAGCTTAGTCACTGTTATCTCGTTATCGCAAAACGCTTCATCTGCTTCGACCTTTAAAGACAACATCCCACAACATCATATAGCAAATCAATATGGCATATTCATGAATGCAATTGCTCTGACTACTTACAGTCATTTCCTTGGCTAGCTCCAGATATCCTAACTTTTGTTGTTGAAAAATTTGTTTCAGATCTGAAATGGTTGGAAATGTTAGTTAACCCACGGAAATCTAGCACATTATTTAAAAAATTATGCTATTTCAAATTATAAAGTACTATTCTAAAGTTTTGTACAGCTTTTTTTTTTTTAATGAATTCAGCATCACAGTGTGATAACACTTATGACTTCTATACAAGATTTAGCAGTAGCGGAAAATAGAGAAATTCTCCGGCTGTCATCATGTGATAATTATTATAAAATATACTTAAAAAGGTCTTAAAAGTTTAAAACAAATAAAATTTACTGCTAATCTACAGTAATTACAGTGGAAATAACTGTAATCCTTCTGCAAAAAGCTCATAATTCATATAAAATGGAAAAAATGGACCATGAAGAACTTATCTTACATGTATATTAATTTGTAATTTGCAAAACTTTTAAAACAATAAACGACAACCCGTAAGAAAGTTACAACAGTTATTTAAAATTTTACGGAAAAGGATTATTACAACCTAATATAGTGCAAAATACCATTCTTATGGACACCCATATATTCAACTACCACATTCTACATAATCAATTCTTGCCACGACATCATGCAGCTAAAATGTTTTTACTTATCTACTGTATCACCTCAAAATGGATTTGCACGTCAATATACAGCTGAAAGCAGTTAAATGTAGCTGAATATTGTGCACGCCGCACAACCCAATTACCCTGAAACCACACACTGGAAGGGAACACGGAACTTTCATCTACTGCAAATTCTGTAACAAAGCTGGAGACCTAGGATGTTCTGATAAAGTGCATGCACAATCAACAAGCCCAAATTTTGTAGAATTGGTGGATGTTTAAATAACATAAGAACTGACAAACGTAAAAGCCAGGCAAATCTAGCAGAATAGAGTTGATCATATGCAACTCTTTAAGGTATTGCAAAGGAATTTCACGAGAGTAATACTTTAGTAGGAGAACATGGGTAATTAACTACAACAATAACAACCCAGGACAGACCCACCCGAACGGAGTTTGGAAAGGGTACGATGTAAGCAGCAATGCCCCGGAGGAGCCTGTTTTCCTAGGACCCTCGGCTTGGAAAACTAACACCCACAAGCATGTAAGCACACAAGCAAAAAAGTCCACAAAACGCACTAGCACGCAAGATTTTAAAACCAGGCACGTGCAAAACAGGCAAGGAAAACAACAACCGTGTAAGTACTAAAAGGGAGAAAACCAAAGAGCGAGAAAAAAAAGACGATAACAAGGAAAAGAAAACCAAAACCGGGGGACCACTATGACAAAACACGGACATTACCGAACCCTACATCATCCAAACAACTTTGTCGCTAATAAGAATTCTTTGCCGCCTTTCAACACGATATATGACGTCTTCACCAAGTTCTAGATAGGCAAGGTCTTGTCTGATAATTTCCTTCCAACTCTTTTTTTTGGTCTCTCTCTTTTTTTTTTTCTTCAATCATTAGTTAACCCTTCACATCTTCTAATGAATGCAGTTAATGGTCTCCGTGTCATATAGTCAAACCATTGTAATCAACTTTCTCTCATCTTGTATTCAATAGAAATCGCAATGAGTTTTGTTAGATCACTTCATTATGGATTCTATCATTAATAGAGTGACCGCATATCCGCCACAACATCTTCATGTTTGTCATCTTCAACCTCTAAATGTGCTAACATTTAAACCGTCCGATATTCAATACCATATAACATCACCGGTCTTATAGTGGTACGATAGTACTTTCCCTTCAGTTTAGTTTAAACTTTCTATCGCACAGAATTATAGAGGCCATTTTTTTTTACCACCATGCTTGAATTCGATGATTGATATCATTGTCTATTCCCTAGTATTATGTAGAAATACCTGAAGCTCGCCTTCTATTAGATAGTTTATGTTAACTTTAATTCAAATTTGTCATGCGCGCCAACAAGGTTAAACTTGCATTTCTATACTCTGTCTTGATCTTGCTCAGCTTAAAACTTGAAACGAGCGTAGTCAGGTATGAGGTGGCAGTTGAGTGTGGACAATATCAAATATCATCGCAAGATATTGCCATATTGGCTTCATATCTAATAAAAAAAGAGCCTTACAGAAGGTTGCACCGAGGAAATAATTCCATAGAAAAGGCTATCAGGCTTCATAACAAAGCAATCTGCCAAATGGTAAAGATAGATGTAAAAACTTGTGCACACTAGTTGTTGAAACGATCATAAATTGGATATAAATTTATCAGGGTTTATAATCATAATGTGCTTTTAGGCTCAAAATGAAATGATTATGAGAGCACCTCAGGGAGCTCTACTCACGAGACAAGATTAGGTGAACCTACTTAATCTAAAACGACATTGCTTCAAAGAGAATAAAATTGTCTTTGTCAAAGTGAGTAAGTTGGACAATTCACCGGTTCAAAAGTTGCACAATTCTACATTACTTTAGAGGGGAAAAAAAACATTGTAAATAGAACGTGGGCATGCTAAACGCAAAGCTGCCTCCCAAGATTGCAAATTATCATATCATACAGGGGGGTTTGACTTACATTTTCTCCTCTCACGTAACGGACAAGCCAACAACCTATGATATTAAACAAAGACTTTGTGAGTTGAATAAAGAATATAGGTGCTAAGGGATTATTACAAACCAAATATAGACTAAATTTTCCAAATAGTCCTTTAAAGTCGTGAAAAGAAACATGGACACAGCCTGACGAAATTATGTGCAATCAGTTGAGTCTCATCATATTTTACGAGACAATGAAAATAGGATTTAGAGAAACATCATATTGTAAAATTGACGTGAAATATGCTCATGCTTTCAACATCATTCCCAGCAACAAGAATCCAACCTGTCCACGCCCTTTTTCCTTAGATAGATGTCTGGTGAGTTTTTGGCATCATTTACCTAATAATGCTATGTTGGATGATTCATTGTCAATGCCTGATTCATGTGGGGATAAATGACATTCGACAGGCTTAGTAATGCTAATAACCATGATTACCAACACAGGACAATCAGTTGGAAAATCAAATATGATGTTTGAAACCTTATTTCAAGATTTAGCACATTACTGAGGCAGCTTTGAGCTAGCTATTCTCACAAGCGGAGCAGATAAAAGCAAACTTGGAAGATGATATTTTCTCCTGTCCCTGAGGAGACTTCATAGACTTATCCAAATGGAAAGATTTGTAGGTCCAACAGTTATGGATTCTGGAGGGGTAGATGCGGTGGATATAAGATTATATGACAACCTTGACAAATAAAATGCCAGTCAAGTTCACAAAAATTAGTTTACCGTCTGTCATATTTGTTTAGTTTTTGTTTTATTTTCAAAAGAAGTTCAAAATTAAGTTGAACAATGTCACTCTGATCCTTATTAGAATGTTGTGCTTATGAAATCCCTGTTTGAAGGTAGACCTACAAATTTAACGATTAATTTGAGGGTTTAATAAGGAAGCTCAACTTTCAAAAGTTAAACCAACAATGAAAAGCATTTCCGCAATATCTAACACATATAAATTCTACCACCTTGATTTACAGAACTTCCACTTTACTAAATCAAATAAAAATGACAGGTAAAAACCAAAAATACACTAGTAGAGATTACCGCTGCCCGTTCAAGAACATAATATCAAATATGAAGACGCAAATGTCAACCTGCAAAGATTGCAGTACATAAAGTATGAGAAGAGAAAAGGGTGAATTTCTAAAGACTGACAAGATCAGTTGATAATGCAAGATAGAAATTTGGGTCGAATGAAAGTACTCAATGGTAGATTACATGCACATCAACAACATATTACCTAAAAACAAATGCACTATTGAAATTAAAAAAACCAAGCCACCTTTATAAAGAAAAGATGATATGAATTGATCCCTACAATGACCATTTCAGTTTTCATAGGATGCCAGCCTTTTTTTTTTACTACAGTAAATTTAGTAAAAGAACTTGGAGTGTAACTCAGTGCAATCTGCCTCTATTTTAGATATTGATATATGATAGAATGCAGTCTCCTAGAGTATGATAGATTCATAAAGGATGTACTATGAGGAAGCATGGCCTGGTATAACTCAAAGATGGAATTCCCAAATTATTGCACCACAGAAGTTTCATCTCCTCTTTTTGACAAATAGAAGTAGCTTTTATGAAGTTAACTAGAGGGCAAAATTTAGATTTGTTGGAGAAACAGTAGAGGCATCTAGGAGAAATATATGAGACTGGTTGAATAGTGATCATATGAAGCGATGCTGCCACAGACAATCTGTCAAACATATAGGACCCGACTAACGATGATGAGGTTAATGCAACATGGTTTGTAATTACAATAATATCCAGCAACATAATCCTTATTAATGAAAAGCAAAATGACAAAAACTTGCAATAGCTACACCTTACTTGAAACCCTAATAAACGATTACAATCTCATTTTTGAAACTGGTATAGTGCACAGATACAAACAGACAAATAAACATTTGTTGACATATACATAATGCTATTCCATCTTTAACTGATTCGTTAGTTTCACACCATCAAGCCATCCATATTAGCCACGACTTGCAGAAAATGCAAACAAGTTATAATCTATAGTTTTGGACAGGAAATGTTGCAATTTCACTTACCACATGAACAGTGCATGTTCTGCAATTTTTTTGCCGCACATAAGAAGAATGTCTAAAGGTAGCTACTAGCTAGCATAACAATCCTTTCCAGCGTAGAAAATATTTTAAATTCTTCGATATATCCAAGTAGAGGCTGTAACGTGCTAGCTAGAGGCACCTAATACAAGTCTAATAGATGTTTTACCAAGACTTTCAATACAAAAGATCTAAAAACACTAAAGACAGATCATATCATTCTAATACCATCCCCATTGACATTGGAGTAGTTGGCCTAATGCATGTAAATTGGATGTTTTGCAGTACAACCATTAACATCTTCAGGTAGTGTTTTGTGACAACTGGATCTTCCCATACTCCAATGTCAGAATCTACTATAATACCACATGCAAAAATTGCTTTTACTAGAAGAAAAAATATAGTTGAAACATCAATAACGTAAGCGCATGACAGTAGCAATAGATTCTCTAAATACCTTTATGTTATCCGCCTTGATTGAGGATACTTTACTTCCCCTATCTCGTGAAGAAAGTTCTTGAAAAGACAAGATCTTATTGTTGTTGTTCCTATCTACACCTACAACCTAAGATGCAGAGAATCCCACATTATATAATGCGGAAAAGCTGTGTGATAACAAATGTTATGGAGATAAACAGGAAGTTAAATAAATTGATAGAAGCGCACAAACTAGTGATAGAAGCATTACCTCAGCGTCCAATATGAAACTTGACACTGCCGTTGTACATGTCTTGATTATATTTATTAAATCCGGAAATCTAGATGTTGATTCTTTCATTTGCCGAGAAAATATTCGTATGGAACCATCATCTAGTCTATGAATCTGAGCACGTTGACCATCATATCTGAAGAAAGGTTTTGTCTCAGTACAGATATATATATATATATATATTCGCTACTACAAGCATAATAGTAAAAGAATTTTTCATTGTAATATTCGCTACTACAAGCATAATAGTAAAAGAAGTTTTCATTGTAACTAAAAGCTGAAATTTCCCTCATCTAACAGTATAAGAAGTTAAGAACACATTACAAATGAAGCATTTAGTCCAATGGACTAAGGAAACTACTTCACTTCCTACTAAAGAAAGTAAAGGACCTCAATGCTCTTGGTCTACAGTATAGAATTCCTAGCTACAAAGGACATTGTTCTGAAAACTGGCCTGGAGAGAAAACCAGAAAGGGGATTGGCAAATGTCCAGCTTTAACTGGCTGAACCGGCCAGGTCAACGTAAGCATCCATTTGGCCGAATAACAGATGAACTGCGGCAAACAATTACTAACTTATATTTCTTTTCTTTCTTTTTTAACAAGTTCAGATCCGTTAAACCAAGTCAACAGTTACCTGAATGTGCCGGCTCAATTGATTTAGACCTGTTCTCAACAATGGACTGTTTGAAGGGTTGCTCAGGACCAGTCCCCAAACGAATCACTATTGAAAGTTACACAGGCTGGTCCAGTCCGATTCTTAAAACAACGAGTAAATTGTTCTTTCAACAGTTAACCATGTGGTATAAAAGATACAAGAGAACATAACCAAGAGTTCCATTAATCAGTAACACCAATACTCTCTAGTAATGAAGCAAGTAACAACGTAAAGAACGCCCTATCTTTACGCAATAATTCATGGTTCAGGCAGGGTAACTGACAAGTTTAAAGAATAAGCAGAAAACACACATGGCCATTATTATCCTAACGAGTTAGTTATGAAACCATAAAAGACGAGGTTTGATGCTCAACTATGCCAAATAAAGAAAACAGTACGTACTTGTATTCACAGGTGAAAGCCTGCCCTTGAAAAAGCTTCAACAACCGAGGAATCCCATTAGTAATTCTGCAAAACGAAAGTTTAACTAAGATGCTTTTTGGCTGATGCAAAAGCTGCAAATTCAAAATTACCTAGCAAGCATAGGGGGAATAGGCGTGCCCGGCGACATTGCCAAATCAGATGCAGAGAAGGCAATACCTTTGCTCAAGAGTGCAGGAACAAGCAAATCCTAGTTATAACAATAATAAGAATGTACAAGAAAACATTACAAGTTTGTGTAAATTGAATAGGCTTAACACTGCAATGGCGATATTTAAGATAGAGATGAAGTCAATTACAAGAGAGAACAATTTTCCATGGAAAATACTGTATATTTCTACAATTATGTTCAAATAATATTTTGATTAACTTCTCCAAAGAAATTGAAGAAAGAGGATCAACATTATCCATAAAAGAAAGGAAAATTTGCGGGCAACTTGAATGGTCTTACATTTGCTAACATAATTTATTAAAAATAAAAAACACAAATTTAACATAAAAAATACATTGGAGCCACCAAGCAATACTAACCAAATTAGGAAGTACATTATAGGCCTCAGCAACTTCAGTGGAGATTCTCTGGCAACAGAAGACGGATATGAGATGAAGTCCATCTAGCCAATTATGAATAATGATATTCAGCAACTCGAGCTTGTAGAGTTTTACTTCGGAAAGATGTCAAAGCCCTCAGAAAATAAGAAGGAACTAGGTGACAACTAATCATAAAGCAAAACGCTCAACAAAGCAACTTCTCAGTCCTAGTAAATGGCATGATCACAAATTTATTCTCTATCAGTTTTGCTAGATTTACAAGGTCATTATTTTGTATCTAGCTTTAGGACCACCCCCCAAGCCACAAAATGGGAGTCTCATCCAACTTAAAAGCCAATCATTGATTGGCGGTGATATAGATAGACCTGAACAAATACCTCATACCTAATGTAACAAACTCAAATCAACAACCATTTGCAATCTCAGCAAACTCAGAAAATTTTTTTATCAATTACAGCTCCAATTTTCTTCTGAAGGAGCTCCATACCTGAAGTTCTATTTTTATGCTTTCACTGTCTTGAACTACTGGACAATGGTCATTCAGGACCACAGCATGCCCTAATGCTGGTAAAATAGTTCTCATCATGGCTCCAATACGTAGATTGCGGACCTGTGAGTTAAGATGCGCAAAGTACTTTAAACAATTAGCAGATCATACAAATGTACAACATGGACTTACATACAAGGATTTCTGCAGTAACAAACAGAAAACGAGACGAGAAAAGAAATATGATCAGAAAATTAAAAAAATTATTAGGATGGTAAGGTCCAGGTGTTAACAAGACCAAAATGCATCCACTAACCAAAGGAAAAAATAAAATCGAAGACAATTCTAGAATTGCAGCTAAAACCTATGTTACTTGGACTTGTTAATAGTGCCGGACTCGTGGGAAGTGTCCAACATAGATGTCTCAACTTTATTTCCATCTTTTCTACTATAGTTGGAAGGATCATACCAAAGTACCCACACCCATTTGAAGTGTGGGATATGTGACCGATATAGGTACGGCAAGGTAAACGAAATAGTCCATTAACATGGCTACAACCAACATATACCGCTTGAACTAGAACATGGATGCGGAAATAGGAGTCAACTTTTTCCCATGGATGACACAGGTAATGGGGGTCCAGATCATGAGCCTCCCTTCGTGTTTATCATTAATGTTCTTAAAAAAAAAGTGAGTTTGAGACCATCATACCACATCTTATACTCCTCAACTTCTCCATCTGTTCTCACCTACATCTCTCTCTCAACAGAACAAAAGAAAGGCACGGGAAGAGAGACAGAGAGGGGGAGAGGAGGGGGGTTCGGGGAGAGATCTCGACAGCTGCAGCTGCGACGACGGGTGTTGGTGAGCGGCAGAGGCGGGCCTCTTCTTTTTTTTAAAGAGGTATGCATAAAAGTATTTGCCCCAAGAAGTAATCCTAGAATACCTTCTGTTTTCTGGATTTGGAGAAGTGCTGATTTTCAAGAACGGGAATCTTATGATATGTTGGGAATCCATTATGATAATCATCCACGCCTTAAACGTATCTTGATGCCTGAAAGTTGGATAGGCTGGCCCTTACGTAAGGACTATATTACCCCCAATTTTTATGAAATACAGGATGCTCATTGAATGATATAAATGTTCATTTATACATATACAACACGATTCCAGATTTCATTTCATGAATATTTTTCTATCCATTGTGGCACAACTCAAAGAACAAGGCCAAGCAATAAGTAAAAAGAAGTGCATGCAGTAATTACTTGCTCTTTTTAGTTCTCAGTGAATATCGCTATCGAGACCATCAACAAATATGTCGATAATTTGTTGTTTGGACTCAAAGCAAATATCAGTTCTATATCTTGAAAACTCGATCCAATATTGTGCCACTTAGTCTCTGCCGAAAAGTACAAAGTTCTTGACGGCGTAAATTATTCCTTTCGACATCTCGTTGCTCGATCAACTTCTCCGATACATCTACATCTTTTTTAGAAATATCTTCCAATTTGTCTATTATTTTCTCAACCACTGAATATAGAAAGTTATAAACGTGAACTGGCATATGAGCTGGCGAATGTAGATGATGTGATGTGGTGGCGGACGTGATTATGGTGTAAGAAGTAAAGGAGTGCAATTATGGCTCTATGGTGGCGGTGGCTGAGTGTATGGCGACGAGTAAGAAGAGCAACATGATAGTGGTGGTGGCTGTTGGTGTTCGTTGTATTGTTGCAACGATCATTGATTTTCAATATATGATGATGTTGATTGTATGAACCATGATAGGTATGGAGTATGGGATTTATGAGGCGATAATGAGCTATTGCAGAATAGCGGTGGGACTTAGGGCGTGGATTGTGGTGTGTCCTAACAAGATGCCATTATTTTTTTTATGAAAATGGTAGCAGCGGTGGGAGCATGATGATGATGGTGATGATGTTGAAGTTGTAATTGAGGTAAAATTAGTACAATGCAACAACAACGAGGATTTGGGACTCTTTGTCTAATACCAATTTGTTAGGAACCGACTAGATCGACTACCGCTGGCAGCTATACAATTACCCTACTTCTACTAAAATACCTAAAAGAAACTACTCTTCTTCTATGATTAAAAAAAAAAAGACGCATTGTATATTTATGGAGCATACCCTTCAAGACTCCTACATTATATTCCTCATAAATATTCTTCTAATAATACAAATATTTTATGCTAGATATTCTCCAAAAAATACTCCTAATATAAACCTTAGACTTTGACTCAACTCAGGACTCGACGTATGATCCGTATCTTCATACGGCTCGAACCTCTTTGATCTAATACATAACATTTCGTCCTTGCCAATCGCCACAGTCAGCACTGCGACTAGTACAACGAAAATTTGGTTGTCTCTGTGCCGTCTGCATGTGTCACCCAGCACCAAAAATCATGTTTGTAATGACACTCCTAAATCTACTACTAAAAGTCTCTTTATTTACACTCCACTTTATAAGGAATCCAAATTAATAGTGTCAGTTACTTTGACTTGCTACAAAATGCTTCAATCCACCTTTAGTTCTTTATTATTTAGCATGGGTGACATCCGAATTGAAAACAACCTCAATCTTGTCTAAACAAACCGTGCTTCTTACTTAAATAATGAAGCAGGTAAAGCACGTAAAAGTCACAAGTAAATTAACACTATACACACATAGTAAAGCCTAATCCCCTCTAGAAAGGCACTTAGCTACTAATTACATTTGTGTGTGGGTGTGTGGATATTTATTAATCTCCTAAATACATGATTCATGAGAGAATCCTACTAGTGTCATAGACCTTGGATGTGCAGCGGGATAGGTGCACACCAGTCCCAATTCCACAGTTAAAATGGTGTACTTATCCAAGGCTTGTGGGATGAGTGCGCACCAAACCAACTACTTGAATAGTGACAGGATTCTTGAAAGACTCCAGCAGTAGGATGGCTTTTTTTTTTTTTTTTTTTTTTTTTTTTTTGGGGGGGGGGGGGTAGTAATCAAAGACATGATGAAAGGTGAAATTATGCTCTTATGGTAGCATTCTTACCAAAGTTCGAACAAGAAACTTCATCTCCATTTCTCTACACGATCGCATGAGACTAACCACTATATTCTTCCTCCTAGAAGTACTTCTGTTGCCCGTTTCAAAGCTGAAAATGAAGAAGTAACAATTGTGGATACTCATGCAGATGTATTTGCACAGTAAGCATCCCTAGCACTATAAGCATCATGAAGAAGATGAAAGGTTTCCATGGATCCACACGTCTTTATTCAAATGTAACTTATGTAGTTAGGCATAGCAAGAGGATATGAGTTTCCTAATAGACAACAAATAACACGCACAAGGTGCACACTAATCATACAGATATTTTAGCACCTTGACGTACGTCACGTACATAGATACACACATGTATATCATGTAAGCACATACATAAAATGCATGTGTGTGTACCAAATGTAAAGTGATTAGGCAACGAACTACACCAAGGAATTAAGAGTACCTAATCTTTCGCAGCATGCAAAAAAGGTCACGGACAGAAAGAGGACGAGGAAGAGCTAGCACTGACTGAGTCCTCCGACATTCTTGTGCCACATCACCTTTGAAGGAAAATGTGTTAGAAAATTTCAAATTCTAAGACCTACAAACGACAAGTAGAAGGTACAAGTATTACCAAGATCACCATATACATGGTACATCTCCTTGATTTTGGATTTGCTGGTACCACAAACCTCTTCCAGTGCAGCAATAACCAGACCACCACCGATGTTCAGTTCCTAACCTCACAAGTAAGCTTTAGAAGCAGAGAAAATAACACTACCTACAATAAGCAGAAATAATTCCAGCCAAAGAAAATATCCTAGCAGAATAATGTACCACAGAAAGTCGCTTGCAAAAGACAAAACTATCAAAAGAATTAAAGTAGAAAATAGATTGACACACCTTTCAGAACACGAAAATAAAGTCATAGAAAGATATTTCTGAAATTCTAATTCAAATAGAGACTATTGCATATACAATACAAAGTGGATAACTAGCACAAAAATGACTTCCGAGACTTTTCATTAAAAACGTTCATATCACATCCAACTGACAACATATATGATGGACTCCTGAACAAAGTTGACATGCATGCATAAACTGGCAAGCATTACATCACGCTAACCTAACTTGCTGGAATTTACAACGAAAATTGATTGCGCCCGACTTTCTGCCAAATCCTTGAGCCTTTGCTCTTTACTCAACCGTCAACATACTCGTGGCTCAATTACGTGAAATAAAACAAAGGATATCGCCATGTTAAACATTACGTAGAGCTAGCTGATAGTATTATCTTTTATAACGTGTTAACTTTGCAAGTTCAACAATCTTTGAAGGTCATAGACTCATAATGGATCGTGCACTCGTATTTGTTAAGACATGAATTACACAGTAAAGAATGACCACATAATCGCAGTTGAACAGTATGGATCACTTCCACCATATAGGTTTCCTTTTCAGAAATGCATACTCTTCAATAGGATGTTGGGGCCATTCCTCTGAAGTTCAGACAGCACAAGAGTAGCTCATGGTAAAACTTCTATAGCATCTAGTTGGTGATAAAGGAAATAGATTCGACTACACATGTTAACTTACATGCAAGGCATTCTGGAAGAACCGCCCACACTCCAAAAAACTGTGCTTGCCTTTAAACAAACCAGACCAATAGAAGTATACCAACTTGGATCTAGTGCAGGGTTTAACATATCAGTTTCAATGTCTTCACACATTGAGTTATTCACTAATAAATTTATGCCATGTCGCTGATGATCAATCCAAAGTCGGGCGACTCGTTGCCGCAACTTTTCTAGAAGATGACTAGGCCTAAATTCACCGGAGTAAGAATTGTTTCCCAGGCAAGATTATGGGATTGCTTATGTATGTACTAAGCATTAAAATGAACAACTTCTTGTACATGCAACTAGTGAAGGCATTCACAAAATAAACTTTTGGATTTCAATGCTTGAAACTCAGAAAATTACCATGTTCTCATGGTCAGCTGCAATTCTATTTGTACATAGATAGATAGCAGGCAGCACATCTTCAGGGGACAAGGCAAGCAAACTGCATGGAGAAATCATGGCCGAGGAACTAAAATCATAGACGGCCAAAGAATTCAAACAAATAAAAGGAGATGCATGTTGTGACCACAGACCTCCTGAACATGTTGCAAAGCATTGAAGTGGTTTTTATTTTTCCTTTCTCTTGTTCCACCAAATCAAAGGTACGGGCCAAGTGCAGGTAGGGAGTTGGATCTCCAGTCTTCCAGCATGCTGCAAAGAAATCCTAATATTGGTGAAGGAAATGCATCTGAGTCAAAAAATACAAAAACATATCAACATCTGGCTATCCTCAACATAGCATAGACGCACCATGCCTAACAGGGGAATATTCATTAATTGGCAACATCACAGAGTTCTTGACTATATCCTCAGGGTAAACGCCATGGGCAAACAAAGTAGGCAAAGTTTCCTTTCCGTTTTTAGACTCAGAGACCGTTGCAGTGCAACTCATATGAACATCTCGATTGTCAATCGGTACAGTAGGTATTACAGATTCTTCCAAAGTTAGAGATCCATAACTGGACTTTGAGAAGTACAAATCAATTGCTACATCTACATTTCCTCTGGCCTCCTCAAGCAAAGCAGCAGCAACATTTCTAGACAATCCACCATTTATTATCTGGAGAAACTGATCTACCTCCTCTGTGGACATCACGTTGGGAACCTTTAGTGAGCAGTGACCATCTTTCAGCTGATCTATGCCAACACTTGTCGGTCTATCCTCATTGGATGAACTAGTCACCGCCTTCACGAAGTATTTAGTAATAGTGGGTTGGTTAGAGCTAATTGGTTGAAAACTTAAATTTTGCCGTCCTCTCCTTTTCGCCTTGTTTTCCACAGTTGAAACCTTTCTCTTGGGGGAATTAGCAACAACAGAGACACTTTTTCTGCTTGTTGGCGTTCTACCTTGGCCTACAGCTTGATCCCCCTTACTTGGCTTCTTTTCACAATATCCTTGAAATAGATTACTACTTTGACGGCCTAGAGATGGTTTGTCAACAGGCTTGGAATCATCCATACTAGACTGAGTAAACTGCGAGACAAAGACTACCGGGCTATAAGTTTTTGCTTCATCATGTAACTCCAGTTCCCTTTCATAAAAATCGGATACTGCTTCACCTATATCTCCGTTCGAGCCTCTAAGCAGTCCTAAAAGCTGATCATCAGTTACCCATGATGGCAAAAGCTCACGAAGTTCGTCTTTTGTGATTTCACCAGCCGCATCATCTGGCAAAACATCCTCATTTTCATCAGCGACTTTTTCTTTTCCTAAATCCATGAATTCAGAATTCGCAGATTTCAATTTGAAAGCCATCAAAAACTCCTGCTTGTTAGCAGTCTCGTCAACCAAGCCTCTAAAATGCTTCTGCAAAGCTATAGAATCAACTCCAACTGTAGGTATAACCTTTCTGGGCTTCAAGAATCTTACATACTCCCTAAGCTCATCAAAACTCGAATGTTCACTATATGGAACAAGATGAATGTCTAATTCATCCTTAGATCGAATGGCGAACCCTTTCTTCTTTGTCTCGTACATCCATCCAGTACAAACAAAACCAACTGCTTTTGAATACCCTTTTTCCATCATTATTTCCTTCATTTTTGAAAAATTAGGTCGAAAATACGGCCAGGTCTCACCCAGAATATTCCACCCAATTACATGAACATTTGTTATAGAAAAATCCTCAGTAAAGACGCCTTCTTCCCCGAAACCTAAAATCGTCAAAATCTCCATCTTTTTAGAATCTACATACAATGAACAATTACACCGCCTGGCAATCTCAATCAAGATTTTCTCTTTCCCAACAACATAAGTAGCAATCAAAACCAGCACTGATTCGTCCGAATTCTCCTGGTACTCTTTCCTGGTTCTAGTAATTTCTTTAACAACATAATCCACCGATTCTTCTTGAGAAGGGAAAACAAATTTAGGGTTACAATAAGTTGTATCAAGAAAAACCCCATCAGCCCCGACAAAATTACGCAAATTGGCATCGGATTTCATCGATTCATGAAACCGAAAATCGCCAGTGTGAATGTACCTCTCATTGACCTCACCTTTGATCTCAAACAAGAATTGGACTGCTCCGGGGCAGTGATTGGCATTGACAGCGGTAACATAGCAGCCATCGATCAAATAAGTCTCGTCGAGTTTCAAAGGGACGATGAATGAGGCGTCAATCTTGAGTGTTGCGATAAGAAGCCGGGCGGTGAGTTGGGAGCAATAAATGATACCACGGCACCAATTGGAGGTTAGTCCGGCAAAGTGGTCGGAGTGAAAGTGGGTCAAGAAGTAGGAAACGGAGAAGTCGGCAGCGGAGCGGAACGCGTCGATGATGAAGCGGGTTCGGGGGATGAGATTGGGGCGGGGGAAGTTGGAGGGGATTGGTGGGAGTGGAGAGGAGGAGGATAGGAGGAAGAAGGAGAGAGGAGGGGAGGGCAGAGAGAGGGAGAGGAAGAGAGAGGGGGAGTCTAGGGTTTGAGGCTCGGCGTTGTTCATGATGTCATGGGGGAGAGGTGGAGGAGGTTGAAAATGGCGGCAACCAACTGCTTCATTTTCTCCCTGGAAGGCTGGAAGAAGAACGAGGAGGAGTGTTTTGTTTCTAGAATATTTAGTCATTATTATTTAAAAAATACTATATAACTCCAATCTTTTATCTCTGAATAGCTTTACTGACAAATTTAGTATTTGATAAAATATAATTTAATAAATAAGTAGTTAACAGACAGTAAAAGCAGTTCTAAGATAGATTTTGTTGAATTTTAGATGTGTATATTAATTATTTAAATTGGTACGACAAATCTGTTGTGCACATAGTTTATTTCGTTAAATTAAAAATCACAATATCTATTTTACATTTTTCAAATTAACAATATATGTAAATATCTTTATCTTTATATTAAATAAATTACGAATAATCATAAGTCAAAGTTTTTATTTAAAATATTTATAAAACTTTTGAAACCAAAAGTCTAGATTGTAAGCAACAACATACCACTAATATATCCCACATAGACAGGGTCTGAACAAAGTCTAAATTGAAAAATTAAATAATAGATACATGTCACATAATGATAACGAGAGACACCGATAACACTCCATAAATCATATTTAAACTTCCATATTTATATTATATTTGTATGCTTCCTCATTTGAAAGTTGGCGTTCAGATAATGAAATTTGGTCAGAATTTGACCTTGGAGTGGAGAACTAGTGAAAAACTATACAGAATTGAGATGCTTTCTCTTAATTTTCAGAAAAAACAATATAGCAGCCCAATAATGAAATTACAGATATTACTAACATATATTGGATTAGAAAGTCTGTCACTATTAGCATCCATAGAAGAACCAAGATCCAAATATCTCAGTATCTGACTAGTGATACGTCGAAAAACATGAAAGCCAAGATGGTGCTTCGCTCCACCTGGAATTTTTTCCTTAAAATTGAAATATTACCTACCTAAACTAAGTATCGAATATCATTCAACCTGTTGGGTCAGAAGCATTTTCCACTCCTTCACAGACACCTCCTCCCTTTGGGGCGGTCTGCATAGAAGCCGCTACTTATACTGAACCAGAAGGCTCTTCTCCGATATTGCTACGGCCATTCACCATCTTAGAATTTACGAATAAATCCGTCTCCGAAGAACGCGTGTAGAATATCCACAAGATGAGACAGAGTATGACACTGATGGAGATCAGGCCTAGTCCGGCATTTACCATTCTAAGGTCACGGTCCAGATGGGGGCAATAGTGTGTGGTGATTGAGTTGAAGGTCTCTCGTACAAAATTGCAGTTTTGAAGGTTCAGTAAGAACGGGGTATAGTGATCGAGGGCGTAGCTCACATTTACGGCCGTCACAAGTTGGAGATAGATATCTGGAGTAACTCTGCCAGGACTGATGCAAAAACCTGATGGGGATACCATACATGTGTGGTTCTGCCACACCTGAAACGTAACGAGTACATAATGCTCAAATTAGATGAACAATCGTGTCCAGGACACAGATTACATGTTCAAGCAGCACAAACAAAACAACTTTTGAATTTTTGATGGCAGGAAGAATACAGGCGAATGACACAATAACGTCAAAAAAAAGAAACAAATAACCAACAAAGGAATTGGTCGTACAACATGCTTCCTGTGAACGCAGATTCACTGCCCCAACTACGCTACCCTAACCCTGCCTCCGTAATGTTCCAAATTCACTTTCTAAAAAATTTTCAAATTTCAATGCAGGAATCTATCTAAAAGAATTTTCCACTAAATAATTTTGATTTTTCACACCCCCCCCCCTCTTCGTGGAAAATTCTTTTAGAAAAGATCCCAACATTGAAATTTGGAAAAAGAAATATAGAAAGTGAGGATTCGGGGCACGTGTCATGATGTGATTAATGGGACAGGAATGTCCCAGGAATGGGGCAGGAATGTCCCAGGAATGGGGCAGTGTGGTTGGGTTTCCAAGTTTCTAGCATGTCTAAACTTCATGTAACTCATTTTCCATGAGATTCGTAATAAGGCATTTGTAGACCCAACCCTTTAGTTGCATTTGGCTTTAAAATCAATCAGAATTGTTCTATAATCTAATGACTACTCCGTCCAATTTAGTATGGTGCTTCGCCTAACCCATTAATTATAAGACTAATTGATCGTGAGCACCTAATGAGTCGAGTAAGTTACCGGACATTGGCTATTTTGCAAAGTTATCTTACCATCCCATTGTTTAAATTTTCCTATAAAAGGAAACAGGTAATTTACATAATACAAATAATCAAAAGAAAAAAAGCCGCCTTCTACATACCATTGACGCATTTGTTAGTGAGATTTCTTGTGGGTCACACTCTCGATTCAACAGCTGGGAATCATAAGGTGAACAAAGCAAAGGCATCAATGGTCCAGATTGATTGTAGAAATAAGTCCTATCCTGTGATCTCAAATTTGAGTTAGCAATGGATGAAACTGCCGTGTTGACAACATTTACAAGCTGCCAGATAACTTCTTTGCTCTGATGCAGTGTAAGATTTGTTGTTTGCTCATCAACACACGGAAGAATATTGCTGAGCGCTGTTTCTGCCTGAGGATACTGAACCCATTCGTCCATTGCTGTGCAAGTGTCTCCTATAGAACTGAAAAACAAGAAAAATCATTCAACAGATATTGTATATAGATTCTTAAACACAAATAGCAGCATCAATATATACTCTTAAATTATTTATTGTTACTCATATGTCCCGAGTAAAAAACTATAATAACATGGGGAAAGTAAGTAGTCCATTGGACCTATGTGTAATACCCGAGTAACAAAACCTTTTCAATTAAAACATAGGGAAAGTAAGATTTTCACTTTCCAACATGAACTCTGTGATATGTCCCATGGCATCAGAAGCTCTTCAGAATTTTCAAATGACAGGATGACCATTAACCACATTCAATCAATGTCAATCTTAAGAAAGCCAGTTGGAACCTGATAGATCACGTTACTGAGGTTTGTTCATGAACATGCTCAGAGGATATGCTTCTAAATCAACCTAAAAGTAAACATTGCTAACTCGCAATGAAGGCTTTAAGCCAAATTAATCAAGTAGAACGTTCACGGATTTTCAACCTCTCAGATGCTAAAATGTAGTCCAAAATCCCATAATAGTAGTGCTCATGATTCAGATTAGCATGATCCAATCTTATAATCTACAAGAACGGTTCTCCTAATGTTCAGTAACAACATAAAGGTAAGTGCAAGGACCACCTCTTATCCATATGAAACATTTACCTTAGATGTAATCCATCTACACCAAAAGGACTGTCAAGATTTTAAAGCTTATGAATCCAACTATTGGAATATTCTGCAGTACCATCTATCTGAAATCTACATTCATACCACAAATTTTTTATTATACCCTCTAGATAATACTTACTTTCATGGAACTGCATTTATCCTAAAACTTTATTACTGGGACTTAGAAATGTCTGAGCAAGTTAGCCTAGAAATTAATGTCATTAGACTGCTCTAGTCAATACTATCCGGGTTATGTTTGTATCATTATGCATCAGGTCAAAATATTTAGATCTAAATGTAGATCATTGTGCTTTATGCTTATTCTACTAAAGAAAGTTCATGGCGTCAAAAAAGTTTGAAGCTCTCTAGGATCTCATTTTAGTTTTGCATGATACCATAGCAAAGGGGAAAAATCTTGAAACCCATCCAACACATTGCTTTTCTGCCTTTTCCTACTTTTCTAGTTATATGATGGAATTGAATAACCTTTATCAAGTTCCAATTATCAGAACCCTTACTTATTTAGGATGATAAAAACGCCGCAGAGGACAAATGTGACTGCAACAAGTAGCCATCCACTAGCAACAAATCTGAAGCATATCAATAGAACACAGTTTGTGAGAACTCCACTAAGGATAAAACAACATCACATCCAACATAAGGTAAGATATACTTACATGTAAATTGCATATTTATATCCAAGAATCGAGAGAACTGCAAGTACACAAGCAAATATTATACGTAAGCAATTCATATGATGCTAATGTGCAGAAGTTGAGAAGGGAAACCGGAAACCTATGAATTATGAAAGGATGAACAAAAGCACATACAGAAACCAAGAACGGCCAATAGAAGCATAACTGTTGCAACAACAATCAAGACACTCCGCCTAGAACATTGGAAAAACAATAGCCTTCAGCTCAGACTATTTAAGGGAATAATTTCTCAAAGACAAAAAAAGTGAATAAATAAACAGAGTAGTAAGATAAGACGTACACATTACTGAAAACTTGTCTAATTTTGCCAGAGCTTCTTGTCGTTTTCTCTGACAGTACATTTCTAGCATCATTTAGATCCATAGTCAACTTATCGATTTCATTTTGGATATTTGATGGTAGATTGACTTGGTCAACATTGACTGCCTTGGCGAGTGATAAAAAATCTGTAACATTTTTAAGGATCTGAACTGTGAAGTCTGACTGATTGACCACAAAGTCTACAGTATTAAACACTTCATCATGGAATTCATCTTGCCCGACAGAGAGAAGAATGCATCCAGTACTGTGAGATGAAACAATCAAAAGGTAAGTTTGCTTTTCTCATTTGTCAAATGAACTAATATGATATGAAATATCTTGCAATAGACTAAAATGCGCATTACCAATGAAGTTAGTGTGATCTTTGAAAGTATGAAAATTAAACAATTGAAAATTAATGTAGAGAAGAAACTTCTAGTAGAAGAGACTTCATTTATTATGTTACGGTTGAAAACACTAACCGGTATTTTTGATAAACATTGTCTAAATGACATTTTTAAAATGGCATCTTTCAATTTATTTAATCTATGTGTATGCATGATTACAACAACAACAACATCCCAATTAAAAGTCCTTCCAGTCAGGGCGGAGTCTGGAGAGGGTAGATGTGCGTAGCCATGTCCCGAAGAAGGTTGTTTCCGCCAATCAAGAGTCCAGCCAAGGCGGAGTCTGGAGATGATAGATTTACGTAGCCATGCCCAGAAGGAGGTTGTTTCCGAGGGACCCTCGGCTTAAGAATGCAAATCCAAGACACACAGGCAAGCAAACAAACAATTTCACAGAATAAGAAAATTTTGCCAAGCATGCCCAACCCAAGCACAAGCAAAGAAACTAAATAGTGCGTATGCATGATTACATGAGTAAAAAAAAAAAAAAAAGAGAGAGTTAGTAGCACCTAGCTGAACAAAGAAAAAAAGGCAGGTCCAAGAGCCTTAAATTGGATGAGTAACTATTCAAAGATAGTGAAATTTCAAACTGGTTATATGTAAGTCACTTCTGTAAAGGGAAAACGAAACTAATAGTGCAAGTTAGTTTAAAGAATTAGCGACTTACGATGCTGCACAAGTTATACCAACAGTAGTATAACAAAATCTCATTTGAAAAGGCGTCTCTCAGTGCAATTTATTTATAATCTATAAGCATATACATGAGTACAAAAATAAAATAGATGTTAGTAGCAACTAAGTGAACTTGTCTAGGGAGCCTTAAATTGGAAAGTAACAATTTAAATACAGTGAAATTCTTCATGAATTAGTTCTGTGTAAGTCTCTTCTAAAAATGAGAAAAGAAACTAATTAATGACGACCTAGTTAAAAAAAAGTTAGCGACTTACGATGCTGCACAAGTAAATACCAACAGTAGTATAACACAAGCTCGCTTTGAAAACGTAAAACTTCTCCTTTTCATGCCAATGGACCATCCACAGCAGCATTGAATGGTTAACGCTAATCCAAAGCAAAGAAACCACACTGATGCTAAAATAAATCCAGCAGCTCCAGTAAACCCAACAGACTGCAAAACAAGCAATGGAATGAATGTCTTTACAAGTGAAGGCAACTATGACAATTGAATTGCAATTTATATAATACCATCGAGTGGTGCTACATTGTATATACTATATTGCCTAAAAATGCATAACAAGGACGCTGGAAATTCAATATTTTCAGGGCCTAGCTCATATCAAGAACTTTTAGAAACAGCTCTTTTTTTTATTTGTTCACATATAATAGACGCATCCAAAAGCTTACTGCCCAATAGTGCTTGTTGGTTACGTCCCAACCCCCTCTGTACAATCTGAGCTTGTTCATTATATCTGGCCTCCTTGTCCTTTTTGCAGCTAAAATTAGTGGATATTTTGAACTAGAAGAATCAGCAGGAGCAAGGCCTGATATCACTGGTGAGAACTTCGTGAGGCCATCAGACCATGGTGCCAAATTCTCACCATCTATGTGAAACACGAAAGCAAACATTAATGATAATCGTAAGAAGTTGAATAAATGAAAGGAACAACAGAATGTAAAATTACCAAACTTCCTAAAAGCTTAATCTATGGTAGAGATACTACTACTTTATTCTACGCACCACACCACAAAGAGGCCCATGTTTTTGCTTGACGCATGGACAATCCTTTTGTTTTTAACGTCATGCAACCAAGCCCTTGGCTCTAATACATTAGGAGAATTTTCTCATATATATATATATAAAAAAAAATGGCGAATTAGCGAACTTCTTAAAGCTTAAGCTGATAGTAGAAATATGTCTTTGTATATTCACAATCAACATAATTGTAAGAAATGCAGGCATGCAATAAACATAACCTAGCACGGTTAACAACGGCATTCACAAGAAATGAATCCCAAATCTAGTAAATTATGAAAATGCTAGAGATCGCCTGTTTATCACCCTGGTTGGCTCCATCTACAACCTCATCCATTCATCACGTGCACCCATCCAAGGCCCGTCAATTGCAGTCAACCTTACCATCCACCACTGGGAGGTGCTAACAATCCAATAAGCAAAGCACTCTGTAGCAATGCTCTTAAATTTACATATTAGATAATTTCTTTATAACTGTATATGTCTTCCTCTTCCAGATACGTGTACATATTTCCATTTGCAAGACAATAAACATACATATTTATTTTTAGATTAACGAAAAACCCTGCTCGTACCCGGTCACTTCATGATCATCCATGAAGAAGTAAACCCAGCCCAAGCTCCACCATAAGAGTATGGCCTTAAAGCATGCCCATACACACGTTACTCAGATCAATTGAAAAACCAACAAAGCAGAGAAACAACAATACAAGGAAAAACAGAGCAGATACAAACAGAAATGAACAGGGAAATAAGAAGCGATGATCAGTACTACACTTATATTAAATACAGAGACACGTTACAGCAGAGGCAAAAATATAATAAGAAATGAAGCAAAGATTGGAAGCCGACCAAAGAAGAGTTTGTCGGAGGCCTTCGCAGCTCCAGCGATCGCCGGAGAAGAAACGAGAATCACGCAGCATATTGTTACCGCTGAGGCGCGAAAGATCGCCATCTCCGATCACCTCCCCGACATCTGCGATCTTCGATCGCGAGGGAACAGAAATATAAGAACGCGCGAGAGAGATCGCAATATCAGTTGTTATTATTATTATTTATGAAAGTGGAGTAAAAAGAAACACATGGGAGCAACAAAAAGCAGAGAGAGAGAGAGAGCCTGAATACTTTTGGCATACTTAATTTCAGCCCAACCTTTCCAAAATATTTACCATAATGCCATTAGCTGCTGTGATTGGGACCGGAGGAGAAATGTGATGCCGTCCCTCTCCGTGAGGGCAACTCGTAGTTAGAGCGCTGGTTACAACCATCATCCATCGTATGCTATTTTAAGATAATTAACACTATTTTATTTTTATCCATAATAATCCGACTATTATTGACAATTAGACATGTGCGAATATTACATTATTATTTTTGAACCAATTTGTAACAATTCTCCAACTATAAATATAATTTTCGGACGGATGGAGGAGGGCAACATCTATGGACATTTTAGTCATTTCGTGTCACTATTTTAATGACCAAATGTAGGGCTGAGCATTACCCGAATCTACCCGAAAAACCGAACCGAACCGATCTGAACAAAGTCAAAATTTCGGGTTCGGTTCAGGTCGGGTTCGGTTCGGTTCGGGTCGGCATTTTAATAGTTCGGGTCTATATAATTCGGTTCGGGTTCGGTAATCGAATTTCGGATCCGTTCGGGTTGGACCCGAATTATCCTAGCGACTCATATTTTAATTAATTTTTGTTAGTTTTATGTACTAATTTTTTCTTTTTAAACAAAATATTCATATTATAACTATTCGGGTCGACCCGAACCGACCCGAATCCGAATTGGAAGTGAATAAAATTAATTTTTACTATTATTCGGGTCAACCCGACCAACTCGAACTAACCCGAATTTTAGTCGGTTCGGGTTGAAACGAAATTCGGGTCGATTCGGATTCGAATGTATTCGATTTGGGTCAGCATTAAAATTTCGGTTCGGGTCGGTTCGGTTTGGATTGACCCGAATGCTCAGCCCTAACCAAATGTGCTAAAATATTAACATAATGCAATGAGCCTTTTATGAAGCTGACTGCGATAATGGACATGGGCAAGGGTATACTTGTAGCTAGATGCAAAAGTGGAGGGTAATTCAGTCATTCAGGATTGAGTACTAGCTCTGGTATGAGGGAGCAAGAGTGTGAAACATCTCAGAGGAAAAGACTTGTACCCGTTCTGCTTACGTGGCGAATTTTGGTTGGGTTAATCGAGCGGCGCCATGTGCGGTGTGGCCCAGCCGATCAGAGTGGGATGTTTAATTATAATTAATTCGTTTAATTAATTTTAATTAATTGGGAATTAAGTGAGGGGCTGTTAGTTTATTTTTTTTTGCATGAAACGAGGGGTTTGGTGTGCGGCGGAATTTATTTGCATGAAGTCTCGTCGCTTTCTTCGCGGCGGACACGGTTCAGACACATTTAGGTAAGGTTTGGTGACCGGTTGGTTCATCATTAAACTAAGCCGGGTGGATGCAGATTTTTTTTTTCAAAAGAAAAAGATTGATGAGAAAAGAAAGGAAAATAAAAAAAGAAATACACGGAGAGTTGTTTAAATATAAATATAAATATATTATTTATTATTATTTTTTAAAAATAAATAAATAAATATATATATATATATATATATATATATATATATATATATATCTTTATTACTAATATTTTACGTTATTTTTTAAATAATTTTTATGTCTATTATGTGGTACTTATTTTTATTCTAATAATATATAACGAATAATATATAATTTTCAATCAAAATTAAGTATTAATTAATATAATTATTATAAAATATAAAAAAATTAAAAATTTTAATATCTATATATTGTACGTTTGTAAACTAGTATAGTTTTTTTCTTTTCCGTATAAGAAATGAAAAAGAAAAAAAAGAAGGGAAATAGCGGATAGCAGCGCAGAGGCAAGAGCGGGAGGAAAATGAGCGGAATTGTTCCGAGCGCTTCTCTGCTCTCTTCATCCTCTTCTCTCTGCAGATCTAATCTTCTCGGCAGTTCCCAAATCGCGCCGGCGCAGCGCGTCCATACGCCGTCGTTGATTTTCTGCCAGTGCTCTTCTTCTTCAGCCTCGTCGTCTTCGTCGCCGTCGCTGCGGACGTGCAAGAATTGCAAGAAGCAGTACGATCCCGCCCTCAACCACCCCCGAGCTTGCCGCTACCACACTGCTCATTATGGAGGTATTCTTAAATAGTATTATTGGTAATATACTACTTACCGCTGGTTGACTGGTATGAGCGCAACTCATGAACCGTGACTTTCCAGCTTGGATTCCTAGATTCGTAGGGTAAATTTATGTGACGGAAGCAATTTGGTCTAGATCCACGAAAGATTACAAGCACCTGGTTTAGTTTTTTTGTGCATTGTTCGTCCAGGGGTGCAGTGGTTGGGATTATCCCCATCTAGTGCACTGGTGAGGTTCGAATCAGCAAGAAGGAAACATCCTCCGCTAGTAATGGGTATGATTGTGTATGCCATCCCCCTAGAGCCTAAAAAAAACTACGAGTTAGCAGGTTCAGGGAGTGGCCTCATGATCATTGTCATGCGTGATAGCTTAGAACCTTTCGAAGATAGCACTCAATTGTCTAACCCCACAAGGACCGCTTGGATTCAAATGTGGACCTCTTGCACATACGTGAGAGCTCCTCGCTCTGAGCACCAACACGGACAAGTATTTAGGAATATATTGGTTTGCATGAGAAGTCTTGATCTTTTACCCCGTCACATACTTACTATGTTGAGTGAAACCAAAACCTGTTAACTTTCCCCTTGTAACAAGATCTGCTTTTCCGTGTAGGGGAGACAAAAAGAAAGTTTGAAAGTGTATACACAGGAGGCACCATGAATACTCCTGATTCCGGCCGAGTCTACCAATATTGGCATTGTTGTGGCTCTGAAGATCCATTTAATGCCGGTTGCACGGCATCTCCTCATTGTTCATATGATGACTGACGGATAGCAGCCACCAAAAATGTCATGGGCCTATAGCATGGTGATTCAAGGCTCGCTTTGTACTATGGAATTTGGTGCGATTATCTTGGTAATACTTAACCTAGATGTTTCAGAATGATCATATGCAAATGTAACAGCTATATATATATATTTATATTTATATATATATATATGAAATGTATTTATATTTATATTAAAGGATAAGAAATAAGCACAAGTGATGCTACTACTTTCAAAGAACTAAACTTAGATTCCCTCAAATATTTGTAAAAGAAACTCGGTAGGATCTTCCACCTTAATATTAATTTAAAGAAAGCCTTGTAGCAAACTACAATATCCAAAATTCAATCACCAAAAGTCCCCACACGAGCATGTACCATCTCTAAAATGGTGGAACCTGCTCTTATCTCGCACGACGATCTCTCTACTTACCGCAATGGACGCATACTTGCAGAAATTGTGGCAATCCGAGCATATCCTTATGTTTTTCATGATTCGAATCGTATCCCCGAGTCTAAACTTGGTGAGCGAAAAAGCAAGCGCGAGCCTCTCGCTATGCATCTGCAACGCAGCCTCCCTCTCTTCAACTTCCATGTCATGCAATGCCGCGCTTGTTTCTGAAGCATACCCTAAGGCTCTTATGGCGACCATTAACTCATCGAGCTTCAAATACAACTCTTTTGATCCCGAATTTGATCCCTCGTAGAAAATATAGACTTCGCCTTGTAGCTCTACCGAGCTATAGGCGGCCACCTTCATGATGTTGCCGGTTCTCATTCTTTGCCTTACCTCTTCGACGCGATCCCACCGTCCTGCGAGGGCATATATATTTGAGAGTAGCACACGGTATGACGATGTATCAGGGGCCAGTTTCAGGACCTCGTCTGCAGCAACTTGGCCGAGCTTAGCGTTACGATGTATAGTACATGCTCCTAGTAAAGCTCCCCAGACCGCAGCATCAGGCTCCATAGGCATCTTTCTAACTATCCTATACGCCTCCATCAGTCGTCCCGACCGACCTAACATGTCGACCATGGCAGTGTAATGCTCCAATCCCGGACATGGAATGCTACGGAAATATTTCTCACCTTCGCTCACCAATCCCGCATGACCGCACGCAGCAAGCACAGCCAACATCGTCACCCCATTCGGCAGCACTCCCTCATCCTGCATCCGCGAGTACATCTCTAGCGCCTGGCAGCTATCCCCATTGATGGCGTAGCCACCGATCACGGTGCTCCAAGATACAAAGTTTGTTCGATGCCCCATTTCCTCGAACACGTTGCATGCCTTTTCCATTGAACCACATTTTGCATACATGTCGATTAAAGCGTTCTCTAAAACTGCGTTAGGCAGCATTTTCCTGCTAACTATGTCGTCGTGTATTTGTTTCCCGAGTAGTAGAAACCCTAGCTGAGCGCAGGCGGAGAGAACGCTAGAAAATGTTAGTTCATTCGGCGCGGCGGCGCCGTCGTAGGCATCCAGGAGGCGAAAGAGCGCAATCGCTCTGTCGGCGCGGCCGCTCTGCGCGAGCGCGCTGATCACGGCGTTCCAAGCGATGACGTCACGGGCGCTGCCGTCGATCTCATCGAACGCTCGCTCTGCGGCGGCGCCGCCGTCCATGTCGATGCGTGCGTACATGGCGGCGAGCTCGGTGAGCGCCACGCGGCGAAGGCGAGCGAGGCCGTGCTTGACGAGCAGCGCATGGGCGGCGGAACCGAAGGGGGCGTCGAGGAGAGCGGCGCAAGCGCGGAACACGTGCGGGAACGTGAAGTCGTCGGGTCGAACACTGCGGCGGCGCATGGCGGCGAAGACGGAGAGCGACTCGAAGGGATCGTTGTTGTTATCCGTCGAGTAGAAGCGAATGAGGGTGTTGTAGTGGAAGGGGCGAGGGTGGGCCATGGCGTCGAAGATGGCGCGGCTGTCGACGGCAGCGCCATCGTGGAGGAGGCGGAGGAAGATGGCGGTGAGGAGGGAGTTTTTAATGGAGAGGCCGGTTATGAGGAGGAGAGCGTGGGTCTGGCGGAGGTGGGATGGGTTTCTGCAGGCGGATATGGCGGCGGAGAAGGCGGACTTGGTCGCCGGCGGCGGGAGCATTGAGCTCGCCGGAGAAGAGTGTCGCCAGCAAGCAATGACATGGTCATTTGATTCGTGATAGTTCGAATGTTTGTACGCCTACCAAATTTTGACAAGCACTGAACCCTGAAGCAGCGCATTGTCCGATGCACCACGGCCGTAATTTATTATTTATAGGAGTCCCTAAAAATAATTTTTTCTATTTTTTGGAACGTCTGGATGGCCAGAATGACATACAAAATTTTGTAGGCAAACTATCTAACATCATCAAGTAGAGTTTTAAAAAAAAAAAAAAAAAAAAAAGAAGTCAAATTAGAATATAAGAAATGATAGAGGAACTTGATGTTCCTAATGCAGTATATTTTTACATACACCGTATATTAAAATATATCATATATATATTCAGTTGACAGCAAACGGATCAGCGATAATTTTAATGCAGAGGAACATGTGCCTTTTGTGATTTTAGTGAATTAGAGATGTGCTTCTCATGCCCTAGATATACATAAAATATGGGCCGGACTCGATCTGTACTTCTGCGCTAGACCGCCCGTGACCACAGGCCACAGGCTGGCCCATATTAGCTACTGTGTGAAATGAATTGGGAGCAAAGCATGCATGATGCGTGTTGCAGATAGGAAAAAAGTTTTTTCCATGCAAGCCGGCCCATGGACTAGCCTACCGGTCTGCTCAGGCTGTCACGGCCCGCTCTAGCTACAATTTTGTGACTGGTCCATACGGCCTATCTGACGAACCAGACCGCAGACTAGATTTGTATCTCTATGTGCCCCACTATCTTCTAGCCCAGTCATATATAGCCGTTTAATGTATTCACAAAACGTCCTTTGCATATCCCTCATGTCCAAGATAACTCGGGATTAAATAAAATAGGGAATCTCTCAATATTTTTTTGTTTGTTTTTGGCCAGTAACTGTCGAATTCGATTTTTATCCTATATCTCGATCAGAAACGAAACCGTACGATAGTCCCTCCTAACTCATGCTTACTGCAATTCGACTCCGACTTACCCTTCGAGATAATGGGCCAACGTTGATCATCTTCTAACAATCAGTTCCACTAACCAATTGGACCAATGTTGATCGGATCAGTAATGGTATTTAAAATTGACAAAGTTGAGATCTATTTATAATTCTTAATTATAATCAAACTTAAATATAATTACACCAAGTCTTTCAACAACTGAAGAACTTACTATTCATCATAGCAACTAATTTATTCATTCGCACTTCTACATAACTCACCTGATTAACAAAGCTATGCTGAATCTAGAGCACAAGAATGTCTTATGCCCTGCCGATTGTACCGCCGCTCTTGCGAAGCCACCGGCGGAACCACAATGCGGACATCTTCGGGTACCTCTTGAGGGTGCTATAGTCGACATAAACCAGACCGAATCTCGAAGTGTAACCCGATTTCCATTCGAAATTATCGAGCAAAGACCATGCAAAATAGGCGATCACATTGGCCCCATCATCAATGGCCTTCTTCAGCTCGGTTATGTAATCCCTGTAGTAATTCAACCTTGTTCTATCATGCAACCCTTCTGATAAACTCACATTGCCTGGATCATCCATTCCTGTCATCATTTCCATCACTGCTGTTATTTTCTATTACCATTCATAATAATGTGATTATATACACACCTACACAGATCATATTCATATTCGTTAGTTTCCATTCCTATTCACTCACACGCAGAGATTATATACACACCTACACAATAATGTGATTTTCTTTTTGTCTTAGAGACCATATGCAGAATTTTTATATTAATTAGTTTCAGTTCCTATTAAAACACTTGCCAAGATCATACGAATTAACTTATTTTATAACATAATTGCTAAGGAGATCGCGTTAGGATCAGGGAAAATGATTTATTTTTCTGAGTTCGCCCATTCTCAATTAGAAGATGTTTGTAGTTATAAGAGCTTAACAGCTGCGAGGAAATTAATAGAAATATTTCATTATTGTTGGAAATTCTTACCATTTTCGGATAGGATTATAGTCGGGTTATTATAGTGCTCTTTCACATAAGTCACAGCTTTGTACATCCCCCATGGTACAATGTAAAGCCAGGTTGAGTGCGCCTGCAAGATCGATGCGTTTAGTATTTGTAACCCGTAAACACTTATGTACTGTAATTATGAAAGAGTTATTTATGTTATCATAGTATCTTAACATTTATAAATGGCATATATTTTCACAGACTACTTGAGAAGGATTAGTTATGTACCCGTGGTCCAATAGGCACACCATTGCGGTCATCTGCATCATCGAGTAGAGATGAAGTTAAACGAATATACTCTAATACTAAGAAGAAGAAGGAAGATACTCCAGAAACTTCCAGAGAAATTATTGGAGAAGGGGGACTTACAAGCGTATCCTACGTTCCAGTCATCTTGGTAAGCTGTAGGTGCATGCTGCGGTCTATGAGGATCATACATGTAGTATGCAGTGTATTGATTGATACCGACGTAGTCTATGGAGCCTTTAACCAGTCTGACTTCCTCCTCGGTAAATTTTGGAAGCCTATCATTAACGATTTCTTGCATCGATTTTGGGTACTCACCATACACTATAGGGTGAATGAACCTGCATAAAAATAAAAAAAAAAAAGGTGAGAAATTAGAATATTTGTAGATTATCATTTTTTTAAGTCCCGAATATAATAAATCGGGATGTTGCAGTGAAAATTATTCTTCACTTCATTTAAGGCAATAACTGTAAAAAAATCAGTGGCTAATTTGAAGAACACATTGCAAATATATTTGGTAGGAAATACCATCCAACATGGAAGTCGCGTGCTCTCTGCGCTGCTGCTTGGTCATCCTTGGAGTTGGTGAGAGGTTCATACCAAACAAAATCCAACAGGATTCCAATCCGACCTTTTTGCTTGTCCTGATAAATACGACAGCTGAATTAGAAAATCATTAACGAACAAAGTAGTTGTATATAGAACATTTCCAAGTAATTCTTAAATTAATATTGGCCACCCCCCCCCCCCCCCCCCCCAAAAAAAAAAAAAAAAAAAGAAAAGAAAAGAAAAGAAGAAAACTTGATAATGACTTTACATTCAACATTGTACTTAGTATCAGATGACCAGCAATCACACAAGGGTAAGGCCAGAGCTCCCTGATGTTTTTCTCATACAAATAAAGTTGATTTTTTAATGTCACATAGTCCAAATTCAAAGCAGCAGTTCAATGGATGTATCATAAGTTGATAACACATAAATTTGGGAAAAGATTTTGAAGATCTAGCATTTTTTTCCCACTATTATCTTTAACTGCTTGCGAGTAGTTGTTAAGCTCAGTAAACTGAGGAAATCGACCAGAAAAAAAATGCTAGAGCTAAATTTCACCCAAATATCATGTTAATAAGTATGTGATGCTCAAAAGTGAATTCAGTGATCTTCAATATGAACTTCTAAATTATTAGGTAGAAGTTTGTGATCTCGGGCATTACTCGAGCATCAAAGGAGAAGATGAGTATGATTTTAACCTGATACTTTTCCCGGTATCTCTTGACGGCAGCAGCGTGTGATAAAATCAAATGATGGGCAACTATGTAAGGCTCTGTGGTGGAATTTCCAGCAGAGCATTTGCTGCACCTTCCGGGGGCAAAACTACCATCATCATATCCAAGAGCAGCTACAACTCTCGGCTCATTAAATGTCATCCAGTTCTTCACTTTGTCACCAAACGTCTTGAAGCAAAACTCCGCATAATCAGCAAAATCCTCCCTTTATTAAAAAAGAAGACGAAAAGCTCAAATTTGAATAGTTTGTAATAGTAGTTTAGACCAACTAAATCTTTTTAAAAAAATAATAGTGAATGTGATAGTAGAGGCACGGTCAGGGACGGACCCATATATATAGCAGGGGTGTCAAGTGACACCCCTGCTTTTTGGATTTTCAGGAATATATATATATACATATATATGTTATAGTAATTAATATAAAAACAAGTTATTCTTTATCTGGTGTAAGTGGCGCAGTGGTTAGGTGTATGGGGTGTACACTGAGCGACGCGCGTTCGAAACAGCGCAATGCACCTTTTTTTCCTTTTTCTGTTTTTAATCCTTAAAACTTTAGGTTTAGCCCTCATTCGAATTCGTTCGACCAATTTCCCGCGCGCCGCCGTCGACGAATTTAAGCCTAATCATATCTTCTCAAATCCACCTCCCACACCGGTGTCGCGCTGCCGTCCGCCAATCGTCTATTAGCGTCGTTGTTACTGCCGCCATTCAACTGTCGGTATGATTTTTCATTTGTTTAAATTCTAGCTAATAATTTATTTTCAAGTTTAATTTGATATCAAATTGATTGTTTGTGTTGTTAGTGATGTTGATCAATAGTGATTTATATTTAATTAATTGAGTAATATTTAATTAAATTTTTTATCGGTTATTTCAGTGGTGAAAAATTCTTAGCATATAAATTTTACATGTAGATTTTGTGTGAGGCATGTTTATAAAAAATTCTTAGCGTATAAATTTTACGTATATTACTTTATATTTTGACACCCCTGTTTATAATTTCTGGGTCCGTCACTGGGCACGGTCCTATATGTTTTAACAAAATTCCTAATACACAATTTGGGTTCTTTTCTTTTTTTGCATGGTGCTTAATTGTTTTGCACAAAGGGTTTGAGAGGATTAGATCCCAAGACCTTTGGCTCTCGAGACCATGTGGAATACCCGAAGTCTCCTAAAAACTTAAAGTAGTAGTAAAAAAATATATATTAATAAGCCAAGTAGAAAAACTGTATATTAGCATATAGCATTTACGCATACATACACAAACTTCAAGGATCATTCTGCAGTATTTCCAGGGAGACACATAGAAACACGCATAATGGCAAAACCAACCATAACGTTAAGTTTGTATTCTCATAAACCCAAGATAAGTACTCTCTCTCTCTCTCTCTCTCTCTCTCTCTCTCTCTCTCTCTCTCTCTCTCTCTCTCTTATATAACGTTTTCACATGAAAGTATTTCGTTTAGTTTGGGATCAACTACTTGCTACTAGCAGTGATAGAATTTCAATACATCCTGTTTAATTTCGAGTAAGTAATAGAACTCTTCTTATAATCTCTCTCTCTCTCTCTCTCTCTCTCTCTCTCTCTCTCTCTCTCTCTCTCTCTCTCTCTCTCTCTCTCTCATATAACGATTTCACATGAAAGTATTTCGTTTAGTTTGGGATGAACTACTTGCTACTAGCAGTGATAGAATTTCAATACATCCTGTTTAATTTCGAGTAAGTAATAGAACTCTTCTTTACCCTTATGATAAAAATAAAACGATAAACCACCAGTTGTAGGAGCAGTTCTTAATAACGTACTACATATATAAAAGACATAAATCATAAAGCTATTAGTCGCGCTGAGTGGTCATTGTAGACTTACACAATTTTGGGGCTCAACAAGCCAAGGTACTCCTTCTCAAGTGCTTCAGGCAGATCATAGTGATAAAGATTCGCATACGGAGTAATTCCTGAGGACAGATGATATCAAATTCAGTAACTCTCTTTCCAATTGGAAGCAGAGAATACCTGCTTTTTAAATAACTTGATTATTTTCTTTATTGGGATTCAGTAATAATTTACCGACCTTTCTGGAGCATGTAATCGATCAATTTTTTATAGTAAGTTACACCTTTCCAGTTGACTTTTCCCTTTCCCTCTGTTATCCACACAGAGAAATCGTAAGGAAACAAAATCATGAAGGCCACACATAACAGAGAGACCCATATTTTTGCAATGGTTTGACAACAATCTAGAACCCGTCTTTGGAAAAAAAAAATAATAGAAATAGCTGCATTCTTTTTTTCTCATTTGCGTTCGTTAGGCTATGTAAGGTACTTACTTGGAAAGATTCTGGACCATGAGATGGAGAAGCGATATGCATCAAAATTCATCTTCTTCATGATGTCGATGTCTTCCTGTGCCACAAATTTTCATGTATACCATTTTGTTAGAAAAAGAATTCTGTATATACACGTCAAAATCTCACAAGGCACGTAAATGGAATAATACAAAATCCACAACAAAACATAATTTAAATATAAACTGGGAATCACAAACTTATTTGACTATGAAATTTCAGTATTAGAGATTAAAAAAACAACATAGTCCCTCTAATGATTTGTATCTCATTAGCACATTACAACTTAAGAAAACACCATAAAACTACAAGCGAAAAATCTGTTTACTTTCTTAAGAGTACTTCATAATCTTAATTTACGGCGTAAGTAAAAATAGAGCAAGAAGAACGGATTTCCGGGATTTGCTGACCTTGTATCGGTGGTACTCATCCACTGTAACATCCGCCGTGGCATTGTTAAGAATTTCTCCTGAAATATGTTTGACAAAATATAAGCCATCAGTCTTAGATAAGCGAAAATATTGTATAGCTACCAACAAATCCAGCTCTAGTATACCTGGAATATATAGCAGACTGTTAGTAACTAATATATATGGACCATTTCTCAATTTATGCATGTCATACTTGTGCAGCTATATCTTCCACGTACAATTTCAATCACATCAAATACAACACGAGTAGATGATAAATTTTGACTAGTTCTGTTTTGCAAAAAAAGAAAAAGAAAAAAGAAAAAGAAGACAAATTTCTAACTAAATTTCGTAACAATGGAGGCTCAATTTGCGCCTCTTCTATTTTACTAAATTTCTTATCACACGAGGGATGTGTATACATCAGACATTGATTCACATTTTTTGACATCCATCCCTAGATGGGAACTATGCTTATCCTCACCAGACATGAAACGGATGTCGAAAATGAGCAATGCCAAGCGCCTCTAAATCAAACTCTAAAATCTATCTCGCAAGTTGGGGTGATTTCACCTCCAGCATATATTGAGATCCAAGATGAGACGCACAAATCACACTACAATTTTAAAAAAGAGAATTAAGAGTTAGATTTGTAGATTTTTGTTTTTTTTGTTTTTTTTTTTTTTTGAGATTATCGTGGTGGAAGCCGTAATGCGAACGGGAGACCTCAAATTCGCAGAAAATTTTACGTTCAGCCCCGACCGACGCTATGGGATTCGAGTACAGACCTTTTATAAACGGGGCTCCTGCCACGGGATGGAATTTCACCCCACTCAATCTCGAATCCGGATGGTGACGCTTCCTGAGCGCCTCCCAACCGGTCGAGCTAGCCGCGCTAGGCAGTTGGATTTGTAGATTCAGTTAGCATTTTCAGTGAAGAATACCTGGAATGCGGACGAAGGTATCCCAGATGCTCGGGCCGCGGCCATCTTTGAGAGCCATGCCTTCGACTTGGTAGGCCGACGCCGCCGTTCCGAACACGAACCCTTTCGGGAACACCGCCCGGCTAAGCCCACCACTGTCCATCTCATTCTCGCCCTTGCCGCCGCCCGCCGTCAACACGACGGCATCGGCGCCGGCGATGAGCAGCAGAAGAAGCAGCAGTAGAGGGTGAAGAGCTGCCATCGGCGTACAGTACGATAATAATGACATTAGCGTAAGTGATGTACTTATTTATAGGGACAGAGAGAAGAAGCTTGATGATGATAAAGGTAATTTTGGCGGGACCAGCTGAAGACGAGAGTTACCGTGGCCATCCAATCTGACCGTTTGAAGTTGTTGTACCGACGGTGGGGATGGGTGAGAGTTACTTCTCGAGATGGGTGTTATATTGTATATTATTAGAGATTATGTTCTAGGAGTGCTACCTAGAAATCACGTGAATACAAGAATCACATATGCAACTTATTAAAAATTTCCAAAAAAAGATACTTTTATTTAAAACTCCTAATATTCTATTTATACATCATGATGGTAACTCCAGCACCTTTTAGGGATTTTCTCAAAAAAAATTCCTTGCTTTTGTAAAATTTTGACAAAAAAAAATCATGTTATTTTGAAATATAATATATATGTGTATATATATATATATATATATATATATGTGTGTGTGTGTGTGTGTGTGTGTGTGTGTTTTGGGAAAAAAAATAATAAATGAAGTAAAATGATTTTATTATGCTCAATAATTTTTATATTTAAATATTTTAAAATTTTCGGTATTTTTCTACCGAATAAAAATATTAGAGGCTCAAAATACTTATTCGTATAGTTACAAAAAATTAGATACAAAAATGATAGAGCATATTAAAATTATCTTCTAATATTTAATATTTTTTAAATATATATATATATTATATTTTAATATTATAGAGTATATTAAAATTATCTTTTAATATTTAATGTTAAAAGACAGAGCATACTATAGAGCGTATTAAAATTAGGTTTTTTAAATATATATATATATATATATATATATATATTATATATATATATATATTATATATAATATATATATATATATATATGTACAAATTTAATAATAGTAGTAAAAATAAAAAATAATTTGAAAGAACGGCACAAAAGTAGGTCATAAAATTGCCCGATTTCATTTTCAGGTAAAGAAAATATTCGATTTGATACCCATCCATCGACGTCATGAATGAATGGGCGGTCTTGTTTGTATTTGCAATGTGATGCACGAGGCCAGATATTACATAGACCAGTTTGTCTTGTGTTAGCAGATTATCATCAAACATGATAAAAAGAGACATGACTGAAATACAAAAACTGGATTTTAAGATTTATAGGGTTTTTTATTATATTTTATAAGATAATTCGTCGTAGAAACCACCGTTTGAGGTGTTCGGTTTTTCTGTGCCCATTGTCAGTTCTACCAACCGTGCACTGTCATGTGTCTTTATGAACAGTCCCACTAACGCCTAATCTCATACGACACGACAGTCCCACCAAAATACAATGTCCATGAAAACACGCGGCAATGTAGATCTTGTCATTTGCCAAAAATATTTTACTATATTCTATAATTTGGAATAATTCATCGCAAGCGAGATGGAGCAACGGTTAGCAATAGCGCAGACATCAGGGCTTGAGGTGTTCTGCGCCCATTGCCTGCTCCACCAGCCATATGCTGCCATCTGTCTTTATGGATAGTCCCTCTAACGGCTAATCTCATACGACACGACAGTCCCACGACAATCCCACCAAATCGCACACTGTCCATAAAGATAAGCGGCAACGTGCAGCTGGCGGAGCTGGCAATGGGCGCAGAAAAATCGAACCCGGGCTTGAGAGTAGCTAACCTTTGATGCGTTTCGATGTGTCCATGTCACTTTTATGAAGTTATGTAGCTAAAATACACACGTAGTATATATGTTTGCTTTAGATAATCTTTTGGTAATGATTATGATGAAATTGTGCAAGTTGGTTATGCTGGAGAACATTTTGTCCATATCTATTGATGCCGATGGTCGAGAGTCGTGAGTCACAGATGTCGACATCCGGCGGTGTGTGGTCGAAGGTTGTCTCTATAAGGCGAGCCATGCCAAGCGGTTATGATTCGTTTCATTTGCATTTATATTTCCTTGCCAACTTTATGGAACATATGGACAAGTAGCCAACCATCACTCTCAAGTTTTTGGAACGATTTTGTCTCTTTTTTTTTTTGTGGATAATTATTATGTACTAGGGATCGGATTATCTGTACCCGTTTTCCTACTGCACCAACCACATGCTGCCATCAATGTGTTCGCTTCCTTCTTCAACTTTGCTTTTTTTTTTTCTTCTTCCGTCTATGGAAGAATCCGGCGACTGCCACGTCTGACCGCTTTCTTTCGCTGTTGTTTCATTCAATTCTTGAGAGAATATCTTCTGTAGTCAGTATAGTTAACTTGAAGTATATAGAAGGTTGGGAGTCGACGGTGGAGAGCTGGGAGATGGTGGCATGGGAGTGATATGGATTGACGAAGGAGTCCACATCGAACTATATCGAAGTTGTGATGAGAATATTCATCATGCAGGACAAAATAAACTGCATCGGTGGCGATTCAAGAGCGATCTCGGTTGAGGAGGCCATTAGACGCCATGCCGGATTCAAACGGCCTTTCATATCGTCCACCATGCCGGAACTTGACTGCTGGGTTCTTCAACACAAGGAAACAAAAAAAATAAATTAATAAATTAATAAAGCAGTGACACATGGCAGTCTATGGTTGGTGGTCCGGTAAAAAGAGTAGGAAAGCGGGTGCAGGGAATCCGATCCCATTTTACTATATTTATAAAACGAGTAGAAACATGACCCTAAGCAAACTATTAGACGGTTCAGATAAGGATAAATACCAAGCTTGAGACAGCATACATTAGAAATAACATATTACATATCTTATGTGTGGGTCTTTGATCTACTATTTTTCAACCAAGAAAAAATTCATGAATTTCATCTCCCAGGTGTTCAAATGAGAGCTACTTCTTGTTCGTGTCGGATAACGTACGGTAAATACTCTAAAAAAAAAGGAAAATATCAAAAGATAAACAAGAAAATGATTATTGTAGACCGGACAAGTGATGTAGGAAATTGCCACATAACACTTTCTTATGCGACCGTTTATACTTTTATTTCTTTTTAAAAAAGAAAAAGACACAATCTTCTTTAAAAAAGAAAGAATGAGTACACAAAACAAAGACAAATGTCCGATTACAATAACAATCTATCTGCCAGAGCACTGCCACAACAAATATAAAATATAAAAATTCACCTATTAAAGCCCAATAAGACCCAAAAAAAAAAACTACTTACCTGTTATGTCAATAATTATCGGTTGTTATTACGGTTGGTATAAAAATAAGTCGATTATGAGTATATATATATATATATATATATATCAATAGGCGCGGAGTGGAAGTCCGTCACAAAAGGCTTGAGCCCAAACAATTGCTGGGCCAGATAAGAGGGATTCAAACTGAATGAAGCTGGCAAGGCCTAATGGCGGCCGCCTGACATGGCTGCAACGAGCCACTCCTTGGAATCTCTCCTCCGTCGCTCCTCGTCTCTCTCCCACTTCAAGCAGCTCCACGCTCACCTCCTCACCAATGGCCTCTTCCAATCCCTCCCCTCCTTCCGTGTCAAGCTCATCGAATCCTGCTCCCTCTCCTTCGCTGCCGCTGACGCCGCCGGCGATCTTTCCTACTCCGCCGCCTTGCTCGCCGCCGTCCGCCGCCCCACCACCAACGACTACAACGCCCTCCTCCGCGGCCTCGCCGCCAGTCCTCTCCCCGCCACGCTCTCTCCCTCTTTTCCGATCTGCTCCGCCGCTCGCCGCCGCGCCCCGACGCGCTCTCTTTGTCGTTCACCCTCAAAGCCGCCGCCCGTCTCTGCGCCGCGGAAGAATCCTCTCAAATACACTCTCATATCATACAGCTCGGATTTCACCCAGACGTGCGGCTTATCACGACGCTCGTCGACGCGTACGCCAAATCCGGCCACGTGGACGACGCAGAACGAGTGTTCGACGAAATGACCATCAGGGACGTCGCCACGTGGAATGCGCTTGTCTCCGGCTTCGCCCAGAGCAATCGCCCGCACGATGCGCTCGCCATCTTCAACCGCATGCGCTCCCAGGAATCTCCCGAGCGTCCTAACGAGATCACTCTGATCGCGGGGCTGTCCGCGTGCTCGCAGCTCGGCTCGCTTAGAGAAGGCGAGGCCGCCCACGAGTTCGCTCGCGCCGAGAATTTAGATCGGAGCATAGAAGTTTGCAATGCGCTTGTCGACATGTATGCCAAATGTGGTTCGCTCGACCGGTCGCTCCAAGTGTTCCACTCTGTAGCCAACAAAACTCTCGTGACATGGAACTCTGCCATCATGGGACTCGCCATGCACGGACGTGGTAGCCACGCGCTGCAGCTGTTCGACGAAATGTCTGCAGTAGCTTTGCGTGGCGGGACCCAGCCTGATAAGGTCACCTACTTGGCGGTGCTCTGCGGCTGCGTCCATGCTGGACTTGTCGATGATGGTCTCCGAGTTTTCCACTCGATGCAAGTGCGGCCAACCATCAAACACTATGGTTGCGTAGTCGACCTCTTAGGCCGCGCGGGCCGTCTTTCAGAGGCCTACGATGTTGTACTAAGTATGGAGAAAAATGTCGAACCTGATATCGTGCTATGGCAGACTCTATTAGGAGCCTGTAAGGCTCACGGTGACATCGGCCTTGCAGAGATGGTGTCGCAAAAGCTGTCTAAGATGGGTTCCAACGCTTGTGGCGATTACGTGCTGTTGTCCAACGTTTACGCGGCCAAGAGAAGGTGGTCTGATGTGGATAGAGTCCGTGAGGACATGAAGAGGAATGACGTACGGAAGGTTCCAGGATTCAGTTTCATGGAAATTGACGGCGTAGTGCATAAGTTTGTGAACGGGGATAGAGAGCACGAGCGGTGGAGGGAAATATATGATAAGTTAGAAGAGATGGCGGCGAAGATCCACGTGTTAGGGTATGTGCCCGAGACCGAGAGTGTTCTGCATGACATAGGAGATGAGGATAAAGAGTGGGCGCTTTACCAGCATAGTGAGAAGCTTGCACTGGCGTTTGGGCTTCTGAGCACCTCAGTGGAGGCAGAGATTCACATCATAAAAAATCTGACCATTTGTGGGGACTGCCACGCTGTGGCTAAGCTCGTCTCTAAGGCCTATGGTAGGGTGATCGTCATCAGGGATCGTGGCAGGTTCCATCGTTTTGACATGGGGGATTGCTCGTGCGGTGATTATTGGTGATGTAGTAGATCATTGCTGAAGTTGAGTCGAAAAGGGACCTTTTGCCGCATATAGAGGTTAGAAAGATGAGTAAGCAAATTGCGCCCATAAGCTTATCCTCTTTGTAAATCTCTTCTCCTCTCCTTCATGTGCTTCCGAAGGCAATCTAGATTGCTTCAATTCCGGGATAGCTTCGGTACATATACGGCCTTCTCAGTATTTTTGAGGGGCAATCATAAAAGACCTACTCAAAGGCCAAGCTCAATGAAAGAGAACTGTAAGCCACATTTCAAAATTGTTGATAATATTATTATTATCATATTATATTTGCTTGTGTTGGGCATATGCTCGGTGTGATTTTTTTTGGTATGTGAACCTATGCTTGCTTGTCCGTGTGTCTTAGATTTGCTTCTTCATGCCGAAAGTCTTACGAAAATGCCTTATTCGGGATACGGCTGTGTACACTTAACCTCCCTAGATTCCGCCACGACATGACTCATGACTGCGTTGTTGTTATTATAAGTCAGAGAACTCACTGTGTCACATCCTAATAAACGATGGCATATCCGTGCTCTTATATCACATGGGTTCGCCCGCTTGTAAATCAGCTTAAGCCGGGGTATAAAATAATTTCTAATGATATATATAAGCAATCACCATATCATTAGAAATTAAATATATATAATAATATACACACACACACACACATTTTCCCTAATCATGTATATATTCCTTGCCTTATTTTCTTTTAATGGCTGATTTAGCTGAATTGCTATGTTTTACTATAATTTTTTGTGTTGTGATCTCACTTACTGTATTTGAAGGGACAAATTTCTGAAATTTTTTTGTGCTTCGATTAAAAACAACATATTGCTGAACTGGTTTTTACATTTGGGTAGTAAAGCTCTACATAAATTCATCAGAGAAATTTTCTAGCTTTTAATATTTTCTTTTGTTCTTGTCAAAATGGGAGGTGCTTAAATTCCACGATGATTATCTTCATTAAGAAAGTGTTGGATATTTTAAACTAACAATTCTTTGGATCATAATGCCGGACGGGACAGAAATGTTAACATTACTATTACTACTATGAAGACTATTTATTAGTCCACATAAATTCATCCCAGAATGTTTATACATATTGTTTGTTTTCTATCACTTTATATTAGTCCTTATCAAAATCAGAAACGTTTACATTCCATGATGTTTCTTGATTAACAAAACGTTTGATGTTTTTAGCCACAGTTATTTGGATCGTAGTTTTGAAGGTGTGAAACAGAAATGTGTACAACACTATTAGTAATATAAAATTAAGTTCATCATTTTATGGTCCCTTTTTCTGTTTGCAGGGAATGAAGAAGCTCAAAATGTTGAGCGACGACGACATCCGTCCACTTGCTGAAGTCAATGCTGTGAAGGAGAAGAGTAATAGTTTGTACTGCTCCTCCATCTTCGCCGTTCATTTCCTTGCACCACCCATCTTGATATCCTGAACCGAAGCACTCACCACATTCTCCAGATTACATGCCAGGATGAGTGATTACCGGATTGAGGAACAAAGCATACTTGTTCTCTAACTACAGCGGCATTGCAGAACGTCTTGGAGCCCTTTGCACCGACAAATTCTTGAATCCTGAACCTTTGAATATGTCCAAAACTTCTTAAACATTTGTTCTGTTTCAATAGTTATCTGAATTTTTGTTATATTCGATTAGGTCCTTCGACTTTAAATATCAACTCAAACAAGTCTGAACTGATATTGGGGCTACGCCGACTCAAATCGCTTTGAATTGTTGCATTCTAGTAGTACTTCAATTTAAACTGTATCTCTACGACATATATATAAAGCGGAGAAAAATCCATGGCTATGTTCCGTGTGATAGTTTTAGAATTCTTAATTATTTACAATGAGTGGATTGTTTACTTGTAGATGTCATAGTACAATCTTCATATGCTCTATATCTACATGGATATAGTTTAAAATGTATTGTTATTAATATAATTAAGTTATTTTTGTGGTACTATAACTTATTGATAATTATAAGTTTAAATGTTGTATATCTAACATATTGGTATGATTTTTTGTAGTGTCAAAGGTATAAAATAAGTGACACATGGCATGATCATGTACATCATGTACATGGTACATGATACGCGATACTTGTTGCAACGAATTTGATAATGCTAAATATATCTAATAACATAAAAAAAAATACTATATTATATTTAGTATTTACAATAGTCAAGAAAATTTTAAATAACTTAATTTAACATTATTCTTTTAGTCTACAACCTATGAGCTATTTCACTTGGCTGCAAGAAGCACGCATGACGTACACATGATCTCATCTCTTCCTTCTTCACGCAAAACCGAATTCAGACATCTTCAGAATTCAACTCACCAAGTTCACATGTAGATCGGATCGAAATCTCAACTCCCTCCGCCGTCTTCTAACACACCCTTATTAATGCTCCTCCACGCCTCCAAGCTCTCTCTTCCCCCCTCCGCCGCCGCCGTCGCCGCCGCCATCTTCGATCCTTCGTCACGATCAGTTGCCCTAATTCTTTCCGACTCCTCTGCCTCCTCTTCCCCCTCTTCGACCCCAATTCTATCTCTCCTCTCTCCTCTCCAATTCGCATCCCCTCCGCCGTCACCGCCGCTGCCTTCCTACGCCTCCTCCCCTCCTCCCACCTCTTCTTTCTCTCCGCCTCCCCCGCCGCCGCCGGCGCGGCCGTCCTCCTCCGTGCCTGGTCCCTCCACCACCACTCCCCCGCCGTCGCCCCCGTCAACCTTTCGTTCGGCCGGCAAACTGTGGGACCCACACTCACCCTCCCCGCCCGCCACGGCATTGCTATTCGTCTCGTCTCAACCACCAACATTCTTGCTCTTCATCTCCTAGCAGATAGCCAAATCTGGATCCTTGCAGCCAAAGAATCTGAAGGTGAAGCGCTCAGATTGATGAAATGTGCTGTAATTGAGTGTTCTTTACCTATTTACTCTATGGTGGCCTCCCTAGGGTTTCTGATCCTTGGCGAGATCGGTGGGGTCCGCGTGTTTCCGCTGCGGGCATTGGTTAAGGGGAGGGAGAATTTAAAGGGGAAGGGTATGGCTAGGAAAAGCATAAGCTTGACGCGTATTGCAGCTGATCGGGATTCCAATTTTAGCAAGAAGAGACTCCCTAACGGGTTTGTAGCTCCAAAGATGGTTAAGATTGATGATAAAGGTGGGGGGCTCAATGGTGGCAAGCATCAGGAATATGAGGGAACAACTGTGCAGAATCATGACTGTAGTAAGTCTCCAGCAAGATGTTCTATTGGATGTTATTTCTTAAGAACTAATCTTTAATGCTTGAAACTTTGGTAGTAAATGGTTTTTGCAATGTTTTGATACTTCTAAAGTTTGCAGAATGATCTAATCGTTATTAACAATAATGAGTACCTTGTAGAACTAAAGGTCATTGGGTAGTTCGGCAGAGCAAATTCAGTGCATATGCAAAAGTTGGATAGACTTTCTCTACATCCTCTGAGGATGAGTTGCTTGTTGTAATCCGCTAATGTCTGTTTGGCATACCAGTCAGTGCTGCTGAAAAAGTTAATGGAAAGATTAAACTGGGGCCAGGGCTATGCAGCTTTGGTCCACTGCATAGAAGCAATAAGTGTCTTGTTAAAGTTGATGATATATCATAAATATTGTAACTATATGTATCCTGATGCTATTTTGTACCATAGCTACTTTGCTTTTATCTGGCCTTCCTCAGAGAGCTCTTTTCTCCCTTTTAGTTTTTAAGTTGGTGGATTAACGGGATTTGTCAAAGAGTACTTGAATTTAAAATCTCCAGTTGATCTAGAAAGAATTTGTGCTGTATTGACAACATTGGGTTAGTAGGTGGTTTGGGTTGATGATAACATATAACTGAAATCAAAGATAGTGTCCATTAGCCAAAGAAAAAGCAATAGATACTAAGAATAATTTATGATGCTTTGCACTTACTTTGGATATGCTGTTTTAGATATTTATGACGTGCATGATTTGCATTATTTAGAGTTTCTTTAATGAAAAACGCTGTGCCTGAAAAGATTTATCACTAATTCATCTCTAAGCTGATGTGGATTCATCCACGCAAAATGTTCAAAATTATGGTCTCACCATGTTTTAAGCGGTGTGGATGAGTCCACATCAGTTTATAGAAGGGTTATTGTTACATTTTTTAGAGGTACCTGTCATTGTTCTTTAATTACAAAGAGATTCGACCATAGGTCCATATGTTATATCCTGTGAAGCATGTTCTTGGACACGGTGACACACGACATGATACGGACACGGCGACGCGATAATTCTCAAAAGATCTTGGACACGGCAGGGCACGGACACGGCGAATAAATTATATGATTATATTTAATATATTCGATTTTTAAATTTTATTAAAGATGAACTTGATAACTTGAATTTAGAAATTATTAAATATAATAACAACTATAATTCAATATGTTGATATAAAATCATTAGAACTTCGCCGTTGAATATATTTTCATATTTCAAGTCTTTGTGTATAGATTTACATTTTTCATATTACAATTTCTTTTATCCAACAAGTAACAACTATTACTACCTTTTTCTTAAGCACGTGCTTTAACTTTATACTTGGTTTCGACACATAATGATATAATATATTAATTTATTTTAGTGTATCTATACAAAGCAAAAATAGTTATACAAAGAGTTTGTAATTATCCAATACCTGAATATCATGTTCATAAAAAGTGTAAAGAGGAACACGGTAATGTGTGTGTCCGACACGTGTTCGAGGAGTGTCCGACACAGAGACGGCACCTTTAGAGAAGAATATGTGCTTTATTGATTAATATATCATTTAGACATTTTCACAATCTTATTGTAATAGGAAAAAAGATGCTTCCCTCTTCGTAATTTAAAAGTTTAGAAATCACAGAGTTTATTTTCTTTCCTTTAATTGTTTTGGTTTTTCAATTATGTCGTGTAATGATATGGATTAAAAAATGAACCTCTAATGGTTGGTTAAAACCCTTTACCATGATTGGGAGAACATGGTACCAAGAGATCGTAGTAGAAAAGTAAATTTAAGCAACAACAAATATACCTCTATCAAAATAGAACTAATACATATGATTTGGTGAACTCCTTGGGGTTCACGAATCTAATTTCTTCTTTTGAAACTCATTTAAGTTAGAAGTTTAAACGTAATGAACTCTCAAGAAAGTCCTAAGTGTTTTTTAAATAAATCTTACAACTATCAGTATGAAAGAAAATGCAAGTCAAAGCTCTTTCAAGATTTAATGTTTCATTCTCTCAAAAAGAAGATGTCATGTTTCATACGTAAAGATCTCCTATGATGTAGATCCGTCCTTTAAATGCCACGTGCATCTTCATGTCTTAGAGATCTGCATTGCTTTCTAGTGACTGCTTTACTCACACAAGTTATAGACTATATAGTTCTATGTTATGAACCGACTCGCATCAGTTCGGTTGGCAGCTAGACAAAAAGTGGTGGCCCTCTAAATTATCCTACTTATAAGATAAAAAAAAACTAATTAATTAAATTAACTATTTTACTTTTATATATATATATATATACAGAGAGAGAGAGAGAGAGAGAGAGAGAGAGAAAACAAATGGTCCAAACTAATAAAAACTCATGCAACATATAAACTCTTTTTCTCGATAATATGTACCAAGATATTTATTTTCTACCAGTAACTAAACCTTTCTTCTACTCGATTACACAACCGTTATGGCCTTCAACATGGCTTGATCCCCTCCTGTCTGGTTCATAATATCCCATCCAAGCATGAATCAAAGTATGAGCAAAACAATGCAAATCGAAAATTCGCAATGTACTTTTTCCCTCTTCTTTCTACTCAATTAATTGGTGATTTTATAATTTTAGCTCACTGATGAGTAACTGACCTTATATTCAAATTTTGTCTTCTCTATGATATCATATATGCTACAAGCCTACAACAATCGGTGGTCTTAGTGGATTGATATTTGCAATAAATGCGTGTGGCATGTGGATGCAATTTCACTGTTTATGACAATCGTGACTGAGCAGTGTCAAATGTTGGAATGCCATAAAATTAGAAGTTTCCATATGCTTGGCATTTGACTTCAAGAAGTTTGAGTGCATTTAGTGCATATATTTGGCACATAAAGGAGGACATTCTCTATGCGTCAAAGCCACGACCTTTGAAACCACATGGATTAATAGTGTTTAGGGAGCTATGGTGGTTCACAATCTCGGGGCTGCATGTCTGCTACATTTCAATTCTGTTGCTAAACACTTAATAAAAGTTTTGCTTCTTTGTGGGTATTACAATATTATACCACCAGTTTAGATCAGTGTTGGGGAGAAATCATCAACATGATCTTACCTACTTAGACCTTCATGAGGAGGTGGCGGCGAAGAGTACATGTTACTGATGCCATTGGAGGACGTAGGGGAAAGTTGTTTTCTCTTGCTGTCCTTGTGGTGCGCTCTATTTTTCTTTTCTTTTTCTTTTTCCTTGTAGTCTTCTGTTTTGTCCTTGTCGTTTTCTTGTGGTGCCTTCTTTTCTTTTTGTTAATGTTTTTGTAGTTTTCCTTTTGCTTGTTCTGGGAGTGTTTGTAAGCTTCTTGTTAGAAATCGTAACTGTGAATTTGTGTGCTTGCATGTGTGTATGTGCTTGGGTGTTTCTTGTCAGCACGATGGTCCTATGAAAATTGCCTCCTCCGGGGCATGGCTACGTGCATATTCCCTTCATAGACCCCGCTTATGCGGGATATCTCACGGGTGGTGGTTGTTGTTTCGGATCTGTTGGCATCAACTGATGATGGCCCTATACATTGGAACTCCTATCAATGTAATAAAGAGGTGAGAAGCTGTAGTTGTGGGAGTGCTGCAATTGCTAGTTTGCTTCAGCTTCTTTTTTTCTTTGTTGTGTGTTTATCAAATTTGATCATGAGAGGTGTAGTGTGTTAAGGTGTTTTACATTGCCCATGCATTTAAAAGTTACTTAAAGCTACAGAGCACATAACCTTGTTTAGACATATTCTTGGTTATGGAATATTAGTCTGAAATTGTTAGAGATAAAAACTTCAATCAAAATGACTTGATTTTTTGTTATTTCTTTTTTACAGAGAAACTGAAGCCTGTGAAACTTGGGCAAATCTCTGGAAGCCTCGGCTCATTTTACATATCCATCAGGTCTGTCGATATAGACAAGTGTAAAGATAGCACTGATGCTATGGCCTTGCCAAAAGTAGTTTCCATCCATGCTCTTCCCAACAAAAAGTTTATGATCTTGGATGATGTTGGAGAACTGCATCTTCTCAGACTTCATGATAGTGCCAGTTTCTCTGAAACTACCGCTTCCACTTTTGCTTCAGAGAGTGCTGGGGTGTATCATATTAACAATTGCATGAGAGTGCGGATATTGTCTTTGCTTCCTGATGCGTCTGGAAGTAAGCCTTTGTACCTGCTAGCTTTCTAATTTAATTACCTATCATTTTTTATTTTTGTATATCAATTTTTGTGCAGGTCTGCAGGTTGCCTGGATTTCAGATGGACTGCATACTGTTCATGTAATGTCACTATCTGACATAGATTCTCTAGTTGGTGAATATGGAAGGATAGAGAAATCATTGCAGATGTCAGGTAATTAGAATGCTAGTATGTGATCACGTCAGATTAGATTTCCAGTTTTGGCATGTCAGGATTTTGCGGTTCGTATGGATGTGCAAAATAAATGCATTCCACGGTTATTTACATAATAGCTTGCCTCTTGCTACAGTTTGTTCAAAATTTTGGTATGAAATTCCATATATCATCATAATTAGCTGCAACTATCTATGTAGCATTGGATTTTGTGGCATACCTCCTGAGGTCTACATTGAGCTTCACTATATTATCATGCCTATATTTCCGAAATGACGATGAACTAATTGGTTTTTGTATTACAGTATTTTATTAATTCCAGTTTGTCTAATCATTCTTTTGGGTATTAGCTACTCATGCAATTTTTACTGGTGAAAGAATATTGGACATGGTGCCTCTTGCCGCAAGTTCCATTCTCATAATCGAAGAAGGTATAACATAGGCTACTAAATTGACCACTTTAGCGCTATTCCTTTTTATGCCTATCCCTGATGCAAGATCCTATTTAACTGTTATTAGTTTTTTTCTTTGGGTGGTGGAGAGTCTCTGTGTGTGGACTTGATCCTTTTTTTGGTCTTTTGCAGGAAGCTTGTTTGTTTATGAAATCGTTTGAGACTGGATATCTGATGAGGTAAACTTTTCTTACCCCATTTGTTGAACCATGTTTTTAAGTGCTGGTAAGCATAACCTATGTCGGGCAACAAGTGCCGGTGTTAGCACTTATTGGCACTGGCATGGGAAGGCACGGATTATTGCCGTGCCGACTAGAACTCACCATTTTTTTTTTAATTTTTCACTTAATAACTGAAAGTAAATGTGGATCGGTATGATTCACGCGTGCTGAGATCCAAATTTAACGAAACTAGGGTCAGCATTGCACTAAAAACCTCGTATTGAACAATGTTGTGCCTATGGTTATTATTTGGCGAACTACTTTTTTACTTTGCTTTGCCCTGCTGGATCTAGCAGACACCTTTAGCTGCATTCTTGATATGATATCTTCTCTGTCAATTGCAGCTAAGAGTTTAATGATTGTCCTATTTTAGTTCAGTTCTCATAATTTGATTTTCCGCGTGTCAAGGCATATCAAGTACATTATAGCATTATCATCGTAACTTGAACGCCTTTGTTTTTCTAGATGTGTTTTTATTTTAACTTAAAAGGATGTTACAAACATAATTCTTATTGGCTTGTTGAAATGTATTGAGTAACGTGAATAGGAGATATAAAAAATCTGCTCTATTTTCCCTTTGTTTGGATTTTGTGTTGTTAATTGGTGTTATATTGTCTGGTAACCTTTACACATCTTCAATCGTCTTGATATAACATGGAATGACATGGAGTGACTGGTTTGTTCACTTAAAGGGCCCGTTTGGAAAAACATTGTGCTAAACATAGATAAAGGACAATATCTATTAAATATTTCGACTTTGAAATATTAGAAATTATAACATTGACTTCTTATAAGCCATTTCCCACAAAGACCTTTAACTTTTATGGTTGTTTGAAGGAATCCATTATATTTGTTTTGTAGATTGTACATCAACTTGTATATCCATGAATGTATTTCAGCTTTTGCATTTATTTTGACCTTACTAAGCTTATTTATTCTTTTTATTTATATGAAGGAAATATTTGCTGACGAGCTTAGATGTTGCTTTACACGGATGTGACCATTGTTCACCTGTTGATATTTCCCTATGACAAGGCAGGGTTTGAACTTGATAATTCTTACAGGTATGCATTACAAAGGAAAATTGCCTTCGACCTGAAATTAGCCCCTTTTAAATTCCTTTTGTTTTGAAGCTCTTGAAGTTCTGTGATCCTTCTCTCAACTGTCTTTGCAGTTATGAGCTGCGATCTCCTCCGATATTTTGACAATACCAAGCTTATGACCTAAAAAAGGATTATAAAGTGAAAAAGAGGTGAGACGTAGTTCTTTTTCTCCCTAGCAATAATGTACTGAGACTTTCTAGTCGAGACATTTCTTTTATTCTTTAAAATCATTAGGTGATTTTGTATTAGTACCTCACTTTACAAACGATCGAGCTGCTTGATCATCAACTGCTGGAGTTGCTTGAACCATGTTGAGAATTGAGTCAATGTCCTGCCATTGTTTATGTTATCAACTAGTAAGGTCGTCCGCTTATGTATTAGTTTCGTTTTTGACACAATCTAAGTGCTAAGATGAGTCCAACCTCAAACATCCGTGTGCTTACAATTGCGGTTTAAGTGTGCTGCATCCTGGAAATATGCACCCATAGATAAGCCTTTTGACTTGCAGTGTTTTACAGGAACATATTAAATTTTGGATGTTACAGAAATTAATAAGATTTTTAATTATTCTGGATTACATCTGACTATTATCGTCATCTTCTTCAGTATTTATACTAGGATTTTGCATCTTCTTAGATTTTTCTAGTCTGAGGTTTATTCTAAGCTTTGTTCGATACATTTTGTTAATATTGCAGGTATTGTCATAATTTCTACAAAGTTGTATCTGATCAGATGCTCAGATCCACGTGACTCTTCATGCAGATAAGCTCGAGCAACAATTTGTCAGAAATATCTGATACAGTATTATGCTCCTTCAATGGAGTATAATGATGATACTTTTTCGTTTTTCACCACTGCAATGGGACTAGTGTGCGTAGAAGGGCATTTCTTATCTAGCAAATGGAGGAGACAGCTCGAGGACGGGAGGATGGGAAGAGCAATGCTAGACACCTCTAAATGTTATCCAACAAAAACTCTCAATCGAAGTCGAGGTCTTCCAGCCACATTTCATTGCCGTGACCTTGATAATTTTCTAACATGTGCGAAATTGCTCTCCGTCTTCAGAGGATTCTTATAAATGTCATGTTACAGAAGGTAGAAAGCAATTTTCTTGGATGAGAAAGGATCTTATGGAGCATCTGCTTACTGGACTTGAACATCTCCATGGGTATGACTGCTACGTCGAAGATTTGCATAAAGACATTTGTGTTTTAGATTCCTCACAATCTTTTCATGAGCTTCTTGGAACTTTATTTGGTGTTTTGAGTTTTATCTGGCTTTGCTCTGCTAGATTCATCCATGGGAAGTATATATGACTTGAAACAGGTTGCTATGAAGGATCAAATCATGTGATTGTTCTCTTTTTTTCTCCTTCTTGCTAGTTGAGTTTTCCCGTATTTTAGACGTTTGCCAACCGTCCTGCCGGAGTGGCAGGACGCTTTTAGGCAAACTAAATAAGATCGGAAGCTTAATCTTGGCCTTTCCGGGTGATTACAGATTAAGGATTTGCCGCAGATTTTAATTTTTTTTTTTTTTTTTCAACATGCTTGTATTAGTTTTGTCCTGGGAGGACCAGGAATGAGGCATAATCAGCAAGTCTTTTCAGGTGGCCATACAACATTCCCAGGAGAACACCGCATTAGCAAAATTGTATGATCCATTGCACAATGGATATGTGTTTTACGGTGGCCGTCGGTATAACTCAGCCCTTCTCTTCGTTCAGGTTGGGATCAGTTGTATTGTTCGGGTTGGCGATCGGTTCTGCAAACACGGCAAAGTCCAACATTTTGTGCAATCTTGTATCCACAGCACAACACGATTTTTTTGGATGATGCGTGTTTGTATTAGTGACGGTAATTAAGTAGTTCTTAGCAACAAATTGACTTCTGAAGAATTTCTGGGATCGAACGAAAGTCAGTTATCGCCACCAAGTCCGCATAGAAACAAAGTCCTAGCCCCAAAGTCAGAGCCCTCACAAAACAATCAACCAAACTATAAATCAGCAGGAAATAACAGTTAAAAGAGAAAGCTAGAGCTCTCCAAATTCCTCCCAAAACCAATCCGGTTCCTCTTTTATTAGAGAACTTTTGGGAACTACTCTGGGTTTTGCTTGAATGCAGAAACTCTTTCACAGTACACACTCAGAAACATAAATTGATCAAATGGCACCCGATTCACATTTCGATGGCACTTACGCAACCGCGACGTGTAATAAATAACAAATATGAAAATATATAAGTTATATACTTTATATATCTATTACAGCTGAATATAAACAAGAAAAACAAGCAAAGAAAACAACTTATGTTTCCTTACACATAGCACGGCATAGAGGATAAAGAAAATTTACCTTCCTTCGGACTTGACCAGCTGCGAAAAAACCTTGCTCATCGAGACATCAGAAAGATCATTTGCGCTCTGCGTAGGCTGATGGATTTCTACCGTCGCACTTCGATTTGCGTAGATGTTCTGGACGTGAGAATTAAGTTCGGAAATTTGTGTGAAGCCGCTCACATCCGAGACACTGGAATCTGCATCCTGTAGTTGCAATGCATACTCTAAATTCCAGAGCACGTCCCCCATTGTGGGCCGCTCGACGCCGTAATCTGCAAGACATTTCTCCACGGTCTCGCCAAACTTCCTCAACGAATCGGGCTTTATGGTCTCCGCAATCTCGGGATCGAGAATTTGATCCAACTGTCCACGCTTCTGAAATTGCATCCCCCATTCTGCTAAGTTAACCATCTCTCTCGGAAGCGTAGGGTCTATAACAGGCCTCGCGCAAAGCACTTCTAATAAAACCACACCGAACGAGTAGACATCCGATTTCTCGGTAAGTTGCTGTCTTCTGAAATATTCGGGATCCAAATATCCAAAACTGCCCTTAACTGCGGTGCTTACGTGCGTCTGATCTAATTCTGGACCCGTTTTCGAAAGCCCGAAATCGGCAACTTTTGCCATTAAATTTTCGTCGAGCAAGATGTTTGCAGATTTCACATCACGGTGGATAATTGCTTTTGCGGAGCCTGTGTGTAAATAGTGAAGCCCTCTAGCCGCTCCGATACAAATTTCCAGCCGTTGTTTCCAACTAAGAGTCGGAAGATCAGAGCCGTAGAGATGACTCTTAAGGGTTCCCTTTTCCATGTATTCGTAAACAAGTATCATCTCGTTCCCCTCATCGCAGTACCCTATAAGTGATACAAGATGGCGATGGCGCAATCGAGAGAGCAATTCGATTTCCGTGTGAAATTCGTTGAGGCCTTGTTGAGATCTAGGGTTACCCCGTTTCACCGCCACCTGAGTTTCGTCTCTAAGTGTGCCTCTATAGACCTTACCAAAACCTCCGACTCCGATCACCCAACTCTCGTCGAAGTTGTTCGTGGCTTCCTGTAAAACGGTGAAAGAGAACCGGTATCCAAGATTCCCGTTCTGGCCTATCGTAGCCGTAGTTCCGTTTGAAAATCTACTTCCCAAGCTCAGCGAGGTCCCTCCATTAATGGAGAATGGAACCCAAGTCTTTGAATGCTGCTTCTTCGATTTGTTTCTTTTTCCGAGTAAAACGAAGAGAACAATCGCTAAAATCACCACAGCAACTACCCCGACGACCGCCCCGACAATGGCTCCAACTTTGCTCTTCGAACTGCCCGAAGCGACCGAACCAGAATCAGAAATAAGTTTCATTATCTCAAGCCCATTCAATAAACCGTCAGGTAGCGCATTCTCTAAATTCCCTGGACCGATGCTGACACGAACTGTTCCGGAATCACCGACGTCGAGAATATAATCTATGAAAATCGGAGAAGCCAACGTATTGTCGGTACGGCTAGTTATATCGAAGTTGTTGAGTACCATGGAATTGCTGATATAAACGTTGAAGTAGAGTTCATTTAGGCTCATGCTAACAATATCACAAAAATGCAACCTTATCAAATACGAAGAACCTGTGTCCACGTTAAACTGCCACGTGGCATTAACGAGTGTGAAACCAGTTGCACCCTTCGAGTCTGGTAATCTTGTCGCTGTCTTATACACGATATCAGGAGCATCGTCTGGGGTTGCGCTCCCATTAGACCTATTAAGATCACCGGTGAAGCTCTGAAATCTAACTAAAGATTTATCGACGAGAAAATCGGAATCGTTAATCCAAGTCCTCCAAAGAGTGTCGCTGTCTGGGAAAACTTTCGGCCCTCCCATATTAACTCTTCTGACTGTCTCGAGAGACTGCCCGGATAATCCCTGATAAGTTGTTATAGGACTCACGGTCTGGGCCGTATCGATAATGAGAGTATCGGGGACGGAGACGATTTCTATGGCGCTTACAAAGGCAAGGGGAGAATTCGCGGCTGGTGTAAACGAAAGGATAAGATCGTCGTGAGCTATATTAACGGAATACTCCTTCATTACTCCAGACTTTGGTTGAAAATTGTTGAGGAGGGAAACATCTTGGGTGGAGACGGAGAATTTCGCTGTGGGTAGATTGAAATTCTGATATACGAATGGGAAGAAGTAGAGGCGGATAAAATGGCGGCCCTGGGATTTGATAGGAAATTTGTAGAAAGATGGACCGGTGAATATCCGAGCGGTTTGATAGAGATTTTGACTATCCAAATCCGCCAGGGAACTCATAGGAGCATTGGCGAAGATGTTTTTGGGAGTAGATATGGTGAATGATTGAGAATTATCCGCGGAAAAAATCCGCCCGCCGACGGTGGTGTTGGTAGGAGATCCACAGTCTATTAAGTAGTTATCAACAGGTGTGAATGCATCGCAGAAATTGAAAATTGATGGAGAAAGGAACAGAAATGAAATAAAATGAACTAGACTGATTCTCATCGTTCTTTTATCATTCAAAAGAGCATCATTTCGGTGATCCAGATAAATTAGTGGAAGATTACCAACTTTTGCAATGAAGAAACCCTAATTCTCAACTCTTCAATTTCCTGATTTCCACCTGCAAATGAAAAACATAAATTCAATTTACTCACATATCGTCCTATCTATAAATTGCATAAACAAGCATTAAACTCATAACAAACTACTATTTCAGGGGAAACTGATCAAACTAAAGATAATCTGTAAATTGATGAAAGGCAGGCAAAGGAAAGTAACAAGATTGCACCTTTTTGGTATTTTCTTCGAGAAAGTAAGCAAAGCAGAGCTCAGAACAACAGATCACGAGATCACAAGAACACCAGTAATCTAGCAAACGATCCCAGAGATTTCTCAACTAATTGCTCGGTTGGGAACTTTTAAAAGAGATCAAAGTGAAAAGTTTGAGGATTCTTTTCATGAGAGGAAGTGAAAATGATGGAGTTTTGGTGGGTTTATTTCTTGTCTGGGTGGGTACTCGAACAAATAAATCGTCCTCTATATTATTTGACAAAACATTTTATAGGAGGAATCTACTCGTGCCCAAAGCAATTAACAATAAATAATTTAATAGTATTTTTTATAAAATAAAAAATATTATTATTATTTTAGACTATTTATCGGAAAACTGGAAAAAGTAGTGGAGGAAAAAAAGAGCTCCTTCCTAGAAGAAGCCATGCATTAGTTAATAATAGCAAAAAATATTTTTAAAAAAATATTCTCAACTAACACAATTCCTTTGTTTTTATTTATTTGTTATATTGGATTAATTAACTTAATTGTTTAGGTTATGGGTACGCACTATCAGTTTTTTATTCACAATTAATGTTTGGCCTTATAACCGGTTCAACTCGTAGGAAGTATATTTATTGAAATATTTAATTAAATGAAAATTTTAAAAGACTATATAAAATTACTATAATCAATCTTTCAATTTTTTTTATCATATATATTCAATAATTTATAAAATATAATATTTATACAATTAATATTATTAAAACTAATAGTATAACTTATTAAATATTATATCCTAGTTAATTTTAAGTAAACTTTCAATTTACTGTGTACATGTTTTAGTATAATTAATATTTAACTTCTTGATCAATATTTTTTTAAATAATAAGTATATACGATAATATTATAAAGATATCTAATATTTTGATAAGAATACAATTAATATAATAAAATATTATTATATAACTTAAATCACTAACATACTTTACTATAAAGTGAAAATAATTAATATTATAAGAAATTATTTGTACGTTGCACACTAGTGGACAATGATTATGTTAAGGAAGACTTAAATATCAGCTTATGCGTTGATAAGCAAGATAGTTTCTTTTTTTCACCTCTATATTCTTTTTTGAGAATTGTAAATATGTATAGTAGTGCTAGTTGTAAAATATATTTTTGATTTAATAGATTTCAGAGCTATCGTGTTAGTGTTATGTATGATTTGTTGGATAAAAATATGGTGCAAATAAAGAAGAGGTCAGATTTGAGAGGATATAAACTTAGGAGGCCTGATTGTGCGAATGTGTAAAATATTTTAACAAATTCATGAGTTTTTTTTAAATATATTTTGGTCCATCCAACCAATAATCTTCGGCGCAAATCAAGCTATTTGACTAAGATGGATGTATATATATATATGTCGCTCCTCTGGTTCTTTTCTGTACCGAACTGGAGATGGATGGAACACACCATTTCTAGATACGATATAGAAGAAGATGGACGTCGGAGATGGATGAGGAGAGACTTGAGGAGCTACGCAAACTATCATTATCTTTTTGAGATTAACTTAATAAAAATTCTGCCCTCAGCGGGCCATTTAATAGACTTATATGTGAGATTTTTAGATACCGTTCGTTCTAATTTTCGTCGGATTTTTACACTTGAACTTTCATAATTAAGCTCCGCTACTTGCCAAACAGATGTATTAGTTCCATCCGACAAAATTATTTCTTAGCTGACGCTGGAATTGGAAATGGCGACGGGCACTCGGGTGTGTGAACTGTTATTATCATTCACATGATCGGACAAAAAAGAAAAGGAGAATGAGGTTTGGACGTACACACACGTAGAAGCGAAGACAGCAAGAAGCACGTTCAGGTCCAGCTGGGTTCAACGCGTCTGATAACGAAATGAAATTAAATTAAATTCAACATAACTATTTATATTAACAGAAAAAATACAAAAAAAAAGAATATTATATTATATAAATTTATTGTAATGAAGAGGAGGTTTTTACGCGGTTTCGTGTGTTGCGTTAGCGTAGCTGCCAAATCGTTGTCTGAATTGATTGATAGATGATACAGCGCTGCTGCTTCGCATAATATTAGTTTAATAATTACGCGAAGACTATAGTATTATATAATAATAATAATGATAATAATTGGCAGGACTTTTTCATTTTATTTTCAAATTAATCTAAATATTCTGTTTAAGATATTTTTCTCATTATGTTCTTTTTAAAAGTTTGACTTGATGTGTAGTTCCTCCCTTGCTATAAAAAATAGGGAGAGATGTCAAAACTAGCAAGAAAACTTAAAAATCAAAAATAATTTTAAAAATTTTAAAATTTCAAAATACCTATTTAGATTTTTTTTTTAAAAAAAAAATTCAACAAAAAATTATAGATCTCATCAAAATTTACAACTTCTATTTATTATTTTTTTAAAAAAATACTTCTAAACATTTATTTTAGATGATTAAAAGTAATAAAAAAATAATTAAAATGAGAAACTATAATATAAAAAAATTAATGTGAGAAATTAATAGTAAATTTTATTAATAGACAGTTGAAATGTTATTGAAACTTAACAAATAAAGTACAGTACAATTTTCCAGAGCTCAACCGCCTCAACGTTCCGGTTCATATCTAACCACCTAAGCAGAGAAACAGAGCGTCTCGTCCCCATCACTTGGATTGCACCATTTTCATCTACACATGTAATATACATGGAGATTATGGATGCTGACCACCCGTCACACATGTAACATACATGTCAAGAACGTACCCATTTAAATCTCGATATGTAACACCGTCATCGTCAACCAAATTTTGAAAATAAATAATTGACGCCGCTCACCTGATAACCAAACAAACAAAAATATAGCAGTTATTACAAGAACAACAAACATCAAACTTAATGAATAAATAATTATTTCTTTATTTATTCCTTTAGAAAAATAGTAACCACTTGATGACCAAGTAAAAGTCATCAAGTTTAACATCACAAAACAATATAAAAAAAGTTCATCCAAAAAAAAAAAAAAAAAAAAAAAAAAAATTACGACCACCTTCAGCTTCAAACGTTAGAGCTCGAATACCAGTTTCACTTCTGTACAGAAAAAGCCGAGGTGGTAAACGTGAGAGCTCTCAAACTTTTTCCCAAAATAAATCCAAGTGTACTGTTGAGCAACATACGGTTCAAATCCTGTTCATAGAAGGTTTTGGAAGCTAACATTTCTGGATGCCATATAAAACAGAGATATCTACATTATCTTTGGGAGATTTGTTGGGAGCTTATATCAATACTCTGTAAAAATTTATAATATGTTTTAGCTGCTTTTCTTACCTCTTATGACCACAACAAGAAAAGATAGTGATGAGCTAAAAGAAAGAAAAAAAAAACTGTTTTTGTGCCACGATCATCATCATGAAATTCGTATGGTTCAGTTCTCGAATTGAACATAGCCAAAAAAAAAAAAAAAATTAATACTGGACTATAGTCATAAAACTGAAATTCATGTTTAACTTCTGCACTAACTTCGTAAAAGATGCCATAAAAACTATTACCAGGAAGGCGGGGAGCAACAGAAACTATTCTTCTCGTACTGACTGAACTTGACTAATGTTGTGAGGAACTTCCGGTTGAATTTTGGGAGGTATAGCGTTGCTCGAGTCAAAATAAATATGTGATAAGGGCTTCATTGTGTATCAACACTGTCAGGCCTTTATTTGCCGCATTCTGCAGTAGCTCACAAGTTCCATCTTTCATTGTAGTAACTGGAATTCTGAATAGGATGTTCAAACTGATAGCTCATACTCACTGTGTCCTCGAATTGCAGCACTATGGTTTCACATCCTCACAACCACCAATACATTAGCTGGAGAGAAAAGAACTCTCATGAGATCATTATTTATTAAGCTTTCTCAGAGGGATGTATATATATATATATATATATATATATATATATATATATATATATATATATATATATATATATATATATATATATTTTATGGTTTGACTTCTCAGTCGGCACGCTTTGTACCGACCAAGACGTCTCGGTGCCGCCATGTGGCGGCACCGGAACGGCCGAAACGACCGTTTTTCGGCCGTTTCGGTCGGCACGGTGTGTTTGTGCCGACCGTTCCGACGGCACTTCTTTTTTTTTTTTACTTTTTTTTAATACTTTTTTGCTGGCTAGCATATAGTGGATGAAGCACCAAATCGTCCGGTTCTTCATATCCATATTACGTGATGGACACGTATGCTGACAGGGCTAGTGATGAAGGCCAACGATACTACGACGAGTATTAATGAGTATCATCATATTTATTCGTGGAATAGGTGGGTGTATTATGTTCAAACAATGCACGGAGTAGATTTACATGCTTTAGGTTTTGTTTAGTAAGTATGTCTTCTATAGATGCCATCTACCGCTAAAACTACGTGCAAGCTTTAACGAAGTCAGGTTACACTCTTCCTTATCAGCAATTACTTAGAAGGCTCTGCTTCCGAACTTAGAGCAGGTAGCAAATAAGGTATTTCTCTCTCGTAACCATGTAATGTAGTTATTTATGCCAAATCATCCAAATTGAATCATATTTCCGAAGAAGTTTACTGTCTGTCTCAGCGTGCGCATCAATATGTGACCAGTGACTACCATTAGTGCTCCTATGGTGCGGATATCTAATCAAACATATAACGTATTTCAATATTCTCCCTAACTCATTATGTTTCATGACTCCTTCGTGGACATTTTTGTCCAATGTAATGCAGCTCCGTCCTCAACAGGTCCATTACAATAGAAGGTTTTATCAGAGACATTTTTTGTTCAGTCGCTACTTCCATTTTGCCAAAATCACTAAGTTGATGCAGAAGGTCATCTAAGCTAAATTGATATTTCCTATTCTGCATTTTGCACGAAGTAGTATTACAATGATACCCCAACTCCAAATCAGAGTTCATTCATCAAAAAAACCTAGTCCACATATGTGAGTAAAAATTAACAATAAGAAGCAAATTCATGATCTCCTTGAATGGATTGCCAAAGATAGAAGTTAATTCTTAATCATATTAAATTTGGGACCCAGTAGAACATATCTAAAAAGTTCCAAGGACCAGTAGGAGAGCTTTGCAATAAATAGTTTGGATTATTTAGGATAAATGCCAATTATATAATAGTGTAGCAACTACAACTCTACCATACATAATCAGATAAAAACAGTCTTAAATAGAGTATCATAACCAGATTCATGCAAACAACAAATTCATAAACTAAAAAACGGGTATTTGGCCTACCTATCGGTAACGACCCTTCTTGTGCTTCGTCTTCTTTTTGAACCGACCATAACGGCATTTCTTCTGCTTTGCTAAGAAAAGCTTGTACTCATCTTTTTTCAACCTGGACGCCAACTTTATGGGTTTAAACGCCTCCGTCTTTGAAGGATCCAACAGATCGGTCGAACATGTAAGAGCAACGCCCCTCTCAACTGCATCATTCCACAGACTCTGCCCGGTATCAAATCTTCCACTCCTACATAACTTAGCAATCAAAAGATCATAAGTTTTCCCTGTCTTTTCTGGATAGAACCGCTTCATTCGTTCAAACACAAGTAGTGCATTATCCACCTCCTCTATCCCGCAAAGCACACCAACTAAGCGGTGGTAGAAGCTCGGTGGAGGTGTGGAAATACGACCCTCTTCAATTTCCCTCATTAATTCTTCCATTATCCTATTTCCCCGGCCAAATCTCCTTGTCAGATAAAGAACCCTAATAACAAGGTAATAGCTAGCCCAATCTGGGGAGCAACCATCTACTCTTTTCACCATAGAATTAAGCACATTGCATGCTTCCTTTACCCTCCTTGCTCTACACAAGCAAGACAAAAGTACATTGTAGCATACCGACGTAGGTTCAACGCCTGAAGATTTCATGTCTATTATCACTGAATTAGCTTCTGACACTAATGCCGAGGGATTCCGCTTAAGATTTCGCAAGCATACACACCGGAGAAGATCGAGGTAAGCTGGCAGGCTAGGGATTATACCAGAAGATCTCATTTCCTCTAGTGCTCTACGAGCTTCCTTTGCATTTCCATTGACGCACCAGCCATGTAAGATGCTTCTAGCAACGGTCTCATCATTAACCAGAACATCACGGTGCCGGTAGACAACATTACCGGCTTGGGTAATTAGACCCTTGCTGGAGAGTTCGGAGATTAGAGATATTGTTAGAGATCTAAGGGATGGTTGAGACAGATGGCCGCGAGTTTCGATAGTACGGAAGAGATTAATGGCGTTGTCGGGCTTGCCGGCGGCGATTAGGGCTTTAATAGCGCGGGCGGAGGTGATGGGATCCATCCACCACCCACCGGCATGGAGATCAGCGATAGCGATGGACATCGCGGCAGCATCGTTCATGTCGGCAAGCGCACGGATAGCGGAGTTGACGGCGCTGTCCCACGACTCGGGTTTCGGATGAAATTCGCCAGCGCGACGGCGGCGGCACCAGGTGAGGAAGCGAACGAGACGGCGACTAACGCCGTTGATGATGGCGCCAGCAGGAGGAGGAGGTAGGTCAGAGCAAGAGTGGACGACGTCAGAGAGTAGAGATGGAGTGGGGGTAGAATTCCGGCTACGCGATCTAGTTGAGATTCCATCTCGTCGAGTCCGCCGGCACCGGCGACGACGATGTCGACGGGCGTAAGTGTCGCCGAAGCATCGAGAACGGTGGCGGCCGAGGAAATATGAGGGTGAGACGGCGGCGCCGAGAAGAAGCGGCGGAGAAAAGGTGCACTCGATACTCTTCCTTTACAGACGAGAAACATTCAGCAGCGCTGCAAATTTCGCCGCAGGGACAATTTGCTTGTCCTAATATCGGACATGGTTCAAATTCAATCGATATGTGAAATTTGGGTGAATATGGTCCAACAAATTTTTTTCTTTTGTTTTTTTAAAAAAAACAAAAAAAACAAAACCAGAATTTTTGGGAGATAGTGGAGTGCCTAGAAATATTTTGACCATTTTTAATGTTTTGAAAGTATATTACTCATCATAAATTTTATCAATACAAATAGACACCAACTAACACCTAAATATCCTTACAAATATCTGCAGTTTAGTAATATGCATCTCATCTCTCGGATACACCTTCTCAGATAGATTTTCAGATTTTGTTCGGCACCCTCGGGATGGGTGAGGAACGGCTCGGCACCCTCGGGATGGGTGTCCTTCATTCATCATAAAATGAAACATAGAAAATAGCATACTATAACCACTAATGTGTCCCAAGTTTTACCCAAAATGATTAGATACTCTTTGAACACGAGATACTCCTGTTTGGAGCATAACATGGCTTAATTCAACCAAGAATTTGGGTGACAATTTGGAAATTTGTCATTTAAAAAAATGCTATGTGCAGCTTAGATTGGTGTATTTTGGGAGCTCTTGCAGTACCAGATTCGGTAGCCCAAGATATTAATTAAGGGTATTATCTATTTAAAAGGACATAAGTAAGTTCTCTGCATAAATTTCAACCTACATTCTATTGTTTGTATATGTTTCAAAATCAAGATCAATTCTTTATAGCACTAACAGCCGGCCACAGTCAGAGGTGGATACACACGCCCAGTAAAATCGTTAAAAAACATACAGAAAAGAATGATCGAGTCGTATGTTTCTGCATATCAGCAAGTAGTATACAATAAAGAATATCTACTTTTATAATCTCAAAAAAAAAAAAAAAAAGAATATCTACTTTGTCGCCCAATCAACTACACACAGCATACTTTCTAACTCGCAGTGGCATCGGCGAGCAGCCAACATCAATAATATCATTGGTTTAAGAGTTCTGAAGAATGCAATGAGTTAACAAAAGTTGCACCCTTATTGATACCCTCAAGGACGAGAATCCGAATACCTTCTACTCCCTTCTCAATAGCAAAATCAAGCTGCATTTATATTGCAAAGATGTTATTTAAATAAAGATCGAAGAAGCCATATTTGATAATAATAAGGCGATGAAAAGCACATTATATATACCTCCTCACGTTCTTTCTTGTTGAAGGGTCGGAGAACAAAACGAGCTGGATCCATCTTTCCTGGTGGCCTTCCAATACCTTAGAGGAAATTCAAAAAAGCTTTTGTCAATTTTCTTTCATTCTAATTAAACGGAAGCAGAGAAATGATGGAATATGCATTTGTTGTATACCAATTTTCAGACGTGGAAATTCACGATTTTCCTTCAAATGTTTTATCACACTTCGCATCCTATTAATCTTAAAGAGGGCATATTAGAGAACGTAGCTTAGGAAAGCACATACAAGCACTATTGAACTAAACAATTGCATTTACAAGATCTATTGCAGTTTGACATTCGACATAGCAAAATCAGGTCCATGTAATTGATACTAACTAAACATCAGAATAAAGAAGATTCCACAAGAAAAATGAAGCAGCGTACAACATTTTGTATGCACAGAGAGATGGAGAGAGATTGCGTACTACAAGTACTTCAATAATTTCAGCTAGGGTTGGTAATGGAAAATTCGAAAATATATGTTACTACATGTACGCCCACAATTTCAGTATAGTCAAGCTGCTCAGAGAAGAAAATGCCTTGACGAATGGTGGGACGCAGAAGAAAAGTGGGGCATCATGCACCAAAAGCAATATAGTAGTACGATGGAAATATTTCTATGGACAACATGATAAATATTCAGAATTATCAATTCAAAATATACAAGAAGAAAGAGGAAAGTGGAATTGTGACCCAAAATGCACTTGAACTGAGCATACTTTAGTATATAGCAAACAGGACAAGATTAACAAGCTAAGTCTAGAATATTCAATAGGGGGTTATTGCTCTATACACTGTAGGATTTTTGAGTTTTTGCATATATTCTTAATTTTGAAATTGGTACAACTGTACCCATATCAACAAACACCCTCCCATGACAAATCTGTGTCGATTTCATTGTCCAGTGGGTCATATGCTAGTCACTGGCCATCCCGTTCCTGTCACCTAACAAGAACTTTTACAAATAAAATAAAATAAATAAATTTGTTGGTTAAAACATTGTCAACACCAAGGCGTGCAATGTGCTTGCTCAATTTTACAACTAAAGCATGTGGTCAATACAGACACAAAATATACAGTGCGTAAGCGATATAAATGTAGATACTAAAAGTTGCTGGACCAAGTAATGATGTCAAGCAATATATTTCCACCCTAAATAAAGATCCACCTTATGCCTATTAACAATAAGGTAAGCTTTATATAACGAAAGCAAAGAATGCCATTGTTGTAACAAATTAAAATATTATAGTCGGACCCTTTTATGTAGGCATATAAGATTAGGAGCACAGAAAGTCAAATACCCATTGTGTCCACCATGTCCGCCTTTTGGTAACAAACGTAGTTTTGCAAATGGCAAATCCAAGTCATCATACATCTACATGAAGAATGTAGTCATGGAAGCAACATTCGTATCACTATATGTTAGTGAAAAAAAAAATGCCAGAACTTTACCAATAGTACTTGATTGAGGGGAATGTTGAAGTAAGAAACAAGCGATCCGACCTTAATCAGTAAAACAGACAACATACCATAACTAAGTATTGAAAGATAGTCATATAAAAACAGTATAAAAAATTGAAATACTTACAGACTCACCACTTGCATTCATAAATGTTTGTGGCTTGACAAGCATTATAGGGACATCCTCAATATGTCCTGGAAAATATGAGATTTTGATGTTCCACTACTCACTCAAGCATAGTCAAGGTTTACCAAAATGGGTCATGAAGTTGGCAATACGAGAAAGGGTGTAGGCAGACTACCTTTTCCAAATATCGCCTTGAATTTTATGTTATTCACAGAAATACCTTCAGCTTCAGCTATAGCATCCACCATCTCAAAACCAACCTAAACCAAATTTTGAAACAATGAAAGAGTTTATTTCACAACACTTCACACAAAAAGACACAAAGAAAGAAATTGCTAGCATAATGTTTGAAATATCAATACAACAAAGTATCTACAATCCTATACATGAATGCTAAGCTACCCATCCTCTGGAAGTTAAGAACAAAATCATCACAATCCTAAAGTTCCCTCTCATCCTTGTATACATTTTGCCAGCCATCTATTCACTGCAGGAACTGAAACTTACTGTACAACCCAAGTTGTCAAAGGCAAAACTTGGCACCGGCCACTCCCACTTCACACCTAGGTGTCTGACATGAGTCGCGCCTAACTGTAGGTCCACAATGGCGGCATCACAATCGGCTACTTCCCGCCCCCCACTACTACCACGAACACTAACACCGTTTGCATCTCATGTGCTCGAGTGAATTTTGTGAGAATTCTATTATAGAAGAAAGGATAGAGAGGGGTGCGAGAAAGAAGTATGAACCAAGAGTGACTAACTTGGCATCAAGAAGGGCAAAGTCATGAAGAATCCATGCGTCAAACTTACCATAGTGTATTCAACCATGAGATTGTTCCAATCAAAGTGGAACCTTAATTGGAAATTCCTGCTTTTGATGGCATCACTACAGTGAAAAGTTTGAAGCACGAATCAACTAAATGTAGTCTTACTTATGCTTTTATGATTACTCAGACCAATGATGGATGGCATTTGCTAGGCTGCAGCAGATGCAACGTTTCAGCAACCGACTAATCGACATAAAGCCGAGATCGTGCGTGCATAAGAGCACATCATAAGAATGATTTAATAACTGAGAGAGAATGCATTAATAACAAAAAATAGCAATTTACTAATTAACAAAACTGATGGAGTTCACTAGCTTGTGTACGTCACGAAGGGTGCAATAGTCCAATAAACAATCGCACAGGCATGCAAGCAAAAACAAAAGTAACTAAAAGCCGATAACAACGCATATAGTAATCTGGAGGGATGATAGAATTCGCTAACTTGGGTTATTATGGCAGGTGAAATAACAGTTGAAAGGTGAATTGACGTAGAAAAAACATAAGAAGAAATCAACTGCAACATATAACATTTTTATCAAAATAAATCAATAATTTGCTTACATTGTGGCGGGTGCCTTGGTAGAGCTTGCCAGGATTGCCGAGGCCGACGAGCAGCCAGGGTTTGGGATTAGGGCAAGAGGAGATTTCACTGCCGCTGTATTGAGATTCAGAGGAAGTAGCCATGGAGCGCATATGATAGAAGAGCGTGGGCATCTTTGAGATCGAATTTGCCATCGTGCTTCGGCAGCGGTTGAGTCGAGTTAGATATGGCGCTTGCAGGCGCAGCGATGAACACGACAACGCCGCCGCCTTCGTCACCGTCACCGCCGAGATCCCGAGCTGCTGCATGTGTGTTATCGCACTAAGGAGAGGTTTATCAAGGGCGGGCTGGAATTGGATTGCAATTTGGAAAGAAAATAGATGACGCGGTTTCGGTACATCGTGTTTTTTCTTCCTTTTTTTTTTTTTTTTTTGAGTAGCCCATATATCGTAAATTATTAAAAGATTTTTACACAGCTCAATTCTTCGAAAAATAATTCCAACAGCCAAAAACTATTTAAAATAAAAATAATTTTAAAAACTCGATCTCTTAACATAGCTACATATTATTCAACTTATTTAATCGTATATTTTTGGCTAAATTAGTTAAACTACTCGAAAGCAAATCAACCTTAACTCAATAAAAGTGTAGGACATGAACTCAAGCGCATTAACATCAATACTCAATAAGACCAACTTAACAAGATCAATTAATCTTTTCTTTTATATATTTACATATTCTTTTTTTCCGCAACGTAGAGAAACACATAAAGATGATTTAGTAATATAGGGATGGTACTTGAATCATGTTCAATTCATGTTGGACTTTTAACTAAAACATTTCTATTTTTCTCGTAGAGTAGAGACATCGCATACTCAGCTCTTAAATCGAGAAACCTCTAACTAGGATAATGAGTGAAGTACATTATATTCGGACTCGACAAGGCTCTAGCTCAAGTAAAGCAAGTACGAACACAATGATGCAAGACTCAAACTCAGCTCGTTCGCACACGCACGAACCCATACGTGCATGTAACTATCTGAAGAATGTGTATAAATTGTCATATGAGATTGCCATACCATATATTTTGTTACTGAAGTCCCAAAAATTCACATATGCAAACAAAATCTGGAAAACAGAAAAGAAATCAAGGACCTGTTTGGCAGTATTTCAGTTTTTTTGACATTTTGTTCTTACAGATGAACCTAGCCACAGCCTCTGAACTTACATTTATTTACATTTCTTGAGGAATGAATATATGATGCTAAACTGATACAAGCAAAAGAAAAAAGTTAAAATTACATGCCACATAGCTAGTGGAAAAAAAAAGTAAAAACTAGTATTTGTATTTGGAATGTCTGAGTTATCCCCAGATCTCCATGCATGCCGCAGCTTTCTCGTATCATGAATCTCCAGGTACGTTGTTGCAGTAGTCTGATATCAGGACTTAAACCATGGCGAACACCCATACATCGTAAAAGTCCAAGAAAAATTTCGATTTGCATGACAGCATTGGTGTAATGGGACTTATTCGTATTCTGAGACAGTTATACGCTACGAGGATTTCTTACATGATCAAGTCCTCCAAGAAAGGCACTCTAAACGGCAGCTTAATAACCCCAGATGCAACTAGGAGGAGCAAAAGCCACACAGGCAAGATATTCACACACACCGTCAGCAGAATCTTTTGCCCTGTACGAAATAAGGATCGGGAAAATTATAAAAAGAGATTCAACAAGAAACATACTATAATTTTGTAGTGGGATTTAAGAAGATACACATCTAAGAAATAACAACAGAAAAAACTGATTATTTCAACGGAAAGCAATGTTCGTTCGATGTTATGAAGGTTTTGGGCTGGATTTGGGGATAAAGTTGGAACCCACAACCTTAAAAGGCTTAAACCATGGTCCTTTGGTCCTATGCAAATATCAAGCTCCAACTTCTCTTAAAATCCTCACAATAAGCTTGATTAAATCTCTTTGCCAATCTCAAAGCATACAATGTTGCAAAATTTGTTATCTTCAACAAATAATTTTGCATTAATGTATACTCCAACTCTAACAACATTTGTTATTTATTTATTACCTATTTTCATTTTAGGTTGAATTTTTTAAGCATGCTTTTATCGACATTTTTCTCTCTTATATTGCCTGCAATTTATGAGAATGCTTGAAAACTGATTTTTATTTTATTTTTTGGGTATGCAACCTGAAATGAACCACAAATTGGACTCAAAACAGTAAAAGCTACAGATTGAAAGGTAGTTCTGTTATATAGGGTCAAGTCTAAAACCGTAATGTTTTCAAGACAAAGTTTTAGTCTTACAATCCATCAAGTTCAATTCCGATCAGTGTACACAAAGGGGTGCAACACTACACTCAGTTGAATTTCATGTAGGATTTTCGGCTAATAGCATTTTTCCCCGAAGTATAACTAATTGACAATTGACTAACTGAAAACATGATTCTGAAAGAGCAATGTGTGTACAGGGTTTCATGTAGCCAACCCCACCTAGAGAGAAAAGGCTTTGTTCTAAATTCTGTTTTACAGTATTGTTATTTGTCCAGCGACTTTTTATATCGCTTCGTTCCAAATCCTTTGTTTACCAAGTCATCATATGATCTCATATCGTTTGAACTTGATATGTTTCTTTTCTTTTTTTTTTCGTTCTTCTCAAATCTCAAGCTGCTCGTCGCGTGTTTCTCGTTTTGCATGTAAACCTTCGCTTCTCTTGTTCTCTCTTATAGTTCAAGAGCTTGCAGCAGTTGCATGTCTAGGAGACCCAGAACTTAAGGTGATATTATATATACTAATTTTTGGTATGCACTCTAAATAATACTCTAAACATACTTCACTTCAGAGATTTTCGTTAGATGTACGCTTAATGGTGCTACCAAGATTTCTAAAATCTTTGTGTTTTGTTTATAAAAATTGAGGTGGATCATGTCATAACACTTCATTCAAAGAGAAAACGAAAAAGCAAAAAATTTTAAAAAATAGAAAAGATATGGACATTAAAAGAAGAATTAAAATAAGTAAGAAAGCAAACAAATAGTAATTTTTCTATATCTCCCGACAGAAGATTCTGTCCAACCGATAACTATTCGGTGAATATATCCAACAATAAAAAAGTATTATCATGCTTTCTTTGAAAAAACTTCGAGCATTTCTCTCTTTCCATACTCTTCTAAAATCTTATGATGTGATGTAGTTTCATATGGTTTATATACTTTAAAATCATCAGTACGAGAACTTTTAAATGGTAAACTAACCGGAACGCTCGCCGGACTCGGTCTGGTCGACGATGGACTCGGCGAACTCGCGGAGCTTCTTTTCCGCGGAACCTTCGGCCTGGCCGATGGGGCTAGAAGCTAGAAGATCCATTACAGAACCGGAGGACCCCCCGCCGCCTCTCTCCCGCATGAGGTGGTCGTCGACGGCGCCTATTGCTCTCTGGACTTCGAATACGGTGGGCTTCTTCTTCATGTCAACGCCCTCTAGCCTTCTTCGAGACCTAGAAGAAGAAGAAGACGAAGAAGAAGGCCTGGGTGAAGGACGTGATCCCTGAGCCTGAGAACGAGGGAGAAGAAGGTAAGGTCTGACGGCGGTGGCGGTGGCGGCGGCTGCCGGTAGCAAAGCCATTTGTACACAGGCCGATGTTCTCTCTGGTTCGTGGCTTCGTGCACAGCCTTATCCGATGAAGAGCTTCTAGAAAGCGGAGATCGTCGCGATATTCTTTTATTCAATCAATTACTACTTCTACACCCGTGCTTATTACATAAAATAAATAATCATATTTACAAATTTAATTCTTCTTTTTTTTTTTTTTTTTTAATTTTATATAGTATATTATTAAAATAAAAAAAAATTACTTACGATATACAAAATTATTCCATGGTTGACTATATATATATCTATATATCTATATATATATATAATTAAAACTTTATATATATATATATATATATATATATATATATATATATATATATATATATATAACTTTTTATATATGATATATTTTTAAATAATTAATATTGTATAATATACAATATAATTATTCTTATACAAATTTTTATGCTAAATTTAGATTAATTATTATTATTTTAATTAATAATTTATTTATAATATTAGATTCTTTATATTTTTCAAATAAGTTACATGACTTTATAAATTCTTATCAATAATATAAATATCACATGACTTATTTATAATAATAGTAATTCAAAATATTATATGACATAACGATTTTTATCATCCAATTATATATATATATATATATATTATATAACTGTTGATAGTATATGCATATACTTAACGCATTGCCGGGAACAATGCACATGAAACTTTTCTTAAAAATACTCTCAGCCCCTAATTTTTGTTTTCATGAATGCTCTAAAAATGTCATGAAAGACTTGTTTGCGTGTATTCTCATTGAGAAGTTTAAAAAAGCGCCGTGGCTGAGTGCAGCTTTATATTTGCTCGCTTAAACTTCATACAGCCCGTTCTCTAGCTCCACACAACAATTTATCCAGTTTCCGAGCACAAACTGTTCAAACCAACAGATGAAAACATAACCTACAAACGAGGTGTGTTTGCTAAACTTAGCAACCACTCGCTTTATGAGACTCGCTTTATTAGACGGATCGTCCCACAAGATAAAAGCATTATCTATAATCATCAAAATTGATTTCTATTATATATCTCGATCGAAAATATAGTGTGTTAAAATAAAGTTCATTCTAATAAAATATTATTGAATTCAAAATTTTAACTTATCTTTCATAAACGGCAAATTATAATCTCCTAGTAATGTCCAACCGTACTAACTAACTGGTCGGCGATAGCACCAACTGGTCGATGATTTTGATTTCTTTTTAAAATAACGAAGAATAGGACATTGAGCACAACTCATTCAACTGCTCATCCACAAACCTAGAGCAGCTTTGGGTAATTAAATAAGATTACATTAATTTATGATATGTGCTTCTTTTTTTATTTATTATTCGTGTTGATTTTACTTTCTAAAACAATATTTTGGGATTGGAAAAATGGAAATATTTATTTATTAATAAGTCTTTCCTGTAGTATTTGGCTTTGCACATCTAATGAAATTTTCTGCTTTCGATCTGTGTCTCATTTTAATGAAAGTGTCTTTTTTTTAAATAGTAAAAAAAGTTTAATATTAATATATACCAAATAAATATTTTAATATCATTAATCGAATTAATGAGCTAGATGATTTCGACTCGTTTCTCGAGTAGGTGTAGCTCCATGGTGCATTCCTATGTTGTTTTGAATATATTATATTTAACAAATATAATTATAACAAATTAAATATTACATTATTTTGCTTTTATTCTTTTAGCCATGTATCGTAGTTATATTTGTTTTAAGAAAATACATTAATATGAAATAATTATATATGAATAATATATAATGTAAATATTCTGGACAAATAAAAAAAATGTAATGTTGATAAAACTATCTATTTATGTAAATATTAAGGTAGAGAAAATTACAATCAAATATATTATATCCATGTAATTTAAATAGTTGACTTTAGCTAATGGTAAAGATTGAATGCAACTATAATTATAATTTTACTGACGTAACTAAAATTTGGCTTAGTAATAGATATTTTAAGTGATATTTAAAACACACACACACACACACACACACACACATATATATATATATATATATATATATATATATATATATATATATATATATATCAAAATAATATATTAAATTAGCTATTTATATGTTATGATTATTGCTCAACTAAAATTAATTTTATTGTTATCTATAATTTATTTGTAAATAACTTGGATGATATATATTTATAGAATTTTATATAAAATATTAAAATTTATCTTATCAAAATATATGGTTCAGATATCACATAAAATTCAAATGTTATATTTTATAAAATAATTTAGATAAAAAAATATACTGAGGATAATTTTTCTTCAAACGTTTAATAATTAATAATAAATTTTACAGTTTCCACAATCGTAAATAGTACCAATCTAAATCTAGTGGGCCTAGAAATGAACGCCAAGCCCAATTTTCTTTGAAGCCGCAATCCTCCATCTAAATCAATCTCCTCGCCTGTTTCGGCGACGGGCGACTCTCCGGACCTATTTTTGCAGCCTATTGACTTTCCTCCCGTGATTGCTCTTCCTCCGGCTTCCGATCCCGCCTCGGAGAGAGGTATGTATGACCGCCTTTGGCGCCTTAGTTTCACAGCATCTGAGTGGGGGCAATTGACCCCCCCGGCTATATAGTGGATCCGCCAATGTTCATGGGAAAGGTTTTCTGTTATTTAACATGCCATTAGTACTTGTTTTTACTATGGTTGGAAGTTTCTTGCAGTGTTCATGACATTTCTTTTTGCTTAGCAGAATTTTATAGACCGCTTTGCGAAATACGTGCATGTAACTATCTGAAGAATGTGTATAAATTGTCATATGAGATTGCCATACCATATATTTTGTTACTGAAGGCCCAAAAATTCACATATGCAAACAAAATCTGGAAAACAGAAAAGAAATCAAAGGGCCTGTTTGGCAGTATTTCAGTTTTTCTGACATTTTGTTCTTACAGATGAATCTAGCCACAGCCTCTAAACTTTCATTTATTTACATTTCTTGAGGAATGAATATATGATGCTAAACTGATACAAGCAAAAGAAAAAGTTCAAATTACATGCCACATAGCTAGTGAAAAAAAAAGTAAAAACTAGTATTTGTACTTGGAATGTCTGAGTTATCCCCAGATCTCCATGCATGCCGCAGCTTTCTCGTATCATGAATCTCCAGGTACGTTGTTGCAGTAGTCTGATATCAGGACTTAAACCATGGCGAACACCCATACATCGTAAAAGTCCAAGAAAAATTTCGATTTGCATGACAGTATTGGTGTAATGGGACTTATTCGTATTCTGAGACAGTTATACGCTACGAGGATTTCTTACATGATCAAGTCCTCCAAGAAAGGCACTCTAAACGGCAGCTTAATAACCCCAGATGCAACTAGGAGGAGCAAAAGCCACACAGGCAAGATATTCACTCACACCGTCAGCAGAATCTTTTGCCCTGTACGAAATAAGGATCGGGAAAATTATAAAATGAGATTCAACAAGAAACATACTATAATTTGTAGTGGGATTTAAGAAGATACACATCTAAGAAATAACAACAGAAAAAACTTATTATTTCAACGGAGAGCAATGTTCGTTCGATGTTATGAAGGTTTCGGGCTAGATTTGGGGATAAAGTTGGAACCCACAACCGCTTAAACCATGGTCCCTTTTGTCCTATGGCAAATATCAAGCTCCAACTTCTCTTAAAATCCTCACAATAAGCTTGATTAAAACTCTTTGCCAATCTCAAAGCATACAATGTTGCAAAATTTGTTATCTTCGACAAATAATTTTGCATTAATGTATACTCCAACTCTAACAACATTTGTTATTTATTACCTATTTTCATTTTAGGTTGTGCGTTTTAAACATGTTTTATCGACCTTTTTCTCTCTTATACTGCCTGATATTTATGAGAATGCTTGAAAACTGATTTTTATTTTATTTTTTGGGTATGCAACCTGAAATGAACCACAAATTGGACTCAAAACAGTAAAACCTACAGATTGAAAGGTAGTTCTGTTATATAGGGTCAAGTCTAAAACCGTAATGTTTTCAAGACAAAGTTTTAGTCTTATCCATCAAGTTCAATTTCGATCAGCGTATACAAAGAGGTGAAACACTACACTCAGTTGAACATGTAGGATTTTGGGCTAATAGCCTTTTTTTTCCCAGAAGTATAACTAATTGACAATTGACTAACTGAAAACATGATTCTGAAAGAGCAATGTTCGTACAGGGTTTCATGTAGCCAACCCCACCTAGAGAGAAAAGGCTTTGTTCTAAATTCTGTTTTACAGTATTGTTTTTTGTTCAGCGACTTTTTATATCGCTTTGTTCCAAATCCTTTGTTTACCAAGTCATCATATGATCTCATATCGTTTGAACTTGATATGTTTCTTTTTTTTTTTGTTCTTCTCAAGCTGCTCGTCGCGTGTTTCTTGTTTTGCATGTAAGCCTTCACTTCTCTTCTTGTTCTCTCTTATAGTTCAAGAGCTTGCAGCAGCTGCATGTCTAGGAGACCCAGAAATTAAGGTGATATTATCTATACTAATTTTTGGTTTGCACTCTAAAGAATACTCTTAACATACTTCACTTCAGAGATTTTCGTTAGATGTATGCTTAATGGTGCTACCAAGATTCTAAGTAACCAACTCTTCTAAAATCTTTCTTTTTTTTTTTTTTTGTTTATAAAAATTGAGGTGGATCTTGTCATAACGCTTCATTCAAAGAGAAAACGAAAAAGCAAAATTTTTTTGAAAAATAGAAAAGATATGGACATTAAAAGAAGAATTAAAATAAGTAAGAAAGCAAACAAATAGTAGTTTTTCTATATCTCCCGAAAGAAGATTCTGTCCAACCGATAAATATTCGGTGAATATATTCAACAATAAAAAAGTATTATCATGCTTTCTTTGCAAAAAATTTCGAGCATTTCTCTCTTTCCATACTCTTCTAAAATCTTATGATGTGATGTAGTTTCATATGGTTTATATACTTTAAAATCATCAGTACGAGAACTTTTAGTGGCTTTCTTTTTACTTAGACTATTGTCATTTTTTATTATGAATAAATAAAAATTGTCACAAATAATTCAAAATTATCATAATATGTTATCTACTTTAAAATAAATAATAAAATCAATTTCATTAAATTAATGGCATAATTTTATTATTTACAAAATGGAAAAAAAATATAATAAGCTCATTTGACATTAGAGGTACATTCTAACAAATACCTACAAAAATTTGATCATTTTTTTCCCTTTATTTATTTTTATTATAAAATGAAAACATTTCTTAAAAAAAACTGCGGTCTGGTCGGTCAATTTCTCTTTATATTGTCTTGATCCCCCTTTCTCCAATTGTTCTTCTAATGAACGAAGTTTTCTCGATCGTGTCTCGTCGCTGAAAATTATAAAACAGCGCTAGAAAGCTCGGAGTTTAGGCGGCCGCGGCGATGGCGGAGCGGCAATTGATCGTAGCAGTGGAGGGCACCTCCGCGCTAGGTCCTTATTGGCGAACTATTCTCTCCGATTATATCGACAAGATCGTCAGGTGATTCGCGTTTTTTTTAAAAAAGAATTTTATACTATCTTTACGAATATCAGAATTACTTGAATCCGCATTTCTTTTCTCAATATGCTGTTTAAGTTCGATTGGTTTCCACTATAATACTGTTATTATATTGAGATATCGGGGAAATCGGCAGCCGGGCCGCCTGTGCGCCTGCCAACTTGTAAGTTAGGCTGAAACTGAACTTTCGGCAGAAGCAAATGAACTCCCAAAAAATTTGAACTCGGAATAACTTCTGTCACATGCTCTGTCACATGCAGCTGCAACCATTGGTGCATGCGCCATTATCACCCCAATTTCAAACAGCACCACTGTTTTTGAGAGTGATGTGACTCAAATCCTATTTCTACTACATGATAGAAATGTGGAGTAAGTATAAACTGGAATTTCAACTAACATGTCTTATTACGTTTGTTCAAATACCATGTATTTATACCTTTCAAATTAGCTGTAGATGTTCAACATGCCTACACTCTTTGTTCTTTTTAGGCTCTTGCAAGATTTTTTCCTCTGCCCATCTTTAGTTGTCCTATTACTTGCTGAATTTTCTTCTCATTGTAAGCTTGCATGGGCCTATAGCTAGACCTCTTTTCAGCACATGTTTTTGACACTTCATCTTAAATATGCTAACAACGTTTATATATGTTGTGGCAAAGTGTCCATAGAGTCAACTTGGTGCAGAAACTTCTGGTCCACGTGGCTAGTGCTAAATATGTTGGAGGTGTTTATAGATAAACATGGTTTGATTCTATTACTAGAGGATTTGGGATGCTTATATTAGAATGCTTTGCTTCGTTAATTATTATTAAGAGTACACAAACAAAGCTTTCGAATAAGAAGTTGTCCTTGGTAGATGTAATTTGCACATGGAAGTATCCTTCCTAGTGCACCTTTGGTATTGGCATACTTGGGTATCAGTAGTTACCATAACTTTGCAGAGGTTAACACATTTAAAGGGTAAGTCCTTCCTTAAATGTTTTCTTTACTTGGTTTCTGTTACTATAATACCCGTCGATTTTATACTATCTAGAAAAAGAGAGGTCTGATCTTAACCTGCTTAATGGATATTTAAACCATCGGATCTGTCCAAATTTTCCATGCAAATTTTGATGCACTAGACACCTAATGCACGTCGAGATGAGAGAGAGAGAGAGAGAGAGAGAGAGAGAGAGAGAGAGAGAGAGAGAGAGAGAGAGAGAGAGAGAGAGAGAGAACAAATGCTGTAATGTTATTTAGGGTCACGTGCATCACAAATTTTAGAGAGAGAGGGAGAGTTAAAAAATGCTGTAATGTTATTTATGGGTCACGTACATACAAATCTTAGATCTTAGAAGTATATGTTCGTTCGGACGTCAGCCGAGATAGGACTAATTCGGGCGGACCTGAACTTGCATATGCGTGCTTTGTGTATTGAATCAAACACTTCTGCATACTGTTTTTACTGCTTGTAGGAACTTTAGTATTTCTAATAAATTCGGCATGATGTTTTTTGTAGGTCCTTTGGTGGAAATGATATGACCGGACAGGTATGCTATGGTGCAATATTGGTGTGATATAGTATTTTATGTGCACTAATTGTCTCTTTGATGTTTTGTAAATTTTTCTTGTGTTTAACAAAAAAGTGATGGTGGCCTCAGTTTGCCCATTTAACATAGAAGGAACATTATCATGTGGAATCATTATTTGTTATGAGAACAGTTTTGCATAAATAAAATTTCCTCTTTTCTCTGTTAGTGCCTAGGAAATATGTATTAATGTGTTCCTTACTTAAGATAAGGTATATGATCGCATTTAGTCATATGGTTGTATGCATACAACAAGTACAATGACATGTGTGATTATGGTTACCCAATTTACATAATTTTGAAAAAAGAATATTATGAGAAGTACAAAAGAATTTCTAGATTTTACACTTTACAGCATCAAATATGGATGGCAAGTTTAGAGTATATAAAGAATTTGTAAGAATGTTTCAAATTCCAGGGAAAGAATCTATGAGTTTAAGAATATGATAAAGGAAGCATTTCTTAGTTAACACAGATAACTACTTGAAAGCATAGTTTACTTAAGTTGTGATTCTACTAATCAGAAGATAAAGGTATTGAGAAAATTTGGTCCTATTTCTGGATTACAGGTCTTTAGCTTAGCCTTCTTAATAAGAGGTAGTCTCAGATAAATTAGCTTTAAAGGTCAAATACTTGCACTTGAAGATAATGAAGAACTACAGTGGTGAATATTTTCTTTAAAGGCCAAATACATGCAATCACAATGTAATGTTTAAATATTAGTTGCGTATTAATCCAGTGCCTATGTAATACTTCTACTCTTCTGGACTATAGTCATGGTTTTTGCCTTTTTGATGTAAAGTTAATTGCTGATGTCCTTGTTGGTCTACAGAAGCTATCTGGCACAAGTGTGGAGCTTGCTCTCGTTGTCTTTAACACTCATGGACCCTATAGTGGTAAATTTTTTTCTCTCATTATTTTACAACTACGTCTTGATATATCAACATTTGAGAAGAATATTTACACTTGATATGGTGAAAATGGTTAATTATTCAGAAACAATAAAGTAGTTCCCTGATACAAGGGTGATGGACAGCCTACTTTGTCATTAACTTCTGCTCCTTTTCTACCAAAAATTTCTAGAATGTATGACTGAAATCTTCTACTTATGCTGCTTTTATGATTTCTGTTTGAAGATTGACCTTTTTATTATGGTTTATATAAGAACCACAAACCTTATTATTCAGGAAACCAACATTATTGCAACTTTAGGAGTTGTCATTAGGTCCTTGTTTCTAGTGGATATGTCCGCTATGCCCATATGACATACGAACAAAGAAAATTTTCCAAATTTCCAAGATGCAAGAGATGGTTAAGAAAGGCCTATATTACAGTAAAATCAGGGTGCATGGGTGGTTGTTGTGAAGACATGCACCCCAACTTGATTGGAGATGTGGCTCTAAATAGAGCAATGTGGCATATGTAGCTGATCCCACCTACTGGTAAGGCTTTGTTGTTATGTCAGGGTGCATACCTTAATCAATAGAAATGCAAATTTTTGATTTTAAAACACGGCCAAAATTCTGGTAAATTACATTTTTTGTTACAAAACTAGATATTTGTTATAAATAATTGGATCCAAATGAAGTTTGATGTTAATTAAGACTGAATGTTTTTTTCCTTTTTTAAAGCTACAAAAATCGAGAGAGTAGATGTATGAAAGATAATTCCCTTTCTTAACTTCTCATTGTAAAACCATGTAAAAAATTGTGGATATCATACTACAGTGATTTATTATGCATCCTTTATTCTAGTTGACCCGGTTGAAGGTTAATATTAATCACAACCCTCCATCCCTCCCTTTCCTAGCATCAGTTTAATGTAGCAGGAATAAGTTGGTTTGTAAATAATTACCACAATTGGAGTCTGGTTCATATAGTAAAATAACTGATTTAAGTCCATTAGCATAAGGGTGGGACATTTGTAGTTATTTTATTACTTTAAATCAAGGTTTTCTGTGCCTAGCCGTTCCGAGTTTCAGTAAACTCATATCTTGGCATGTGCCGACCGTGCCGATGGTGCCGTGCCGACCGTATCAATATACATTTATTTATCATTTTTAAAAAAATAAAAATATAATATTAATTAAAAAAATTCAAATATAAGATTTTTCAGCAAATGCCGTGCTGGTTCATGGCGTGCCGACAACTGCGGAACAGGCACGGCTGTGCCAACCAGCACCGAACCATTCTCTAAATATGTAGATGTCCTTTGTTGTGAATATGAAAGCATGATGGAGGGTTTTAGATGCATGTAGTTAACATTTCAAAAATATTGAATCAAAATGGGGAGAATGATTGTGATCTTGCCATTTGTAGGTATTAGCCAAGGAAGTTTATGTTGTTCGTCTTTAGTATCCAGTTTTTGTGTTTTATCTAGTGCTACCAGACAGTATGTAGTTTGCTTGTAATATCCATTTTCAGTCACCCTTGTGCTGACGTCATGATCAAGGATTATGTAGTGTTTGACTTTTGAAATTGGCAGGTTAGGTTGAAGTTTTTAATTGTAAGTTTGATTGCGGACTTCTCTTAAATTTGGTAATTATGATTGATTTTGTGTCTGGCGATTAAATAATTGCAGTTAGTACACTAGAAGATGATTAGCAAGACCATATTTGAATTCAAGAGTGCACTGGTCAAAGGTTATGAATTAAGAGTTTTAACAGCTACATGTTCTAATTGCAGCTTTCATAGTTCAAAGAAGTGGTTGGACAAAAGATGTGGATGCTTTTTTACAATGGTTATCGGGACTATCATTTTCTGGAGGAGGTTTTAGTGAGGCTGCCATTGCTGAAGGTCTTGCTGAAGCTCTGATGGTATATTACTCCTGTATGCAGAAACTTTCTGTTGATTGCTAGTTGAAATGTTTTGCATATAAACACTTGATATCTACTTATTGAGTTATTTCAGTAGTAGGCGTTTGCTTTCACTCTTTGTTTCTCATTTTCTATGCTCATATTGCCACCTTTCATCTGAAGAATTAGCTGTATGTGTGATAAAAGATATCAAACATGTAGTTACAAGTTTCAGATCTTGTTATTTAGTGACCAATGTTGAGCAGAGCAAATAATATTGGGGATAAGGAGGAAAAAAAAATCATATATATGATTTGTTTACAAGCATATTCTGTCGTTAACAAGTGATGATTACCATATTAACTTTGTTGCAATTTCTAGGTTTAGATTTATATTTGCTTCTATATAGTAATTTTACTAAGGTGGTAACTTTGAGCTTGCTAGAGCTCTATTTTATTCCCCAAGCTTGTTTAATAGCTGTGTTATGAACCAATCAGGTCGGCTCCTGTCGGCATAGTTGTTCACGCCTCGTCTTGCATCTAGGCGAGCCAACGAGCTTTGCCTTCGACTTGGGTCAAGGCAGGCTCACGTTCAAAAGGCGCACGCCTTGTGCGCCGGAGCACCTTGCGCTCATGCTCGTCCAAGCGCGTATTTTAAACCCTAAGCCAATGGCAGCCCAAAAAAGAAAAGAAAAGAAAAAAATAGGTTCACCAGAATCCTCATCTACTAACACCAGTGCTGCCTTTAGTCCACCATAATTCGGTTATGGGAGAAGGAAAGACATACATATTTGCTTGTAATAGAGTAAGAGAAGAGAGAGGGAATTGTCCACGTTGTTGTCTACTCCTGTAATTCATTCCAAAACTAAATATTAGCATTTACTAGATCTATATACTATCGTTCTTCTATGTGATCACAAACTTACACATGTCATAGGTAACCATCTAAAGCCTTCCAATTGTTCACAGACACCAATATAGCCTATAGTAAACTGTTATATTCTCTTGAATTATTGCTTTTCAGACATGCATTACAGAAGTGTATTATGGGTTTTCATTATCTTATCAGTAGCAATTATCACTATGCCTATTTAACAATTAAATTGTTAAATCAACTTTGTTGCTTGAGCCTTTTCTTCCTGGTACATAACATCAGATTTTGGTTGGGATTATAAACGATGTTGTTGATTATATAGTGTAAGATTCTTAACACGATAACACACCCCTTATTAGGTTGATCCAAATCACATACGTAAGCCAATCATGAGGTGGTTGAAGCTGAGTGCACTAACTTAAAATATAACTAACTTCAAATATAATTTGATTAAAGATAATATGTCGACGTTAATTAGTAATGGAATTAAACTTTAAAATTTATTTACTGAAGATCATTGAAATTTTGTTATTAGATGTATTTTGCTTGATATCCTTTAATTTAGTTGTTATAACAATTCCAAAACCCCAAGGTCCTTTTAGCTTGCATAATATTAGAGTGAAAATGCTCTTGTTATGGGGGTTGTGGTGCTGTCTGCGGTGCTGTTTATGTAGAAATCAACCACACTGATGCATAGTGCGTCGAGGCATTTGCTGTAAGTTTTGCATCAAAGTTGTCAAAGGCGCAAGGCGCACCGAGGCGCAAGAAGGGCTCCGGAGCCTAGGCGCAAGGCGCAAGGCGAGGCGCGAGCCTTTTGCAAGCGAGGCGCATTATTCTTGGGATCTAAATTATACATAACAACATAAATTTAAACCAAACTAAACATTTAAAGTTATACATATCAAATAGCAATAATCAGTTCAAAGTTAAAACTTCAAATTTCAAATTCCAAACATCACACATACACCATAGACATAAATATAACTAGTAAATTGTTACAAAATAGAAACAAGAAAAAAGAGAAAAAGAAAAAGAACCTGCTGTTACAAAACAGCAGCAAAAAAAAGGAACATGTTGCTGCTGTTACAAAACAGCAGCAGAAAAAAAAAAAAAAACAGCAGCAGCACACAACCACTTACCATAAGCCACAAAAAAAAAAATTAAAAATAAAAATCAGCAAATGAACCACCAGCAGCTTTACAGAGTAGTAAAACAGTAGCAGAACAGCTTTAGAGCAGCAGTTTTGCAGAGCAGCAGCACCGGCAGAATAGAAAAAAGAAAAAAAAAACAAAAGCAAACAAACAAACAAATGCACCAGCAGACAGCACATAAAGATAGCGCTGCAGCAGCAAATGGAGAAAAGAGCATTGGAGAACACCGTGACAAAGAGGAGGCTTGCTTTCTTCTTCTTCTTCTCATCCTCTTTTCTTCTTCGTTCTTCTTCTTTTCTTTCTTTTCCTTTCTTTTCTATTTGCTAGGATTTTGTTTTGGGGGTGAGGAGAGAGCTAGGGTTTAAATTTTTGGGGGTGGGGGTCTCGAACCAACTGCCCTTTCTATGTTTTTTTTTTCTTTCTTCTTTTTTTTTTTAGTTGGTTTAAGAGTGGCTGGCCTGCAACAGGCGCAGCCGGGCGCGCCTATTGCAGGTGCGCCCGCCTCAGACAGAGGCGGGCGCAAAAGCCCCCAGGCGCGCCTAGGCGCGAGGCGAGGCGCGCCTTTAACAACACTGTTTTGCATGAGGAAATCGTCCATAATCACCATGCTCGAGATCGTCTGAAATGACCACCATATGCTATAACTCATAATTTTGGAGAGAAATGCCCTGCCAACGGTTTTTCGCTTTCCCGGCCGCCTGCTTGAGACAGGCGTAATGTTGTATGCTCTTTGTTAGATTTGATTTTACGCTTCTTGAGGTTTCGTTGCCTCTGTGTTCTCATTCACTTTGATTGAGGAGGTATCAAATGCCCCACAATGAGTTTTGCGGTGGCATAACCTCTACGTATAGTATTTAGCCATGCTGGTAATTTCACGCATATGATTGCTTGGTTGAGCGTGTGGTTTCACGCGTATGAGCCATGTGTTGGCGACAATGAAATTGCATGACCTGTGGTTACTGTTCCTCCAAGCCTCTACATTAGTCATGTGTTGTTGCTCATTGTTTTTTTTTTTTTTTTTGGTTTGGTTTGGTTATATTCAAGGGAATGAATTCGGCCAATCATCCCTCACTAAAGTGGTTAGGCACCTTTGCTCAATTTAAAAGTTGTCCTATCCTGTGTATACAACCTTAGAGTTGTTGTGCATAAGGTTGCTTGCAAAATTAATAAATGAATTTTCTTCCCTGTAAGAGAATTGGATATCCTAGTCTTGCGTAGCATCTGATGCTTTATCGTGTAATTCTATGTTTCTATCTCATTTCTGATCTCTCGGTCATTTTCCTAGGGCACTGACATTCCAATCTTTATTTCTAGATGTTCTCACCAGCCGCAGCCCATGGTCAACAAAATCCAGAAGTGCAAAGACATTGTGTCCTTGTTGCTGCAAGCAATCCACATCCTCTGCCCACTCCAGTATATATACCTCCTACTCAAAGCTTAGAGCAGAATGAGAGTCCTGAGGTACATACAGACACACACCTTGCAGATGCTGAGACTGTTGCAAAATCATTTGGACAGGTGATCTGCTTGTTCTTATGTTGTGATGTTTATGTTGGTTATTCCTTCTTAGTTTGTAACTGCTTTGAGGTTCTACAACCTGACTTTCGTGTGCAGCATAACGTATCACTGTCAGTGATTTCTCCCAAGCAACTTACAAAGCTGAGGGCAATATACAATGCGGTATGCATGTCATACTTTGGAGTAGCCCCCTATTTTTATATTATGTTTGCCTTTTCTAGAAATTGACAAAGACATTTCTTCCAGAACATTTTTGCCAAGTTAGCTTATTTCTCTGTATGCATAGATGAAAGCCAATATTTGTTTGTTCTACATTTAAACAGGCGCTGTATGCTACCTTCATAAATATGCCTTTACCTTATTGATGAGTGAAACTGTTAATCTATCTACCCCAAGAACAAACATACACTGTAAATATATCTTGTTTAAGGTCTTGGACGTTATTAATTTTCTCTTTGACACCTGCATGTATCAGCTAGTCGTCAGTTATGTTAAGAATAATTTTACATGGTGAGTACTAGTTTCTGCTTGTAACTCATTTGGTTGATATGAATGAGATTTTCAATCTGGTAGTCGTTGCGAATCTAAGTGTTGTCTACTGATGCATAGGGGAAGTGGCACTCGTTTATGTCATGTCTGAGGGTTAAGACATGGAAATTAATCGTGATGATCTTTAACTCATGATCTGTGATATATTGTTGCTAAATTGAGATGTATCACTTTGTTTTTTTTTTTTCAAAAATTCTCGGTGTCACCACGGACTTTTATGAATAAGCAAAAGAAAAGACCTTAGGCGTGTCTTACTACAAAGAAATCCTTCTAATTTGCTAATATTTGGAAGATGATGCCTTCACATATTAATTAATCAGTGAAGCACGAGCACAAATAGGCTGACACCATATGAGAGATAGGAACACTTGACACTAAAATGTCTAAAGGGGACATGACAGATCACGGTCATGGAAGTGCATATATATATATATATATATATATATATATATATATATATATATATATATATATATATACATATATATATGTGTGTGTGTGTGTGTGTGTGTGTGTTGTGTGTGTATAAATCCAATATTATTCGAATGTGTGTATCAATAGCAGAATTTACTTTGAGGAGCATCTTTTTAAGATTAAAACCCCAACTCTTCGTTCAATTTGCTTGCTAGAATTAGGGACTAACTGTAAAGATGTATGCCCCACTGGTAGCTGGCTATGGAAATTGCACCAATTGGAGGCTCCATGATGTACTTGTGTTAGAATAACTTAAAAATTTTAATTATGCTGACTGCTGAGCATATAAAACTTGTTGATATTAAGTTTGTTCTATCCAAGGTTTACCGTGCCGTGCCGTTTCGAGTTTCGGTAAACTCAGATCTCGAGACGTGCCGACCGTGCCGATCGTGCCGTGCCGACCGTGCCGAATCGTACAATTAATAAAAAAAAAATACGATTTATTATATAAATAGTAATAAAATTAAATAACAAGAAGTCTCATTCATTTGTTAAAATTCAAAGCATATATTATAAATCATTAGCACATTGAGTGTTGGTGTGGTTGATATCGACGAAATCTAAATCATGTAAATCTACCACGTGCGCTGTTTGAAAATAATATACCCACATATCCCATGAATAAATATGATGATGCTCATTTAAAAAAAAAAAAAAAAAAAAAAAAAAAAAACCAAATGAGCCGACCGTGCCGACCGAAACGGTCGGCACAAGTCGAGACGGACACACTGTGCCGACCGAAAAGGTCGGCACGGGTCGAGACGGCCGAAACGGCCGAAAAACAGCCGTTTCGGCCGTTCCGGTGCCGCCAAGTGGCGGCACCGAGACGTCTCGGTCGGCACGACGCGTGCCGACCGAGACGTCAAACCATGGTTCTATCATGGTATTTTTCTTGGCGGTACATAGGTTCACTTGTAATGTGATCCATCTCGTCATTTTTTTCCCATGGAAAGCTTACATAAGCTATTTTACAGGCAAAGAGAAATCCTCGAGCACCTGATCCAACTTCGGATAATGTTAAAAGTTCTCAATTTCTTGTATTGCTTTCTGAGATTTTTATGGAAGGTCGTGCTGCTTTCAGTCGTCCTCTGAGCTTGCCTGCCAGCCAGAATGCTGTAAAGTTGGACGGGCCTCATACAGGTGCAATGCCTGTGCATCCTCCTACATCTGTTGCCTCAGGTTCTTGTTTTTATGGTTATTTTACTTAGTGCCTACATTTTGTGCTGGTGCCTGGTGGTTGATGACTCAACAATGCTCCCCTATCACTGCTAGCTTCAACTTCCAGTTTTTAGTAATTTGCAACTTTATTAAAGAAATATTTTATACCGTTGCAATTTTGTGGCAATTGTAAGAGTGATGTATTTCTGTTTCAAGTCTTTTGATTAGCTATTTATTTTTTCTAGCGAATGGTTTGATGAATCGGCAAGCACTTCCTGTTGGAAACATGCCTACTGCAACTGTTAAAGTGGTATGCTCATGAGAAATTGGATTTCATCAAAATATCGTCCTTGCATTGGAGCTATTCCTACTAATCACTTTTAACAGTTCACTTCCTGTGTTTGTAATGGCTTCTCAGGAACCAACAACTGTCTCCATGGTTTCTGCGCCTAGCTTCTCAAGTGTGCCATCTATTCCTAATGGCCCCTCCCAGGGAATTCAATCCTTGCCTGCTTCGTCTCCATCTCCCATGTCACAGGATATGAGTGCCAATAATGACGGCATGCAAGAATTAAAACCAACAGTCGCTCCGATGACACAGCCTCTGCGTCCGGCAGGTCCTGCACCTGCAAATGTCAACATTCTAAACAACATTTCTCTGCACCGCCAAATGATTAATTCGGCATCTATAGGAGGAGGAAGTTCTATTGTACCTCCCATGGCAATGCATATGTCCAACATGATATCAAGCGGAATGTCTTCGTCTGGGATATCGGGTATCTCATCTGTAGCAGGTACTGGACCATTAATGACAACTACACAAGTTGCGCAAAATACTGCCCTTGGTTCATTTTCATCAACCACCTCCAGTATATCGGGAAATTCAAATATCGGCATCTCACCTGCACTGAATAACCTACAAAGCAGCATTAATAATGGTCAAACGGTAGTTGCTATGGGACAAGGAGGAATGTCATCAAATGGACAAGCCGGGCAAAGTGGAATTGGTATGAATCAGAATGTTGGTAACGGTCTAGCTTCTGGTGGTGTTTCCTCTGTACCAGGAACAATGATTCCTACACCAGGAATGTCTCAACAAGCTAGCACTCATTCACTTGGGGTCACCAATAATTCCTCCGGTAACATGCAATTGGCACAAAATGGTTCTGCTGTCCAGCAGGGTCAATCCAAATACATCAAGATTTGGGAGGTAATAGTTCTTTTTCTTCTTAACTTTGAAATAACAAAATTTGATGCTTAACATAGTAAACTCATAATTTACGGATCATTATTAGCAGTTGATAAGATGTACATAAAGGAGCTTGATAATCAGTTCAAGGGTCATGCAGAGTTCACTTTCGAAGTTGCTAATCACTTTGTGACTCGTATGTGTTACTTTTTGTGGCTTTAGTTCACCCTGGAGAAGGCCGGGATGAGTAATATAGCCTGATGCTTCTTTGATGAGCTTAGTTATATATGCAGCTGATCTTATCAGCAGTGAATAATTCATCCCAGCCATTGGCAGCTGGGCATTTTCCCCTTGGAAGATATCAAATCACTTGAAATAGTTCATTACTTCCAAGAAACAAATTTCAATGATAGCTTGGAAGTCTTATTGTGTTTAATTAATTCTAAATTACTTGTATCTGCTTTGAGATTGTAATCCGAACAATTTTGCTTTGCCAATTACTTGGCATGCTAGTTATCATTGCCTTGATCTGGAGTTCTAAGTGATATTTTTCTTTTTTTTAACTTATTATTTTCTAGGGTGCTTTATCTGGTCAGAGGCAAGGCCAGCCTGTGTTCATATGCAAACTGGAGGTAAGGTTTACCTGTTCATACGCAGCCTGTGTACATTTCATGCTGCTTTAATAAGATGTTGCTGATAAGTGCTTTCAGTATCACAATCCTATTGCTAGTATTGAAAAGAAATTGATTTTTTGTTTTGCATCACAGGGTTACAGAAATGCGACATCATTAGAAACGTAAGTTCTTTTTCTTTTTCTGAAATTCGCCCATTTGTCTGTTGGCTGTTCTCAATAATTTCCTTTTCTTTTTTCATTGATTTGCTACAGTTAAGAGTTATATAATTGGGTTAGAGCTCCTAAACTTAGAAGTTGGCTGATTATGAAATCTGAACAAACATTTAATGCCAATACCTGGGTGGTTTTTTGCCCCTTTATCTGATTTCTGTATATGTGATACCTCTCTTTATTAGTTTAAGTTGCTACTTCTGCCTTCTGTAAACCTATTTTATATTACTATGATAGTATAATTACTAACCGTGGTATATAAGAGAGTATTTATATATAGGTTGTTTCCTAATGTCTGGTCTAAAGTTCAAGTTACATATCCGAATTAAGCCAATTACTCTTAGCAGTTGCTACTAAACTCTTCTTTTTATGTTCTGCAGTATTGAACCGAAATTATTTACATTATTCTTTTAGCCTTCTTGCATTGCCTCATGTTTGCATAATTCTGTTATTTTTTTTCTCAGGCTTGCATCAGATTGGCCACCAACAATGCAAATTGTTCGGCTTATATCTCAAGACCACATGAATAACAAGTTAGGATCAATCGATATTTTTTTTTAGCCTGTGAGATATTGAATAATTATTTTAATATGATGAATTACTTATTTGTTTGATACAGGCAATATTTGGGAAAGGCTGACTTTTTAGTATTTCGGACGTTGAATCAACATGGTTTTCTTGCACAGCTCCAAGAGAAGAAGCTTGTAAGTAATTTTTTTTTTCTTTTTTTCTTCTACTTCGGTAAACATTTCCTTGTGTCAAATTCACCAACACCTGCGAACACGTGCATCTTTATACTTGTTGGAAAGCTACTTGAGTTCTCTTTCATATGGGACTAGTTTCATCTCATTTGGAGCGCCGTGCGAGAAGTTATGTAAAAAATACTCAGACCCTGCGAACACCTACAAACACTTGCGAGCACCCGGCATAACTTTTCGTAGAGAAATCCAATTGAGATGGAATCACTTTCATATAAAAGAAGACTCAAAAATATTTTGTGAGCACCCTGCATAACTTTTCATAGAGAAATCCAAATGAGATGAAACTAATTTCATATAAAAGAAGACTTAAAAATCTCCAATAAGTATACGGTGTTCACATCGTCTCTGTATTTTTCACATAACTTCTCGTAGAGAATCCCAAATGAGATGAAACGAGTCCCATATGAAAGAGGACTCAAAGAGCTTTCTAACAAATATAAGGATGCAGATGTTTGCAAGTTTTTGTAGGGTCTCGGTATGTTTGGCATAACTTTTTGTAGAAAGATTAAAATGAGATAAAACTAGTCCCATATGAAAGAGAACTCAAAGAGCTTTCTAACAAATATAAGGATGCATGTGTTCGCAGCGTCTCGGTGTTTTTGACATAATATCTCGTAGTGAGCTCCAAATGCGATGAAACCAGTCCCATATGAAAGATGACTCAAAAATCTTTCCAACTCCTACCAAAATGCAGGTCAATCTGATAGTCAATGATAGTACATAATCTGATCAGGCTACTTCAGTAATTGTTGTTCCATGTGTATGTTTTGTTTGTGTAGTATTTTTCTATTCGAGTACTTTCTTGGTCTATACCTGAACCAATCTGATAAGACGCCTTATTATTTAGTGTGCAGTGATCCAGTTGCCATCACAAACATTGCTCCTATCAGTTACAGAAAAAGCTAGCCGCCTTATTGGTTTGCTGTTTCCAGGGGTATGCTTCACGGTAGTTAAAACTGCTCCTTTCTATCATATTTTTGGCTAATCCTCGCTGAACCTTTTTTTTTCTTGGTTTTTGTTCTTTTTCCATTCCAGGATGCGGTCGTGTTCAAACCCCAAGCATCCAGTCAGCAGCAGCAGCAGCAGCAGCAACCCCAACAGCTTCAACCGCAGCAACAGCAGCAGCAGCCGGGACTTCAACCGCTGCAACAACAACAACTGCAACAACATCAGCAGCAACAACTTCAACAACAACAATCACAGCAGCAGCAACAACAACAACCCCAACAAATGGTGGGTGCCGGAATGGGTCAGGTATTTGTCCAAGGCGTAGGAAGGTCCCAAATGATGCCTCAAGGGAAAATGGCCCCAGGGCCTAATAATCTCTCTGGAGGGGGGTTTCTACCCTAAGGTTCGAGTAGTAAATGCCGAACCCCTCAGGCAGGAGATGTTTACAACTCGCTGGCATGTCTAGCTACTCGGACCATTGATATGACGATCACCGAGATGAATCGGCTTTTGCCACTGCTTCAAAATCTGTATTTGGTAGTTTATAGTATGTAAAGAGGGCGGCTGTTTAATTATACTTGTTGTTAATCAGTATGTTGGCTAATATCTATCGTCTTTATGGTGTGTAAAGGACTAGTCAAAACTGGAATTTCAGGATTGCTGAGGATAAGTTTGTCAATTAATTGAATCGGTTTGTAAAAACTTGAACCGGTCCAGTAGTCCTTTCTTTTGTAATTTATAAGGCGACCAAATGGTTTTCATTCCCTTTTTTTTTAAAAAAAAATTCAAGCAGTCAAGCTTCAAACAAGGAACTTGTGGTCATGTCCAGATTTGGTTAAAACTGTTGAACTGTTCTTGTTATCTCCAAACTATATATATATATACATTATATTGTTTTTTTTTGAAGTTTCCCAAAGGAAATTGCTACATCAAATGTTTTGGTATTTTATTGATTTTTGAGTAAGTTTGGGCTATCTTTAGGTTAATGTAGTTCCTAATCATCTTTAACCTTTTCTCCTTTAGTTGCATTGAGTTCTGCAAGCATTAAGAGTGTTTGGGGATATTGTATGAAAGTGTCTCAGATTATATTGTTTGATAATTATTAGAAAACTTAGACCGATCTTAGGGCTTGAGAACCCAGTACTTTTGCACCTACCGTTGATACTTTAGTAACTTACAACACATGCTTTGGCCCTCGGGTTTACTGTTAAAAAAAATAATGGAAGTAATGGTAAATTCATAATGAAACAGCTACTAAATTGATACTAGTAATAGCAGCAGCAAAAGCCCAATTAAGCAAATCTGCTGCTTTTTTTTTTTTTTTTTAAACTTTTATTTTTTTGGTTTTAACCGTCGGTTTTCGACTTCTATCCTATGTCTCATATCCTACATCCCTCCCACCGGTGTTTAAACTCCTGATTTATCCTTCACGAGGGATATGTAATGATCTCCTTCGAGCATCTAAGTGTATAATCAATTAGATGTTGCTCTAGGAAATGAAATACTTCCAATAATTATTACTAACTATACTAAAAAAAAACCTTTGCCCTTGTTCCCATACGTGATCCAGGACAGGTAAAAACCTCTTGCCTCAATATATATATATATATATATATACATCATTTTACAACGAAAATATATAACAGCATGGGGTCTCATTTTATTAATAATTTCTCAAAGACTTTACACGTTATTTGCCACGTCAAGGGGGGTACCCAGCATTGAAATTCCTTGCAATCACCCAGCATTTGTTTTTCCTATTTGATTGCTCCATTACTTTGAAACTACTTGGTTGCAGCTGCAAAGAATTCAACATAAACAAGATCCTTTTACGCTCCACACAGTTTTAAGCACCAGCCCCCTCCTCAACAACAAAAGGAAACTAAATTACAAATTAAGGACACCTTTAGCAGTGCATATATTTTTGGTTAAAACATTGAAAATCACACCATAGCAACCACAACTTTTGATAGATACCTGCAACGATTTTGATACATCATCTAGTTCATAAATTTTTGGTTAAAACAATCCAAGAAATTTGATATCGGCTCGTCGTAAATACACTTGACATTTATAGTGTCAGCTTAAAGTGCTGCTTTACAACCTTTGAACGAAAGACGCCAACCGGTCTTTCAAATTTCTAAGCTATGACTAATTGTCGGCATTTATTTTAACAGGAAAGGGGATAAAAAAAACACCCCCCTCTACATTCGCCGACAATGCCACACCAGAAGGTGCCCATTTGCATAAAAACCAACTCTCTACATCAAGGAGACTCTTCCACCCAACTATACTCCTAGACCAGTTACAACAAGCTATTCACATAGTTATATCCACTAATTCATTCTGATGTCCGAATCATCTTTTCTCTATTCCGTCACTTCGGTAAACTCCGCATCTTTTCCCTCGTTCCTTGGTCGCGATTTACTCGTTTTTCTTAATCTAATATTGCTTTGATTACCTTGGAGCTTCTCCGCAGGCATGACCAGCAGCAGGCGGGACATGACGAACGTCAGCAGCTCTTCCCTATGAGAAAATGTGAAATCCAGATGAGCATATTCGAATTCGTTGTACGAAACTTCGACACCCGCCCTTTTCATAAGTTTGTAGTGCTTTCTGACCATGGATGGACGAATAACTTTGTCTTTTTTTCCAGCTACCAGATCCACTGGTATATCAATAAGATCATAGTGCTGACCCAAATCCAAAGGCTCTACCGATCCGTATACCTCCATGTTCGCAGCGGCACTTCCATAATCATACATTGCAAACCTTTTTGACCGTTTCATTTGAGCAAGATGAAGACCAACACGTAAAGAAACCCCAGGCATGTCATACATATTATAATGGGGTAATCCGAGAACTCCTATCCAATTTGAGCTATCTCCGCCAACAACGTAGCCTAAAAGAGTCTGGACCAAACCACCGAAAGCAGGGTAATTCTGGAAATCCCTAGCTAATTTATTCACAAGCATCCTGAAGAACCTTGTGGGTATGTAGATTCCAGGCATGACTAGAGCAAGAACAGGACTAAGCGGAAGCAGTAAGTACTCCATCATCGTAAATACTATAGAAGAATCTTCGTGGAAACCTGCAGGAGATAAGAGGATAAGCCTGCAGAGTCTGTGGGGCTTCTGTTCAATCCTTCGTGTTATGATATACATCAGCATTGCCGCCCCTCCTAAGCTGTGGGAGACTGCACAAAGTTTGTAGGGCTGATCTTGAACATGTTCGTCAGAATCAGGCGGGCTGTAAATAGCCAATTCGGAAGTTTTGATTTCGTGTATCTTCTCTATCATTGCAGGTACATCTTCTGTACCATGCTCGTTGATCGAATATCTCCAATACCTGTAAAATATAACTATTTTACAAACCATGTATAACACAGCATGCACACTATTGTATAAAATTATAAATACACATATGAAGACAAAACCGTAAAAATACACATGAAGATATGTGCATGCCCATAATAGGGGATGACTATATATACTAACATGGGTGCGTTTGTCTACGAGCTGTTCGAATATAAGAGATATAAAAGAAACTCTAATAACTTCATACAAAACAGCTAACAGCGACATACCATAAAATCTGACATCCATCATCATTACACAGATAGCAACATCAAAAACAATATGCAGATCTAGAGTAGACCTGGCAAACGGGTCGGGTCGACCCGACCCGCCCGCGGGTCAACGGGTAACGGGTAAAACGGGTACGGGTAGACGAGTATACGTTTATAAATGGGTTAAGATTTTCCTACCCCGACCCGCCCGCGGGTTTGCGGGCGGGTCCGCAGGTGCCCGGTTACACGATGAGGCTGTGGCATTGCGGCAACGGCAACGTCGTAGCAGCGGTGGTAGCATTGCAGATTCGCAGCAGCGGTGATGGACGGAGAGATCATAGAAGCGGTGGCGGAAGAGATCATAGCGGCGCACGCGACGGCGGCAGCATCACAGCGGCGGTGGCAGCATCACAGCAGCGGTGGCGGGTGGAGATCACATAAACGACGGCGGCGTTGATCACAAAGAGAGCGGGAGAGAGTCAAGACGAGAGAGAGAGGAAGAGAGTGAGTGAGTGACTGTGAGAGAGAGAGAGAGAGAGTGAGTGAGTGACTGTGAGAGAGAGAGAGAGTGTGTGAGTGAGTGAGAGACGAGAGAGAGAGGGAGAGAGTGGCTGAGAGAGAGAGGAGAGACTCAGAGAGTGAGACGAGAGAGAGAGAGTGAGACTCAAAGTGAGCCAGCATTGCTGGTTCGAAATTCGAAGAGCCAATTCGAAGAGCCAGCCTTGCTGGCTCTTTAATATATGTAATACGGGTACCCATGGGTACCCGCAGACCCGCCCGTTTTATCCGTATATTACGGGTACGGACGGGTGATACCCGTATTTAATATTTTTTAACAAAATTTTTATCCGTACCCGCCCGTTTGTGCGGGTACCCGCGGACCCGCGGGTCTCGGGTTAAATTTTGCCAGCTCTAATCTAGAGCAAGGGAAATCACTGGATACTAAGCTGAAGTAGCTTAGCCCCCTTTCTTTGGGATGAACCACAAATTATGTTCATTATCCAAATTCCAAAAAAGAGACTTGAGATGGAATTTTAAACAAACATGAAAACTTTCAGTTATTCCATGAGAGGCTCAAGCTTGCAATTCCGTTTAAGAGAATACATGTACTTTGAAGAAAACCTCAAGGACCCATATGACAGAGCAAAGAATCTCAAAAACTCATAAATATTTGACCACAGACACAGCCAACTCTATAACAAATTCAGTAAATAGCTCACTGTCAACTAGCAAATTTAACATACTTTCGTGAGGAGATGTTCTTGTCAACATGTTCCCTTGAAGCCAAGCCCCGGAAGTTGCCAAGGAAAACATCAAAACCTAGCAAGAGGTTAAACAACATGTTATTCCACAACCTTAAATACATTCTTGTGGCATGCGAGTGCTTAATTCACATAAAAAAAGGGATCCATGAAATAATATACCTTGATCATATGCCGCAAAAGCAGGAGATCCAATAACGCCATTTGAAACCCAACTGAAGCATATAAAAGAAATATGATTAAAACCAACAAATGTTGGGATACTCATTTTATATGCAAACGGGCAAATCTGAGTTCTGAGATTGAGCTGGGAAAAGCAGGATTAGGCACTACCATCTCCAAGCACTTACAGTAATGTACGAAAAAACCGATGCATAAGAGAAGTACAAACAAGTAAAAGCACACATTCCAGAGTAGAAGACGGCTTCAGCATGCACACACGTGTGTGTGATACACAAAAATGCACACACGTGTATGTGTACACAAAAACATACACAAATCCCAACACATGCCGACCCGTGCCGATCTACATTTATTTGTTATTTTTAAAAAATAAAAATTAATTTGAAAATTCAAATATAAGATTTTTCAGCACGTATCGTGGCGACAACTACCGTAGCAGGCACGTGCCGCCCGGCATAGAAGGGCCAAAACTCTCTCTCTCTCTCTCTCTCTCTCTCTCTCTCTCTCTCTCTCTATATATATATATATATTATAGAGTCACATAACTGCAAAGCATAGCCTGTACATTTGTAGTACCTACTTAAGCTACTTTTCAGTTCTTCATAAATCTCCCGTAACTCCCTAATGCAATTAGTTACCAATTACCCTTTTAAAGAATTTTCTTAAGACATAAGATTTTGACATGGAATATAATCCTTCGCATTTGGAATAAGGTTGCATATGATATTAATCGAATGCCGATCATAAAACTGTTCAGTAACCTGTCTATGTGTAAGCATCAAAAGATTGCACACACTTATCAGATACTCTATAAAACAAAACCTACAAAAAACATCATGTAGCAAAGCGATAACTAGAATCTTGTTGACACATGGTAACTTTGAAAATGAATTGACTAGCTAAAACCAAGCCAACCAAGTAACTGATAAATGAAAAATGGAAAAAATAAGACATGGCCAACTTACCCCATCGATGAATCAAATACTCCATGTTGAAAATACATAGCCTTTCGCGCATCACGCCTATGATATAAATAAATTAGTAAATAACAAATTGACTTTTTCAACACAAGAAGTAACCACAATTTCACAACATAGAGCAAAAGTAAGGCAGCAGAGATGAAACCTGGGAATTCTTTCCAATAGAAGAACATAACCATCTGAAGTAACCACACGAATAGCCTCATAGGGGTACCTGAAGAAATTTTCAAATATTAACATTGACCCAAACAACACTTGATCCATTATCGTAATAATATAACCTAAATATATGGTTAAACAACAACATATATGCTAATTTCTTGGTATCAAGAATAAATGTCATGTCTGGTGAATACCAATTAGTCGAATATTGCAAAAGAAAGAGGCGTAACATTGTATCAAAAATCAACTTGTGCATCCTAAAAACATATAAGTTAGTTGCATTATCTGACATTTCCAAGAATAATACATGGCTATGTCAATATTTCTCAAAACCATGTCTATCATATGATTCATGTGCCTAAAGCTGAAAATGATCAGTCCAAACTGATCAACTGAAATAACTAAAATAGCTGCTATGAACATTCATATTGAATAGTTAAGCCATGTTATTTGAACTGGTTAATAGTGCCGAACACATGCATAGTATCCCACGTGGCTGTGTCAAACTTTTTCCACTACTTTGGTTGAAGGATCATACCCAAGCAATCACAGCCACTTATATTAAGAATATGTGACCGAACGGGTGCGACAGGTTTAACAAAGGGCAAGGGTAACAAGCGATTCGTGTCGCGCCTAAATCTCAAATAATGACACTTCATAGATGAACCGATCCCCACATTTACTACTACATGAACTGAAAAAAGAAATATCCACTCGCATTCAAATAAAATAGTTTAAGGCAGCATGTTTAGCAAAATGACTGCTCAAGAAAATGCCACTTTCCATGATCAACACCAAAGCCTTATTGAAGCACACTAAAAAGAGAAAAGAACTGAAAAGAATGCTAGAACCATGTTGAAGAGTACAAAGATCAAAATGTAATAGCCATTTAGTACTTAAAAAAGCACATGGAATCTACTTACAAGTACTTTATTAGGTTCTATTCCCCCACCTAGACTACTTTTTAGCCAACGCATCAACAAAAAAATTCAAAGAAAAAAGAACAAAGAGAAAGAGGACAAAATACAAGGCCACAGAGAACTCGTACAACTTTCAACATATGAAAATTATAGACTAAGAACCTGAATACAATCAAACAAACCAATTTTGCTTCATGCAAAAACTAAAAACATAAAAAAGATAAGAGATATAGGTTAACTTTTTCATCCAACTCTTCCTAAAAGAAGTAACAATGCGGTGACACCTATCATAACAACAAGGATTTTAAAAGGTCGCATATAGCTAAAATGTAAAAGCAGTAGAACTGTAGAAGAAAACCATCATCCTGTTAGCCCTTGCTTAAAAATTTCATGTATTTGGAATGATTTATATTTCTAAAATTCACTAATCGTTATAAAAAAGAAAAGGTTTCTACCCAAGTTCACTGATGACGTCTTGACATGTCCGAGCATCTGTATTCAGGGAATGATGAAAACTTCTTTCTCTTTCCCTTACTGTTGGAGTTGGATCACTATCAGCAAGAGTAGCAGTTGGAACAGAGGAACTCATCTCCTCACGGTGTCCATGGCAACAGAACCACCCATAGAACATCCGGAAAATTTCTGAAGGAGACAGAAGATAATGTGCCACCTTGTGAAAATTCTCAAAGGTAGCTTCAATAAATATCTCACTGGCAAGCTGGAGATCCTGAATATCACACACACAGTCAAACTCTAGCTTGTACAGCACAACTCAACCAAAGAATCAAGAAAATACTTAAAACAAACGACTGGTAAAGAAAATGAGCATTTAGTTAACAAAGGCCTTGTTCATTCTAAATACCTCAACAACACCACGCCTCCTATCAGTTGCACGGTGAACAACATTGTCCTTTATTTGAGATGATATCTTGGAAACATGACGACCCAAGATCGTAGGATTTGCTTGATGATCATGGGAACCCCTAAAATACAGCTTATGATATATGATGAACGGTAGACTCAGCACACAAGTCACTGGCCACAAAATCAGAGAAAATAGCCATTTGATAAAACGCATAGAATATCTATCACGCCTAGCAAAACTACTCGTTCGTGATATAAATGATGCATGAGATGAAGGAGAAGCAGGAGTTATGTTAAGTTCATTGTCTTCTTCCCCAGATGCATAGTCTTCAGTAGAGGAGGCATCAGAATCCATAGAAAGCTCATGGACGAATTCATTGAAAGAGGAAACACCACTGTAAAATAAGCAACAAAGCATGAATTAGCAAGATATACATAATTTAGTAAAAATATCTGTCTTGCCCTTGTTGAACTTGGGCAATCACTTAGGCCTCCGAAACATGGGCACTTTAATTTGCCCCTAAAATCACTTAAGATAAACTTGTTGAGTTCGGGCAACCACTTATGCCCACCCAAAGATTTCCATTTCACTTTTACTCCTACAATTACTAAAATGATGTATTTGTCAAGTTCAAACAATCAGCTTACAAGTTCAAACAATCAGCTATGCCCAGTGAAGATGGGCATGTCACTTGTGCCTATAAAATCATTAAGATAGACAACACACACACACACACACACACACACACACGTGCCTGTGTGTATGTATGTACGTACAGTATCACGGTTCAATTCGTATAGTACTATGATAAAAGTAAGGGAGATTTACTTATCAGCCCCCCCCCCCCCCGTAGTTCCATTTTTGCGTTTCAGCCCCCCCTATGACGTAGAGGCCCCCCGTTTACTGTTTCGACAAATTTCGGACAAAAATGCCCTCGTACGTATTATCAGTTCGGACCCCAAAAACACATGTTTGGAAGCAGTTTTTGGAAAAACTTTCAACATGAAAGTTGTGGCCCCCCGTTTACTGTTTCGACAAATTTCGGACAAAAATGCCTCGTACGTATTATCAGTTCGGACCCAAAAACACATGTTTGGAAGCAGTTTTTTCCAAAAACTGCTTCCAAACATGTGTTTTTGGGGTCCGAAGTGTAGACCTCGGTCCGAAATCCGCTGAAAACAGTTCGGACATTAAAAACACCTATCTAGAAGTATTTTTTGAAAACATTTTGAACATGAAAGTTGTAGATCTCGGCGAGATCTACAACTTTCATGTTCAAAATTTTTTCAAAAAATGCTTCTAGATAGATGACCTCGGTGTCCAAATAGCAAGGGGTATTTTTGTCCGAATGCAGTTGAAATTAGTAATGATGGTTGATGTGATGGAGATGTGATGGGGAAGGGGTTGATTAGTAAGTTTTATAGTTTGAGGGGGGGTAGATAGTAATTTTCTTTAAAAGTAAAACAAGGGCGTCAAAATAGAATGCCTCAATCCCCGGAGTACTATTATATTGATAGTATAGTACTGTGATACGCATATTCTATCATGTCATTTGCAATGATAGCATTACAATGCTCTCAATTTTAGGGGCATAAGTGAAAGTTAACTAACATATGGGGCAGCGCACAGATATAAACTTTTTCAACGATTATCTCAGTGAATTAGTAAATCATGATTGTCATATAAAAGTACAATCATAAACAGAAAACTTACTTCTCCATCCAGCGAGGAAGACGAGGCCCTCGGAACTTAGGCCTAAGCTCCCATCCCTGGATGCCCTCTAACATGCTAGACTTTCCGGGTAGAAAAGCAAGCACAAGTGCTGAAATACCATTTATTAGCCGCACAATATTGTTCAGAGATTCATAGGTGAATGTCTTCACTGACCTGCAAGAATTCAATCACCGTTCCCACCCGTTACACCACAATCAATCAAACCGATAGAATGGATTGGAGATAGATGATAGGAATCGAACTTACTCCTTGGTTACAGCGAGAGCGTGATCGACGACACGCTGCAGCATGATGCCGGTTGTGATTTTGACAGCGTAGTTGAATATGAAATTGATGATGAAATCGAAGAAGGGAGACGAAAGGGGGAGACGAAGAAAAGAGAGGAGAGAGAGAGAGAGAGAGAGAGAGATGGCAGGAGTTGCCGCCTTTGTCGAGTAAGAACACGTGGCGTGAGATGATTGAAAGGAGGTGGCGGAGCAACGAAGTCAGGAGAATACCGGAGCAGTTTTGGGCCGGGCTGTAAGCAGGCAATTTGATTTATACGTTTATGCTTTGGAATATAATATATATATATATATATGAGCATATGAATAAAAAATATTTATAATTATTTAAAAAAATTTAATATAAAAATTATAAATTTTAATAATTAATTTTATAATTTTATATTATAAATTTATTTAAAATATATTTTAAACAGATTTTGAAGAACTCAAACTTTAATAAATTTAAAAAATATTTAAAATAAATTTATTTCAAATCTGATAATTTTGAAATATTAAACTATCTGTTTAAAAATACCTATAAAAAAATTTTAATATTAAAATTTTGAAATAATTATAATTTTAAATTTTTTAATCAATACAATCATACATATGATAATAATATGAAATCATTACTAATATGCAGGCTGAGGTAGATGGCATGTTTTGTTATTTCTCCTCTTTTGAAAAAATACATAGTCCCGAAGTCTACATGCAGTGGAGAAGATACCATGTGTCTTGTCTACTATAATTTCATATTTATTATAAATTAATTTTTATTTTAAAATTTGTATTAAACATATGTTAGTTAAAAAACTTTTAAATATAAACTTTTTTATTTGATTTTTTTCAAAAATAATTCTAAATATGTGTTTTAAGACTTTAAAGTTCTTGTGAATTTAAAAAATTAATCCGCTAATATGTTAAGAATTTATAATAATAAATCATCTAATAGACGTATTTTTGAAAAATTTTGAATAAAAAATATAGATTTTGATATAATCTATAATTTTTATATTTAATTTTTTTTAAATAAATATTTTGAGATATAAAAGATAATAGATTATAAACGAGGATTTTATTCGTAAATAAAGTTTAAAAGCAGAGGTGATATGCACGGCCGATTTTGTGAAATAGCCCAAAGCAAATGGAGGGAGGAGAACCTAATAAAGTTGGCTTCATCCAGCAACGTTAGCTCGATTGCCTCCTGGAGCTGAGTGCGTTGCTCACTCGCCATCCGTCCCTCAAGAAGGACAGGGTGCAGGTTCAAGCCTCACAAGATCTGCTGGGGAGGGGCTTAGCCTTAACCCAATCCGTCTCTGGTCTTGGTCTTTATGTAGGTATAAAATCCGAACTCATACCCGGAAAAAAAAAAAATAGAAAAATAAAAAAAAAAAGAAAGAAAGTTGGCTTCTTTGACCATGGACCTCTTGATATTGATACACTAGTGTTAGAGAGCTACAAGTTACTGCTTTTTGTAGTTGGGCATACATCACTAACTGTATTTGATTTTGTCTTGGCATCTTACCTACCTTTTTTTCTTTAAGATTATAGTAGAAATTTCGATAGAAATGGGCTCATTTTTGTATAATTATTATAACAGATAAATTCAGAAATAACACTTAATCTCAATTTAAGAAGCAACTAAGCGCACCAATCAACGTTGGTCCAATTAACAAGCACGGCCGGATATTGAAAGAAAATAATTATCTGTTCTTATAAAGAACATATCATAATATTCGAATTTTATCAATATCTAATTAGGGAGAATTTAATTTTAATACATTAAAAGATATATGAAAAAAATTGAAAAATGTAGTTATAAAAAAAGAAGAAAAAGAAGCAACGATGACTGCTGGTTTTGCAAAGCCTTGCGTTTGAAAAACCATATATTTTTCTTTTTTTTTCTTTCGCCAAAAATAACACCAGTCTTCGGACTTCACTACGTTTTTCTACTATACAAATCAAAACATGTAGATTCAAACTAAAAAACTAAGGCCGAGCGCAGCAGCTCGACCAGTTTGGGACGCATCAAAAAGCATTTTTATCTAAGTTTGAGTCCATATGAAGTATAATTTTAGGTCGGATGTTTTTTAAAAAAATATTTTTGTATTCGATGACAGGAACGTCCATTTATAAAAGATTTGTACTAAGATTTCAGAGCAAATCGAGTATGAACATCAAAAAATTTTCACAAAAATAAAATTTTTATAAAAATATATTAGAAATTTTACCATGATAATTAAGAAAAATAAAGAACTTGGAAAATCGAAGGTTGAGTCAAACACTACAAAGGTCCAATAATTTGCTCTTGCGTAGCTGGGGAGACGATCTGCTGCAACTCCATGGCACCCCTACCCCTCTTGCCCATGATTTTACGAGCATCAGGCGGCGCCGGAGCCGATCCGACGAGATTCACGCCGAACAACCGGATCACATTTACAACTCCGACGGCCGCTGGAGCTCCGGCGATCTTCTGCAGCTTCCAGTCGATCAATAGCTGTCGTTCGTGCCCGGTAGACCTATAAAAGCTAACGATGTCGCCGGCGACGAGCCCCTTCTCTTTGACAAACCTACTCCAGCCCTTCGTAAGCACGTAACTCTGGCTGCTGTTCCAGTACGAGTATCTGAACCTCCACACTTTGCCGGCGGCGTCTTCAAGATTCAGCAGAACTCCGTTCGAATCTACAGTAATGTTTCCTTGAGTTGTTGGCAGCGGGAAGTATTGGGCGTGCTTTTTAGGTATTACAAGCCTGTTTAGCTTCCCTACATCGCTTGGAGTCAACATCTTGTCGAAGAGATGCACACGGCCGCCGCCGCCGCCGCCGGGGAATTTCTCTGTGCGATAGAGCACCTTCTCTGATATGTTTTTGCTACCAGCACTGTTATCTGACACAGCAAATAAACATATATTTTGTTTTACCTTAATGCTTAATCGAATTTTCTTAGATAAAACATATTTACAAAAGATCCAGTAGTAGTTCATAGATAGAGCATTTTATGATCTCTTACTTTACTTTTGCATTTAAAAAAAAAGTTGTAAAAAAGGAAATTAATAGCACATATATCCAAATCTTATATTAGATACTCATATAATTACCGAGTGCATGGCGACTGTGTTGCAGTTCGTCGTAGTAGGTGTGCTTGCGGAGCATATCGACGACTTCACCTTTGGATTTCGAAGCGAGGAAGAGGAGCTCAGCGGCGCCGTCGGGGAGCGGGAGGAAGTTGGTGGTGGCTTCGCGGCCGCGGAACCGCTGTACCGCGACGTCGTAGGCGCGGGCAGCCTCCACCTCGTCGCTGAACGTGCCCAGCCAAACTCGCTGGTGCTTCTCGTAGATCTGAGCTCCCCACCGGCCGTTGGGCTGAGGAACGACGCCTTTAAACTTTGACGATGGTAATTTTTTTGACTCCGCCTCGGTGCCGGCTTCTGGATCGAGAACTACGCTGGCACCGCTGCCCATGCGGTGAAGGCAGCTCAGATCGTCAGGCGGCGGCGGCTTCGGAAGAGTATCTTCCGTGCAACTGCTGCTGTCCATGGGAAGAAGCTGAAGGGAAGAGGAGAAGAAGGTGATTATTAATGAATGATACAAGGAGATAGAATATAGGTTTGGAATGAATGAATATATATATATATATATATATATATATATATATATATATATATATATATATATGAATATATGATAAGTACATAGAACTAGCATGTGAGGAATAAGGATTGTAACTATCCTTGACTATTATTTATATATATCTAATGGTACGGTGGGTGTTTTATGAAGCACATGTCATAATATATTCGAGTTTCACATATAGCCTTGAAATATGAAATAATTCTAGCAAGTTTTCAGTTAATGTTACTAATATAGTGGCTTGACATGATGCTAACACTTTATGTCTAGTTCCGAACGCACAACCAATCCGAATTTTATTTTCTGATTATGATCTATGCTCGATATGAGCTGATGAATTGTGATAAAAAATTGTCACTAGTTATGTCCGTAGTTGGTATAACGAAAAAAGTTCATCCCATTATCTCAAAAATATTATTTTATTATAGTTTTACATTTACTGAACCATTTTGTTACGCTTTTGTATTATTATAAATAAATTTATTGTTATTTTAGTTAACTTTATTTTCTTTATATTTTGTTCTTAAGATAGGGGAGTGCGTTTATCTCTTAGTTGACGTCATTACAGATTTTGCACATGCATCACTGCACCAATTATAAGATCCGTGAATCAGACCAATTTCTACCCTAAACCAATAGAAAAGCTCTAATAGACGATAAGTATATCACTCTATTGCAGTTATATTTTTATCCTTTTTTTTTTTAATTATTAAAAGAAAAAAAGAAACATTATCTATTATTACCGACCAACATTGGTCCAGTTATTTAGCAATAACTAGATGTTGGGAGATAACAAAGGTCTGTCTTTTATGAAGAATATGTCGGGAATATGATTTTTGAGTTGGGAGGGATTATCGTATCGCTTCATTTCGGTCGCGATATATGATATAAACCTAACGCACGCAGACACATACCAAAAAGAAAATCATATGTTGTTGAAAAAAGGTTGGATTTGAGCTTTGCCACCCTTGGTTAGTCAAATAACGATCGGCCGAACTCGGAGGAATGGCACGGTTTGGGCCGGTTGTTCGGCCTTTGCGCGAGTTTGGGCTATAGTCCATGCCAGTGTAGAGCCTAGAATATTCTAATATCCTTTGTATGGAATGAAAAATTACCTTGGTATACGGAGGTCATAGAGTGGTACATCCAAGTGGATCCACCCTTTTCAAAGGGACTCGATCGTGTGGTACGGCCGGAGTTTAGACGGTGCGGGTTTCGGAGTGGGTCGGGGCGTGACATAAGAAAAAGTATTAGAGGGGCACCCACTTTATCGCCCTTCCTTTGTCCGATCATCCATCGCTCGCACGCAAATTAGAGATCTATAAGACGTACTCATTCCTATCATATTATTGGTCCCCAAGATGCCGTATTAGACGATAAAGAGGCGTTATGTAGCGAGTATCATGCGAGTGAGATGGGCTTGGAACAGGAGGGTTGAGCCAAGCAGCATGGACTCATGTGGAGCACTTGGACACGGTGACACACTGGTAGCTCCATTATTTATTTAGCCGGCAGAAATTACTGTTCTGTTCGGTTTTCAATCAAATGTAGGATAAAAATTAAATTCGGCGCTTCGAGTCAAACGCGGAGTACTAATGATATGTTCAGTTACCATATTAACAATTCCAGCTGAAAATTCGTTAAAAATCTATTCTTCATTTCAAAACCACCAGAACCTCCGAGGTGTGTTTTATGAGACACGCCACACCGTTACCCCCATGGGTTGGGGATAAGAACGACTACTATTCATAAGTCAAGAATATAATTGATAAATAGATGAGAATTTTGAGAGTACTCGATTCGTACGTCAGCAAAATATTTTATGTTTTTTAAATGTAATATATCAGGAAATATTATTTTTCTCTTGTTCACATGTATAAGATGATTTGGCTGACGTGGCAAAGAATCTAACTTTTTAATTTTACCTATTATTTTTATGCTGTCTTTAAAATGAATTATGTGCTGATATGTGGCTAATAAAGCTTATGCAACTTGTTTTCACTTAAAAATAAATTAAAAAAAAAAAAGAAAAATATCTGATTCTGATTCTTGAAGTCATCAGTCACAACCTTATCTCAACTATATCAAGAGTTTGATTAGGATATTGCTTGTTACCAACAAATAAAATAATAAAATATTTATTTTTTGATATTACATGAAGAAATCTCAATTTACGCCGATATTTAGATGATTTGTACCCCATGACGTACCCCGAATCTTGAAAGCGAATACGCTATTACTTAGAAAATTTTTAATTTTTTTAGAATAAATTTTTTTTTTTTCAATTTTTAAAACATTATAATCCGATCAACCCGCTAGCGGGGATGTAAAAGAATATATTTATAATTATAAAATATGGATTAATGATCGGCGACGGAACGGTCAACATGCTTATCTAGAGCTCCCTTTTGGATAGTTGATGATGGCATGGTGTTCTCTTTTAGATACTTGCATAAGATGTTACTTTTTATCCTAATTCTTTTTATCTTCATATTAATTCCTTTTTTTTCTACTTTATTTTATTAAATAAAGTGCATATGAATCACATTTCGATTATGATTATGTACGCACTATGATTGTTGTTAATTAATTAACTGACGCTTTAAACGATGCATTATTTAATTATTTATCTAATCATATATTTTCCATTTTCCATTATCAACTCATTCATACATATCTTGTCGGTCGAACAAAAATATATTAATTATGAACATGCAAAAGATAATGACAGTTCAGCATTAGAAGGCAATGTGAACTATTGAAACAGTGTGCCGCACCTGCATATATGAAAATACAAAAGTTATTTTGAATTTATTTATATTTTTATGATTATTAATTTAAGAAAAAGGAGTGATATGTGATCCGCTTTTATATTTTTACACTAAATATATCTTCACATTGTTGTTGTACGTTGTTGTTGTTGTTGTGTGTGTGTGTGTGTGTCTCCTCTCTCTCTCTCTCTCTCTCTCTCTCTCTCTCTCTCTCTATATATATATATATATATATATATATCTATCTATCTATCGCCTTGGAGGTAAAAACAAAAATTTAACTTTGACGTCTATATATAAATAATTATAATCATAATGCAAACTGCATAACATTCGTACATCAATGTAGCATAGTTGACTTCTGCACCATAGGCAATTTTATCCTCAAATATATATATATATATATATATATATATATATATATATATATATATATATATATATATATATTATTTTTATTATTTTTATTTTTATTTTAGACTATGAGCGAAATTTCTACGGTTTTCTAACTATTGTTCTTAAATCACAGTCATAAAGTAAAATTCTAAACGTACACGTATTTAAGTACAGATACATAACTAATATAATTGTCAAAATTTAATATATTTTTTCTAAACTAAAAAAAAGTTTTATCTTATATTGCAGCGGGTGAACTCAAACTGATAAACTATCAATCCCAGCAATTGAGGTACTCTAAAGATAGATAAGCTTCTCAGGTCAGTGAGCATGGTGTAATGTGAACACATGTTAGGTTCTAGAGGGCCTGCCAAATAAACAGTTTTTAAGTCAACAGTCAAAACATTATCACGGCCAGTCCAGTCTTATATTCAGTTATGTTGCATGCTGATGTGGATGTGACTTCGACGATTACGACGGCTGCACTTCCACCATTTATATATATATGGTTATTTTTTTAGATTTTATACCATATATAAAGAGGGTGCAGTAGAAAAAATATTATCCCGTCCCCCCACCTCTACCCCTCCGCGTTATCAGCATAAATGAAATTTTTTAGTAGTACAATTATTACATCGAGATCAGCGTTAGCGGATCTGGTCTTCGTGATTAGCAGAATAGCAGTCGGTGAGGTTTGGCTCAATCGATGTGTGGCGGAACCCTAGTTGCCAAGATCAATCAGCAAGAGAGAGAGGGGCGCGGGCAGCAGGAATCTGTCAAAATTAATTGTTTGAACCGTTTTTTGTAATCCCAAATCCCGTTGTGATTTCGGCCGTCGGTTTATATATATATATATATATATATATATCTACTTACCTACTTATTTTATCCAAAATATAACTTTTGTTTTTTAAATAAAAAAAAAAACTGTTCGGAAGGTTCAACAGCAGTTTATAGTTTCTCATTATAATGGCCAGTTTAAGTGGATTGAACAGTGTAAAATAGCCAAACAAGTTAAATCATTTTTTTTGCTAAATAATAATATAATAATATGAAAAGGGATAGTCACCTCAAAAAAAAAAATTAAAAGTAATATGAAAAGGGATAAGCATGCTCTAATAAATTTCGGATTATATATATATATATATATATATATATATATATATATATATATATATATATATATATCTAAAAAGATATCTAAGAAACTCGCTAAATTGATGTGAAAGAAGCCATTTCCCGTTCCCATATATGATCACGTGTCTTAAAAGCAGGCCCAATTGTGTTGGGTCTAAATTGGACGACGGCTCTTGACTCAATGGGCCCATCAAGCCCAATTGAACTTCTTTCTGGCCCTAATACATGTAACATGGCTCCATACATTATTATTAGATCATTACTAAACCTGATAGAAAATAAAATAGTATATAGTATCGTACGGGTGAAAACGAGACGAGCTGCTCACAAGTAGCTTGAGCGCGAACTCATTTAAGCTCTGCTCGAGTCGAGTTCGAACACGGATTCAAGCTCGAGTAAGTAATAGAGCCGAGTTTAAGCATCGTGTTATTTGGCTCGTTATACTCGCGAGTCTAAACAAATTTTTCTTTTTTATTCAAATATCTTTTACAACACAATTATTTAAATGAATTCAAGTTCGAGCTTGATTCTAATTTGGTCTAATTCATACAATCTAGCTTGGTTCGATTCGGCTCAAACTCAGCTTAGTTGATACAATCGAGCCGAATTCGAGTCGAGTTTGAGCTTGAAATTTGTCGAATCGAGTCGAATTTGACCTCAACATTTAGCATAAAAAACACAAAAAATATACGATTTTTTTTTCTCATTAGAGGTCATATACGTACGACCTTATCCTTGTTTAAACCTTCGAGAGAGAAGAAATGGAGACACAAATAGTAGAAACACAGCCTAATAAAGACTAATGCGTGCTAAAAATCATAAAAAAATATATATTTAATATTAATACTATTTTGCATACCGCTGTTTTTGGATGTGTGCGTAAATAATAACGAGAAGGCCTAATGCAACTATGAACTATGCAAGGACCTTTTTAAATTTTCAATTGAAAATAACATATTTGAGAAACCTGATTTGCAATTTTCAGCAAAGTTTTTCAAATGATTGAGAGGGGAGGGAGAGCGAGAAGGTGAGATGGCGAAGCATTGATCCTACCCTTGGTTGAGAGGAGAGAGATATTCTAGATTTTTAATTTAATTTACGGAGTCAAGACGGGTCCGTGTCTCAGTGACCCGGACCCGATCCGACCCGAACCATGGATCTCTTTGTAAGATCCGACCCAAATCCTTCGGGTCAGGTTGGATCAGTTCGAGTCCTCTGGTTGGATATTTTTTTGAGCATCCCTAGATAAAATTTTATTTCAGAAATTTTTTATAGCATAATATAATTACTTATATACACACATATACATTATTTATATAAATTAATTCTTATATTATATCTAATTTTGATAGATATTTTATATTTTTCAAATTAGTGATACGTCTTTCTAAATTCTTATTAATTAAGATAGACGGTCACGTACCTTGCTTAGAATAAATACAATTATCATTTGGTGTACCTAAAAATTATTTAAGGTAATATATATATATATATATATATATATATATATATATATAGCAAAGTTTGATTAGGATCTTGAGTGATATGTTTTTTAAAAAAAATGAAATTGGAGTGAGTGCTGTTATAAAGAGTCGGATTATGGTCCTATTTCACACACTTGGGCATGTGTACCGTGTACGTCAAGAATAGATACAATTTAGGAACTCGGCCTAAAACATTTGACCCGAACTCATCCTAATCTTAAATGAATCTCACTTGAGTCAGATCCGATCAACACGGTTCATCTTTTTTGAAATAATAAGGTTGATATTCGAATCGGCTTTATGAGTATATTCGAATCGGTTCTATGCCCGAGTTAGGATAAGATCTATAAGATTGATTCGGACATATTTGTAGTGGACCCTTGGATTATGGAAGGGTTGTATCGGTATTGTAAATGTCCCCCAAAGCGCCGGCGGAAATTTTTATTTGCTTTATTTATTTTTTTTAATATTTTTATTTACTTTTTAAATTAAATTAATTTTTTTTTTTAAGGCGACTGGAACAACACAAGGTAGCTACAGAGTGGAAGATTCCGTGGAATAAACCAATCTTCGAATCTGAGGAGAATCTATTCCGTCATTATTTCGGTTAATTAAATAATAAATTAATCTCGTGTTTGTCTGTCCGCAATGAGCGGTCGCGATCTTATCCTCTTGCACGATGCCACGTCAGCTTGCCGAAATGTCCTAACGCCACCCCAAAGGTCGCTGGAATCCCCTTCTCCGAATATCCACTGCATTATTTATTTATTTATTATTTCTAACCACAACGTGAAAATCATTATTTTATAGGACACTTGGCATTAGTCTACTCGGCAAAGCTCCCTGATGAATTTATATTTTCAAAAAAATCTTAAAATTTTCTAATGAATAAATTTTGAGACTATTTTGAAATTTTTAATAGTAACTCTTATATTTGATATTCCGAGTTTATATGAAAAACAAAAATCAATTTTCACTCTAATACTCCGCCTCCCATGATTCGATCGAGTTGGATGCTTACTGAACTTCCAAAACGAATTCTAAAATGCACTAAGATTTGTAAGAGAAAACTTATAGCTTATAAGTGGGTGTTCTAACCGCATGAATCATGCACAACTTAGGACTTCTTTTTTTTTTTCTTTTCTAAATGGTTTTATCAAGTATTTTTTCGAGATAATAAACAAAACCTTCTCTATGGTTAACAAATAAATACATTTTTCTCACTACAATTAATTATTATTATTCATGAATAAAATTTCGGGTGTGCATTGTCCCCGACTAATCGTTAAGTAGAGGAGGTATTAAAATTCAGTGTAGCATTTTCTCCAAACATGCCGTTAATTAGAGAAGAGAATAAGGTTCTATATCTTCGTTATACCCTCACATGCCGTTAAGTAGAAGAATATATATATATATATATATATATATATATATATATATATATATATATATATATATATATATATATATATGTATTAATTATATATATATCATAATTTTTAGAATTTAAATATTCAAAAAAAAATTAAATTCTGTATTTTAATAGATAAAATTTGAACTAATAAATAATAATTTATGAATCGTCTATCGTACCGGTTGGTTTCTGGGGATATGTATCGTGCAATAATAACATAATAATGGCAATAATCTTAGCTAAGATTAACACCCATCCCAGCCGTCCGTTGCAACTTTTACGGATCTCGAGATATCGTATTAAATTTACGTTCACTTATTTGACCTATTTTTAAGTACTTTTTGGAGAAACTCTAAACTGCAAAATTATAGATTTTGATGAGATCTACAATTTTGTAGTTGAACATTTTTCAAAAAAATATCAAATATTATGCCAAAAAGATAATCGAATACTTGGATTATCTTTTTGGCATAATATTTGACATTTTTTTGAAAAATGTTCAACTACAAAGTTGTAGATCTCATCAAAATCTATAATTTTACAGTTTAAAGTTACTCCAAAAAGTGCTTAAAAATATGTCAAATAAATAGACAAAAATTTTATACAATTTTTCGAGATCCGTAAAAACACGAACGGACGGCTGGGATGGGTGTTTTTCCTACACCCTGATGCGTTAGCATCAGGGAGCCGCGTCCCTAAGATTATCCTGTCCACAAGACTAGAGAGGATCTTGAAGGAATATTCCCTCCTCCACGTCCTCGTAAGGCTCCCATCCTACGCGACGCCCCGACCATGATTTTTATTTATTTTATTTATTTATTTTTGGTTCAATTTTTTCTTTTGTTTTTGTTTTTATCTAAAATGGTATATTCTTGGGGTTCTTCTAAAACCAGTATATTCTACCACAGGCATTGATTAAGATCATGGATAGTTAGCTTGTTTAATCCACCATTAATCAATCCTTCGATCAATCATGGAGCCGGCGGCAGTGCAGATTTCGGCAACGGCGCCGCCGGAGTGCAAGGATCTAGTAGCAGCGCTGGAGGAGGAGCGCCGGAAAATCTTGGTGTTCCAACGGGAGCTCCCCCTCTGCCTTCATCTCGTCAACCAAGGTATCATGAAACTTCTCTTAGATCATGTGATATAATTTAATCTTACGAGTAAATATTAGATGTTTTGGTGGTACTGCAGCAATAGAGAATTACAAGCAGCGACTGGCTGCCGGCGAGGAGGAAGAAGAAACGACGACAGTGAACGCAGGCGGCCCGCCGCCGGCGCTGGGAGAGTTTCTTCCTTTGAAACGGAGCTCATCTTCGCTATCGGAGGATGAGGTTGATGTTAAACAATGCGAAGATCGAGCTGATTGGCTCCGATCAAATCAGCTCTGGAACGATCAAGATCCCAACAAGGTTCGATTCTGTCGATCGATCACGAAGAACTTAATTACGAAAATCATATAATTTACATATTCATTGGGCGAAATGCTCAGGTTGTGCTGCACAAGCCAGTGGCAGTGAACGTGAAGAAGAGCGGCGGCGGCGGCTCGTTCCGGCCTTACGACCGGCATAAGAATGCGGCACCTCCGCCTCCGCCGCCGTCGCCACCGCCGGAGCCTGCCACAAATGCAAGCAGCTCTTCTGCTGAGACAAGCGTAGAGTGTCGAGGAGAAGAGAAGGAGAAGGAGAAGGAGGCGCATGATTCGGCGCGTGCGCAGAGAAAGACTCGGCGTTGCTGGTCGCCGGAGCTTCACCGGAGATTCCTTCATGCCCTGCAACAGCTCGGCGGATCCCAAGGTCGTTGCTCCGCTCTTTTATTTTTTCTTTTAGGTCATATTTAAATTTCTGATAAATATAAAAATTATTCTGATAAATATATTATTAGAATAATAAATCAGTAACAGTTAATCATGTATAAATTACTGATATTTATAATTTGAAAGAAATTATATTCAAGTACTTCGAAGGATTTAAATGCTACAGTTTAGAAATACAACATTAAGTTTGCCCAAGCTGACAGCACACGTGGCCGGCCGAGCGCTTGGCCACGCAATCTAATTCAGCATTATGTAAATTTTAATTTTACATATGTGGATTAGTGAATTCATTTGCCAAAAATTCAAACATCAGAAAAAATATATAACTTAATATTCGATATATAACCGTTGCTAGCACACGCGAGCCGAGTGCGAAGGTGTAAGGATATATTCGGAGTAAGTGCAACCAGAAATAATCTATTTTTGTACAAATCTAGTATCTTTTTAAAATTATTATGAAAATATTTTCTATTTAATTAATCTATTTTGTACAACCGTAAATTTACGATTAACACTAATTTATATTCCATTAATTAAAATACAACCTTCGCATAAGCAAGTCCGAAGGTTCTTTTTATCATCTACTAATTACATAAGCGCATAAAAGTTTTCACTTTTATAAAATGACGTTTGAAGAGTTCGAATATAAAACTCTGGTTTAAATTTGAAAGGCATTGTAGGTCGAATATAAGACTTTTTTTATCATCTATTTTTTGTCATGTGAATTTGAAATGGTGTTATATTATATCAATTTCATGAGAAATTAGATGGTGTAACTAAATTTTGCATGGTATATAACGCATTGCAGCTGCTACTCCAAAGCAGATCAGGGAGCTGATGAAAGTTGATGCCCTCACCAATGATGAAGTCAAGAGCCATTTACAGGTGATCATTGCAACTTATTTCTTTTCTTATTTCTTTTTTTTTTTTTTTGGTTTAGTATGTGATCACTGAATTTGGATTCTATGATATATCTCGACCGGTAATTAAGCAGAACAGTAGTCCTCTCAGCTAGCACTTGCTAGGATTTGAACTTTCGACCTATTTATTATCTTCTTAATCGTGATAATCTTCATTAAGTTTTATGGGTAATTTGGTCAGAAAAAATATGGATAGAAACAACTAATCATTTATGATAATTCAATCATTTCAGTGTTCAATGCTCTAAGCCCCAACATTGAATATAGGTAGACTAACATGTAAAGAGCGCCACAAAACCAATTTTCTGCTCAGTTACCGATAGAGATATAGGTAGAGTAACATGCTCTAAGGTCTGGTTTTTGACCATCCTATCCACAAAACCAACGTTTTGCGAGTTGAACGGCTAAAGGATCGCCACTGAGCAGATAATTTTGCACCTCTCGTGCCTTAGAACCTTTCACAGACAAGCTTATCATATTGCAACTCGCATAATAAATTCATATATATATATATATATATATATATAACGCTGTGGGGGATGAGTGGAAGACAATGAATGGATGATCTCGACCAATTTTGGTAAAAATTTGGAAGTACTGCAATATTCTCCCAAAAATATTGGGCCCTTTATCTTGCATCCAATGGTAACCTGCATTTGCAATACTGATAAGTGATAATTCATGATATAAAATATTGTATATAGCTGTTCTAAGAACCAGACTGGGAGACTTTCTTGGACAACCATAGATTCAGTAGATGTGGTTATTGGGTCATCTATAATTTTCTTTTGTGTATAATATATATTTGTATTTTTTTAAGAAAAAAAAAATCTTTTTTTTTTATTTTTTGGTGTATTAACATCTGCAGTATGTTATACCAGAAATACCGCCTACACACCAGGAGGCCAAACCGAGCAGTCGCAAGCAACCCGAACAGCCATACACAACAAGCACATCAGTTTGTGGTCGTCGGAGGAATATGGGTGCCTCCGGTGGAATATGCTGCACTGGCGACTACACCGACACTGCAACAGTCCCCCGGAGCTTCTCCTCATCTGCCCCGAGTCTACGCCCCGGTTGCTATGTTACCGAACGAGAGAGTTATACAGAAGAAACGCGAAGAGTCGCCTCCGGCTGGCCCTATGGCTAGCTCGGATTCCCCGACAACCTCGTCAACATCATCTCGGACAACAACAGTTTAGTAACATATAGAAGTGCTAGATCAACCAAAGGTTTTTTACCATCTCCAATACACATCACGAGGTTCATTGGGATGGGTAAAAAATCAGATATAGTGGATCACGCCTTTGGACGCATTTTCGGCTATTTATGTCGCGACTTTTTGAGTCACGTAATATTGGATCTTTGGTGACGAGCTTGGACTCTTTCTTTCGGGATGTGAGATGTTTTATTTTAGAGTTGCGAATGTATATCACCAAGTATATATGTGTATATGTTGTGGGATTTAGGAACATAAAATCAAAAACTTTAAAGGATGATTTTGTGACGATGTAATGAACAGTATGATATGACAATCCAATCTCCCACCCATTGGTCTAGCGGTGTGGCTTATACCTCATGAGGCACATGTCGTAGGTTCGAATCCCACGGATGGTCCTGAAATAAAAAATAGACAATTTCAGTCACATTTCAATTGAAATTGCTAATGTGATGGCTAAACAGCGCCCCAGTACTCCATGCATAATTCGGAGTGCACACCAGACCGGGGGTTACATCCTGAACACGGTTCTGATCCAATATGGACTAATAAATCGTAGTTAGAAAAATGTATCATCAGTAACATCAAGCGCCGCCACATCGGCACAAAATATATTTTTAGAAACTGAAACAGCAAAAGTTTAAATAGGAGCGCTGGTTTGTCAAAACCCCTATTTTTAAAGTAGTAAAAATTGTGGAAATTCCGAGATATTCATATTCCGCAGTTTTCTTTGTGTCATTGTGAAGGGAAGTCGCACGTCACCGCCGCAGTCAGAAAGAAGACAATCAACCCGTCAAATAAATAATAAAACCGGGAAGAAAAGAACACACAAATTTGAACATGATAAAACCTCTTACCGATCTAGAGATGTCAAAAAAAATTGATAGCCGAGTACCCTCTCAAAAATAGTATATATATAGACCATCTCTATCCAAACTGTATAGATAGTCCGAATCGAATTATAATTTGTAACCAGTCCTGGCAGTGCGAGTCGGTCCGCGCCTCTGCCCCGGCTCTGGGGGCCACGAGCCCGGCCAGCCCGATACTTCCAACTTCATTATCTATCAGAAAATCATAACGCAACAAATCAAATGGAGCAGGCTTGTACCATTCTGAAACTCACACCTCGTATTTTCAGATCAATGCATCTTAATCTCAACCAGTAATTATCTATTATTATATATAACCGTAGCGAGCTATATTTAATATCAGAATCTGAAATATGGTGGACCACAGATGAGCTATAGCAAGAAGAAAAAAAAAACTATTATACAGAAAATACATGCCACCATTTACAAATTTCCGGAACGAAAAACTGGGGGGGGGTCACCCGAGGGATCAAAGCCGTCCCTGCGATCTTCAACAAACAGTAAGAAATATCCATATCCCGAAGCACAAAAGGAACGGAACAAACCTCCCCATCTTAAGAGTTAGAATGTTACTTGCCATATGTATCTCTGATCTTCCGGCGATTACATCTGATTCGCAGACGTCGGGTATCCGTTCAAATTCTGTGTTTCCATCTCCATAAGCATCAATGATTTTTGCCTCTGGTATCTGTTCCTTTTAGCTGCAATTGCTGTATGTACATATAGAGCACAATATTGCAAGGTTTCAGAAATAATGATTCACATATGCCTAAACATGAAATTTCAGAGAGGGCAGGTCAAGCATAAACAGGTAAATCACTATTCAGTCCCGCTTATTTTTGAAGCTAACATCACTGAATCAAAATGCATGAGGGGCCATGAATTGTAGAAAGTAATTATCGAGACCAATTACGTAAACGCCCATATTAATATCAATCACCTCCTTGACAAATAATCAACTTGATGATACACCAACATTTAACTAAATGAAGGCCTCAAAATAACCATCTTAAGTTGAAAGCATTAAGCATCAATATCCATTTCTTTAATTTTATAAAAACAAACAAAAATCCCAAATAAAATCGAAACAATATAAATATAAGTTTTTTTTTTTGTCCGTGCCAATAGTGTCATGCCAGTGCTGGTCACCTTCGACACCGCCATGTAAAACGAGTTTGATTGGTAAAAGTTAGTATTAAAAAGGACATGTTAAATGAACAACTGTTTAAGAGAAACGCCAACTAAGAGGAAATACGAGACAAGAAAAAAAAAACCGAAATTCAATCATAAAAAGCTAGTTTAACATAAAAAAAGATTCATCGGTAAACTTACATATTAGATCTTGTGGGAGAGCGAAATCATAATCATTGCTTCCCCTCCTTATGCAACAAACATATACCAGCAGCAGAATTACAGCTACAACAAATCCACATGATAGACCAATTGCAAGTTTGCCACGTGTGGACAAACCTCCTTTTTCCCAGAAGAAAGGACAAGCAGGTAAAGAAGGTACACCACATAAGCCTTTGTTTCCTGAGAGACTGCAAAGTCACTAATGAGCAAGAAATTCTAGAAAAACATACAATACATTAGTTTTATTATCAAGTGCACAAAAATTAAGCATGTAAGAAAAAACTTTCCGAGATTAAGACATTTTGGCGTTAGGAAATAATGTGACAAATGATAATGAAATGAAGAGAGCTTACTCTATTATACCACCATGTACGCCGATTGAATATAATTTTTCAGGCACTTGTCCATCCAGTTCGTTATTATTTAACAACCTGAAGAAGAAAATATCACGAAATAAGTTAAAGAAAAAAAAATCTACATGCTCATTCTCCCTTGATTAACTAAATGCATATTTTACTAATTTTGAAGTCGATGACTTGGGAGATGTTAAATTCTAAGCGATAAAGGCAAACTCACTAAGCAATAGAAAGACAACAATCCGACTCCACATCAGTTCATTCCAATGTTCAACAAGATAACAAATCAACAATGGCACTTAGAGAGTCCCAGCCAAACAAACACTGGGAGCACCTTAAGCCCCACCTCTAAGCGAGACTAGAGCTTGCCCATTAAATGCACTCCTCCACATCCTCGATAATCTATACAGTAGGGCCTAATATGCTCCAGGTCCAAAACTTTTCTAATAAATTCTATTCTGGGGCCATAATTTCAGTTACATCCTGCTACCAGTCTGGATCAGCTTAATGTAGCATCAGTGTGCTTCAGTAAGGCAAACTTCAGATTATCACTGGCATGTGCTAAATTACAAACAAGAATTGATATAAACATCATAGCGAACAGTAATTTTAACTTACACAAGCTGCAAATTTAGTGAGCCTAAGCTCTCTGGAATCATTCCCGAGAATTGATTAGATGACAAGTCCCTGCAACGAAAGGGTTGGTATTAAATAATTAAGTATGAGAATTGATATTGTAATTTGCTTGAATAATTTTCGAAACACTAGAAGTTGTTATGGAGAATTAGAGAAAAGCTCCTCAAGTCCACCCCACATCATAAACTGGACCCCTTCCTATCATTTTTTTTACAGAGCCTTTTTGAAACTCCTCAAATCCACCCAATATCATAAACTAACCCCTTCCTTATATCTTTTTTTAAAGACCACTTTTTAATTTGTGTATTAAAAATTTATCCCGTCTCAAATAGTTAATAGTATTACAGTTTACCACTGTATTTTTTTTAAAGTTTTTAAAGTACTTGTCTTAGTATTTAACTCAAAGTAGGGTAATATATAACTTTGAGCACCTGCATTATAGCTTGAAGGATGCTCCTAATTGAAAGAATATTTTTCATTAAAAAGAAAACGATAAAGAAGAAGTAAGGATAGAGACAGCGACTGGTCTTGGGAAGCAGTGGGGACACTACGAACAATTGGGAGCAGAATCACACATCAAAGGCTGCGGCAGTGCAGAGGAGGGTGAGCGACAGAGTTGAAAAGAAGAGGAAGATGATAACAATAATGATGGTGGTGATGATGATGACAACGACCAAGATAAGGGACAGATTAGCGGCGTTTTGGCCAAAACTAAATAATTGTTGAACGAAGGAAAAAGGTGTATAAGTAAATTGCAGATAATATAAGTAAAATTTTATTTATTTCAAGTATTAATGTTTAAATCAAAAGGGCAAAAAATGACCATCTTCAAAAATATTCTATTAGAGGGGCTTTCTCTATGAAAAATCAGACACGATTTATTTTTTTAAAATCTTTTTTTTTTTTTTTTTTCAATAAGCAGTACCCAGAATTTTTATCAGTGATAAATTGTTAGCCATAAGGTCGACTAGGAGAGTTGTCATACTGAAAACAATAGAAAGTAAATGTCAGCTATAACCGATTTTCTCAGGAGATACAAAAGCAAAGCAAAAGAAAAAAAAAAAGTCGAAACCTGGTTATCCAATTGTATTTTGTAACTGCAGTCAGGTTAGTTTGTTGTAAATTAAGGTATGCCTGTCAATCTAGTGTTCTAGAATGGAATTTGTAGCAAGGGTCTTCAATAGAAGATCAGCCAAATTTTTCTTGTGAGCCAAATAGAAAATGAAGAAAATAAAGTGAAGGCATTCAATGTTGCATTTTTTTCCGAGAGAGAAAAAATTCATGAACACGAATATCACCACGATGAGAAACTTGAAATTATTTCTATTCAAATACTTTCATTAAGTAATTTTGAGCAATTGTGGATCAGGTCACGAAATATTCATGGTTTTCCATCACATAATATATTATACTCACAGATTAGCAAGAGATCCTCTACCAAGACTCAATGGCAATGTGCCCACCAAAGAATTGGAGCTAAGATTCCTGCAGAAGTGTTGAAATGATAAACTCATTAACAAACACTGCATATCACAAGCAGTAATATCTTACAATTAAATGAAGATCCGGTGCATATTTTAAATATCTACAGAAGCACCTTTTACTTGGATAAACAGACAAAAGCTCTCATAGATCAATTTGAGTATGAGTATAATGTATTGATACAGGTATTACCCTAAATGCTCATCTGCATAAAATCTCAAAGAGTGGAGGTCTTCACAATTATTGCAAGTCTAGGGGCTCTACATTTTATAAGTCATAACATGACAGAAAGGTTAACTTACGGTATAATGATTAGAGCACAAAAAAGAAAGAAAGAAAGAAACTTCAGAAACAATTTCCCTAATTACAATTTCTTGGAATAATTATGCTTCCTTAATCAATTCTATTCATCCTCTGGTTAAGTTGGTTGGTCCTCTCCTACATGGTGCTAGAAGTTGCATATGACAAGCACTAACCTTTTCGAATCACTCAGGCATTCATTTTGATAAAGAAAACAGTAAGACCAAAAGCCAGTGAATTATACAGCATAGTAAAATATACAAATAACTAATCATCCAACAGCAGCTTAAGCACAAAGGTTACCAAGTTTGCATCACCATTAGGTACAACTTACAATAAAAACAGAAATAATGTCGTATAGGAGTCCCTTGGATACTTACAAGCTTACCAAGTTTGTTAATGCACTAATTTGATCGCTAATATAACCTTTCAAGCCTTGACTTCCAAGGTCCCTGTCAATGATATTATTGCAATTTCAATGTGAAATAACTTAAATTTTAAGATCTAAACTATCAACATTTTAAATAGTGGATACAGAATTCTGATGAAGACGAGAACACAACAAAAATGTTGATTGGCTCAAAAAGTAATGAAGTAAGAAACGCAGAAACTTGGTTTAATTTTCAACACACTGCAACATGAACCTCCTCTTAAATACAGCGTAACAAGAGCCTAGCAGGCAGTAAAGATGACATATTCGTTTTGGGTTAGTATGCTTGCATATAAAGACATATAGATACTAAGAAGTGATTTTCCGAAATCTTGTTTCATGGAATCTACAATCATGCATCTCATACAATGCTATTTCTGGCCTTCTGATATGGTTCTAATTTGAAAGGTGTCTGGATGGCACTCAATGCTTGGACTAAGCAAGAGGCAGAAGACCAGCATCATCTGCAACCTAGAAAGAGTGATATTGAACTCATGCTTCAATTACAGAACAATCGAAGATTACCATTAGACTCTAGGAACTTACAATTGTGTGATTACAAGGTTCCTCCCATTCTTGCTACGCTTACATGTCACACCCTCCCAAGCATCCCAAGTGGTGGGTGCACAAGGATCACCATTCCACCCCATCCTATCAGGCACTCTCAGAGATTCCTTGAGGGCCTTCATTGCAGCCACTGAAAATAAACAAACAGAGAAAGTACTTTTACTATTACGATCAGATTACTTTACATATAGGATGTAAGGTCTGACATAAACAACAATGCTAAAAGCTTAAGCTGACCAGACAGGTATGGGAATCTTCACTCATATAAAGTAAATGGTGCAACTTAGTCCTTCAAGTATGCTATGTGAAATAACCAACTTCTCAAAACTTAAGTTGACAGCAGGAACACCCTAATATACTTCTAATAGAAGAATACATGCATGATATGCTTTACGGCAAAATATTACAGAGATTTTGTGAATGCACTCCATGTCACTTGTGTGCTCCAATATATTGAACTATCAGAACCTAGTCTCCGACATGATGTGGCAAACAAACTGCATTTTTCACCGTTAGTTTATGACGTGGCAAATTATGTAATTATGTCATGTTAGCAGAACTACCAACCCAACCGGAACAAACAACGATGTTGAAAAGTTATCGGAGGAAAATCAAATGCACAGCTGCAAATTCGGGGACACGGCAGCACATATGAGCATAGATACTTAGAAAATGCAGACACACCTTTGCCTTCAACTTATCCAGAATGACTGACTTACCTTGGCTGGGAACAGTAGTAATATCTAAGGGGACCAAGGCATAATTCTCAAGTCCACAAATCAAAGGTCTTCCAACGACTGGCTCAAGCTTCACACTGAGTGGCGAGCTACTAATATTCTTCACAATATAGTGCCACTCAAACGCATTGAACCCACCAACAGCTTTATAAATATCAATCCTGGTAACCTTCAGGTGATCAACATACACATCAAACACGCGCTGACCTGCAGCAGATACTGCAGAATCGATCTCTGCGAAGTGAAACCAAACTAGATAATCAAGGCGGGTATCAACGGGGAGAAGGAACTCAAGAAAATCACTAGGTTCGCCAGCGGTGGTGATTGCAGTGGTGAAGAGTTTATTCGGAAAGTAATTTGGCGGCCTGTCGGCACCATGAATGGGGCGGTCACCGGAGGGAGAAAGAGCCTTAACCGGTATGTCCGGATTGCGGAATTCCGATCCGGATTGCCAGACACGAGCAAAGGGGTCGGGATCCCGGGAGAATCCGGGTCCGAAGACTTCAGAACCGGCGGAGAACCGGCCGTAATTGACAAGGATCATGTCGAGCCCGAGGGTCGCTGAATCGTAAGCCCGAGGATCGACCTGGACGAGCTCGAGAGAAGCAATCAATGGCGGATCGGTAGCGAGCGAATAGAAGCAGAGGTCGACGTGGGAATCGGAGACCGGAGTAAAGAGATCGGAGTACGCGCCGGATCGGGGAACGGGGTCGGGCCACGGAGCGCGCCAGCTAAAGACGAGAGTGCCTTCGATCGAGACGTCGAAGCTCGGCGGGCGGAGCTTGGCGTCGTAGTTGTCGTAGATAGTGAAGGTGCGAATGTAGTATCGTCCGACGCCGCCGCCGCCGCTGGAAACGGGAATCGAGTAGCAATTCTTCTTGCCGGAGGTGGTGGGGGGGAAGAACCGGAGAGTTTGTTCCTGGGGCTGAGAGAAGCGGTGAGGCTCGGCGACGAGGCCCCACGTGCCGCCGGAGAAGAACCTATCGGAGAGCCACTCCCGGCCGAAGTTGCTGGTGAAGTTCGACGAGCCGCCGCAGTCGATCAGGTAGGATACATCTGCGCATGCATATCAAAAAATTAACAGTAAGTATAATCAAGCTATAGCTGGAGAAGAAGATAAGATGAGCATTGGTAGAGAGATTACTGTATGGATAGGTATCGCCAGCAGCGACGGAGGCGGCGGCGGCAAGGAGGAAGAGGAGGCGGAGCGACGGCGGACGTGGTGGCATCATGTGGGAGTGACTGCTTTGCTGAAGTAATAGTAATTAAGTGAATGTCAAGTAGTATTATCTATACGTAATCTGGGAGAACCCGGAGAAGGACAAGGCGTGATTGGAGGACTGTAATAATCAAATAGTTAATATGCGGATGACCGCATAGTTGTCGAGGTGCGGTGTGGGATCCTTCGGATTAGATTTCAGACGCGTTTAGTTGGTACACCCAAATGAAAATAAAAAAGCAAATGGAAATATATTAGCATTGGAAAAGGAAAATAATAAAAGATTTTTTTAATTTAAAATATTTTAATTAGTATTTACATTTCTAAATTTCAGAATATTTCATCTAAATAATAATAATAAAGTATCGGTAAGAAAACATACTTTATTTAAAACTCTAGACATTTATATTTTGTTTATATTTGCGGCAGCCATCATATCTAAATTACATGGTATTTTTTCTTAAGATTTATTAGAAAAAAAATTCAAGATTCTAAATGTGCTTAATAGGTTAATCTCCCCCTAGTGCCTAATATGTAACAAAATATTCTATTCAACATGAATTTAATTAAAATCCTGAGAATGATTAAGCTAAAAAATTACCCCCATATAAAAAAAAAAAAATTGGATAAATTATATTTCTGCCCCCTCTTTTTAAAAGTCCGACAAACCAACCATCTAAATCTTAACCCCCAAATCAGCCCTAGTTGCCGGTTATAACGTCAGTAACTTCAAGTAATGATTTAAGAGAATGGTTGATTGTCCAAAAAATTAGAAAAAGATGACTGGAATATAAAAGCCTCTAAATTTAGTCTGTTTATGAGGATGATCACAACAATAGTGCCGTGCTGCCGCGTCAATAATTTCAGGAGTGATTTAGGAGGGGGTTGATTTATCAGAAATTAGGAAGGGGCGACTGATATGTAAAAACTCCTAAATATAATCCGCCTATGATGATGATCAACAACAACATTCATCCGCTTATGCGCATTGTGGGGTCATGAGTTGGAGAAATTTAAATATGGAATAATAGCTGTCACGCAGCTCGTTGGAGGTATTAATACTCGAATCTCGTTAGAAGTTGAGATGAAATATTAAGATGGTGTTAACCGCATCGTGGCTCACGGATCGTACGGCTGGCATAACGAACGATGATGTACTTATCCGCATAGTGAGAATATGCGGCTGGCGCGATGGAGGCGTATAGTCGAGTCCACTGGCTGCCGTCGGATGCGCAAGTAAACGACGTGACGAGCGGTAACGCTCAGCATGCAAGCTTAAAAGAGTTAAACAATTAAGACAAGTGGGCCCGGGCTCAGCCCGATAAAAGTTACTGGGTCCATTATTGGCCTTTTTTGGTAGCTCAAAGGACTATATCAACTGAGGAGTACTACTATTTCAGACATTTAATGTAATCTAAACCATACTAAGATTTATTTTTTTATATTAAATTTTTTTTTTTCAAAAATATTTGTTTATATATATTTTGGAGTGTTGTAAGTTATTTAAAAATACAGGGATTTATTTGACAGACTTTTCGAAGCAGAAACTTTTTGGACAAAATCCTTATTAATAATTTAATTTTACTACAATAATTGCCGTAATCATCGTCATCATAATTATGGCTGTTACGAATATTATTAGTCTTCGTATCTTCTTTTTTGTTTTTTAATAATAATTCTTTGTCTGTTTGTAAATTGTAGTTGTTATTATTCTCTAATTTTCTTCTTCTTCTAACTTCTTTTCGATTAAATTACTTAAAAAAAAATTCTGCCTATTAAATTATGGGCCTAAGTAGGTTTATATGTGTGCCGATGGGATGCCGATAAATAAGTCTATCTATAGAAAATCCAAACATTAGGTGGTGCATATAATTTTTAAATAAGTATTATCTGAAAGTTTATATATTATGACGGCCTAACGAAATATCATGCAGTCACAAAAATATCATGCAGTCAAGAAGAAATAAATTTCAAGTTCTACAAAAAGAATACATATTCTGGGCTACATATACAGTAATAATGGTTAAATAACAGGCAAAAATATAAATAAATAAATAATTAGACAAGAGGGCTGCCAGAGAGCACATATCTGTGCACGAACTAACGCCCTTGATTATCTAAGGGCCGTGATTCGATACACGATCTCGGGATAGGTGCAAAGTATGGTATTTTGTGATAGTAGTATCAGCAACTCTTGTGTTGACGTTGATACGGTGCTCCGATGAGGTTTGAATTGGTTCTAACTCCGTCGGACTCCGCGAGTTTACATTCGTTGCCGCCGGAAATGTTCTCTGGACCTCCGCTAGTGCCTCGAAATATGCATAAGGCCCCCAACCTGCCGACATACAGATTCAATAAGGGTTCATTCGAGCACTCAGTACATCGATCGAGATCCAGCTCTGATCAGTTCTAGTTAAATGCTTAAGCGCCAACTCCTAAATTTATTGGATATCTCAGCACATCATAGAATTCACTCGTTCAAGGACCGAAACTAGAATTTTGATATAATAAATGAATATTGTTTCATAATAACTCGATTCCTACTGAATAACTACAAATGTTCGAGAAATTTAAATGACAATAACACTTGCATATTCCAGTTACAAATCCATGATTTTCTTCTATTGTGATGGGAGGAAAAAGGATAAGAACATACCGTCGGCGCGATAAGGAGGTGGAAAGAACTGCAGATAGCAAAATGAAGCAACTATAAAACCTGTCCATCAAGAACAAAGAAATTTTTTTATAAACACATACAACAACATTCATCAGCAATTAAAAAAAAAATTAAAAAAAAAGAAAGAAAGAAAAAAAAGCGCCGATAGTTAGTCAGGAGTATACCTAAAGAGCCACCAGTAAACACATCTTGCCAGTGATGCCAATAGTCATCTACTCGAGAAATGGCGATAAGAGATGCGCCGAAGAGAGGAAGAAAAACAACGCATAATTTCGCGACGTGGCCTTTGCGATTGAAGGCCCTTAGCTTCCCAGATAGATACCAGGAAAGAAAAGTTAAACCTGCAAAAGACCCTGCAAAGAGCTGCATATCACATTATCTGTTCACAAATTCAGAGTTATACAGAACTTAAAAGGATTTCATAACAAGGTAAATCAAGTAATATCCAATTCTATAGCTTAAGCAAGGCCGAGGGTCCTCCAAGATATGGCTACGTACTTCTTATTCTCCCCAGATTCTGTCCGGACAAGATTTACTACCGGGTGTTGTTATTGTTGTATAGAAAAAGCATGCAATACAAGCGGCTAATACATCAACCGTGGTTTGCAAAGTGACCGATCTCGAGACATCGTCATTAGTCAACCGTGGGTGCAAAAAATGATTACATACTAGATCCTAGAATTACATGTTTGAAAATACAAGATATATATATATATATATATAAAGGTTATTCTCAGCTCGATCTGAGAATACCATTACTAAGCTAGCATCTCAGCCGTCGATCTCCTTGATCTAACGGCTGTGATTTAATTTTATACTTAACGGAATAACGATTCACGCCGTTAAGTGTTAAAGTTAAATTTCAGCCGTTAGATCAAGAAGATCAACGGCTGAGATGTTAGCTTACTGAGGCTATTCTTAGGTCGAGCTACGAATATAATATAATATATATTGCTTACATGAAGAATGCCCACTTGGAAAACTCTTATATCCCTCCTTGATAACACTCTTGTCTCCATGACATATAACACCCAATGTGACCGGATCGTAATTCTGAATCGAACCAGCACAAAAATAAATAAAAACATCGAAGAATTTACTAAATTTGATCAGGCATGCATGTAAGTTTAAACCTCATGTCCGTCCGGAAAACATCGCCAGAAGAAATCCGGTCGAGTTCGGCCAACCGCGTTCTTTAATGCATCAGTTATCACTCCAGTAATAAGCACAGAGTAAAACAGACCTGATCAAACATATATATATATATATATATATATATAATTAACCAGTTAAGTATTTCTTTCAACATATACTGTAATATCTAACACCGGGAATAGGCATACCAAGTATGGCATTGTGTAAATCATATACATTTTTCTTCTTGAGGTAGAACCCAGCAGTGATCACAACCGGCAGTAAAACGGCAATTAACTGTAAAAATATAAATATATTAGTTTAAAAAAGAAAAAATAAATAAAATCTCATGTTTATCATATTTAAGAAACAATTATATAAAACGATAGATTGGTAAAATCATTACTGGAACAGCCCAAAATGGTATTGTGTTGTCTTTCAATGGGTATCGGAAATCAGACATCATTTCTTTTCCAAGAAATCTGTGGAAAGGCTCGATGACATTCAAAACTATAACCATGGCGCCAAGAACTGTGAGTATTATCCAGTCATGGATGTGGAACCTTGAAACTTTAGCTCCATGGGATCGAACTGTATAAACACCCAACATTTTTTCCTGGAAGTAGAAAAATGAAAATTAATTTCAATAATGGGGGAAAATATTGCATTTAATTAAAAAGTTTATATATCTGAAACTGAACATGATATAAGTTTATATTTTAATTAAAATATATATATAATTCATGTAAAACTTTGCTTTTTTATGGATATATATATCTGAAACTGAACATGATATCGGAAGATGAGCGTTCTTACCGGACGACGTAGAAGCAGATGAACTTCTTGGTTCCACAGGAAATGATCTTGAAACCCGGGATATTTAGAAGCAGATGAACTACAAAATGATGGAAACTGCGTGCTCTTTAGATAACAAGAAGACGATATATAGAATGAATTACAGCGAAATATGATGGAAAGACGGGTCTAAATTCTTAAATCTTGGCAGTACGTGTTTTTATGGTTGAAGAAGAGGAGGAGACGAAGATGAGTGAGAGAATGGAGGAGGAGGAGTTCTGGTTGGTCTGCAGTCTGCACCGCGTCTTTTGATATTTGAAATGGTGAAGAAGAAGAAGAAGCCGTTTTAAAACGAAGCGCTTCCTCCTCCTCGTCTCGCATTTCATATTTCATGTAATAATAATAATTATTATTATTATTATTATTATATATGGGACATTTGTCTTTTTTATATTCAAATAGTAAAAAATTAAAAATAGTGCTCTCTTATTTAAAATTGCAATTGTAAGATGAAATATTTTCATTAAGTTTAACTATTTTGATCTTTCAAAAAAATAGATAATGATGCTTTGTTATTCTATAAAATAAAGGAGTTTAAAAAAGTTATTTTAAATTAATAATATAAAATAATAATTTTAAATTATAGAACAATAAAAATATGAATATTTCTTTATATGTTATTCACATATTTCGTATTAAATTTCTGTTTGTTTAAATATTAGAGACTTTGGTAGTTTCATAGAAGAAACAAAGCTAGTCGGACCCCACGCTCAAGATGGGTGGCGTCTGAATTTTCGAACTTGTCATGATAATATGATATTAACCATAGAAATTTAGCGTTCGCATTAATCTTACGCTTTTTAGTTAAATTTTACTGTTTATATGTTGAAAATAAGCATAGTAACAATTAGTTTAATTGAAAAAAAAAAACAATTAGTTTAATTGAATAATAACGACAAAGTTTAGTTAATGGTAAATTCAAATGGTAATTAAATAAATACTAACGGACAATGCATCCATAATTATGTGCTAAAAATAATTAAAATTATTTTTAAAATATATAATTAATAAAGCTTCTTCTTTTTAATTTATAAGTAGATGATATTTATATTTCTATCAAAATACCGATCTATTATATATTGTATTCTTTTGAAGAGAATACAAAATAGATCTTAAAAAATTTAAAAACACAAATTCATAAATAAAAAAATATATAATCTGAAAATTATATTATGAATATAGATAAAAGAAAAAAAAAGACAAGTTTATAACTTCTAACAAAATGTAAACCACAAGATAATAGATAATTTAAACGTATTATAACTATTAAATAAATATATTACATATAAGACACTACTAAATTCTTCTTTTGCGCTTTACTATTATTATTATAGATACTCTATAGCATTGCTAATAAAGAAAGAAAATCGTAAGATATTAACCTAAACCCTCAAACAATGTATTGATTCAGATACGATTTGGTCATGAACATTCACAGAAGTTCTTTAACAGAATTAATAATGCACTCAAAAGAGTTGTATGAAGAAGTAGTTGTTCATTTGTCTCAAACAATCAATCTATTTGCTTAATTTCTTGGTGCTTAATTCAGCAGTAAAAAATTCTAAGTTAGACAGCTAATATCCTATCGCTTATTTACCAGATCTGTGCAAAAGACAAGCTAGTTGATTAAATGTGAGAGAAGGCAAGAAACTATCCGGATTCGAGGTCATCGACTCTTCCGCTATCAGGATCCCCTCTTGATATGCCGACGCGTCTTTCATCTTGCTGGGTTCGGCCACCACTAGCAGGACTACGAGATTCCATCATCTCGATCGAGTCATACGGTGCCCATCCTATTTAAAGAAGAACCAATAAGATAGTAAGCGAAGATATTCTGAAATATGCAAATAATAACAACAACAATCCAGTTAAGTACCCCCGCAGAAGGTCTGAGAAGGAGGGTGATATCAATCAAGTGTTGCCAAAAAAAAAAAAAATCAATTTTATAAGGACAATATTTCTATTTTAGATACACGACGACTTCTTAAGCTAGTCATGATCAAGATAAGGTGGAAACAACGTAGAATTTGTAATTCTCGGTCTTATAAGTTAGAAATACCTTTTATATGAAAATTTAAAGCAAATTACCTTTTATATGATAAGGGGAAGGAAAGAACAGCCGATAACATAATGTTGCTACCACATAACCTGCAAGTAGTACACCATTAGCATAAAAAGAAGGGCTTTTTGCATATCAGCCCCTCTAATTTTCAAACATAACAAATTAGCCCCTGAAAACACGTTTTCAGGGGCTGATTTGTTCGGCCCCCGAAATAGGGGGGCTGATATGCAATTATCCTTAAAAAGAAAGTTGAAATTTCGAAGTCAATGCATAAACGAACTTAGATGTGTGTTTGCAAACCTAGAAGACCACTAGCAAAGACATCCTGCCAATGATGCCTATAATCATCGACACGAGATACTCCCACAAGACATGCTATAAGTAGAGGGAGAGAGACAATGCAGAGCTTCGCCATATGTCCATGGCGATCGAACAATTTGATTTTGCCTGATAGATATAACATTAGAAAACTGAGCCCTGCAAATGACCCTGCATAAACCCACATGCCATCCATGTTAATCGTTTTTTTATCCTTTAATAAAGGGTTTTGCTATGCTCACCCAAGAACCCACACAGTAAACCACATAACATATGTGGCAACATCAGGACCACACATCACAATGAGTATAGTTGTAATTTTGATAATTTGTGCGGATCACGAGGTAAATGTGCAGATTACGAAACGAATGTGTGGTGGAGATTAGTTATGTGTGGTTTATTGGGGGTGAGTAGTTTTTTCCTTTAATGAAACCCAAAAATCCAGGTGGAAGGTAAAGGCAACCCTTCAACTTTTTATTGATCAATAAAAACCATAAATACAAATGTAATTAAATCCGAAGCGACGGGATAGATAGCCTATCGAGATTTGTGAGGCCCTTACAAAATGTACGAAAGAATCAACAGAATCAAAAATGAAAACAATGTGTATATTAAACAGAAATAAAAAATAATGTATCTCTGAAGCAGAAACAATAGGTTGATCTTATTTGGTGTCCAGCTATGATGTATGTGAAATACACAAAACAACTCCATAAAGCATCTAATGCAGTTCATGCTTCTTGAATATAGAAACTTATAAATTGTCTCAAGACCACTTGCAAAATTTTGGGAGTTTAGAATGATAAACTTACATGATGTATGACCGCTTGGAAAACTCTTGTGACCATCCTTAATAAGTTTCATATCTCCATGACATATAACATTTCCAATCCCTTTGTCATAGACCTGAGACAATATGAAGTTTTCATCGATCACAATTACATTTTTTTTCCTACTGAGATGTAACAAGTAGGATTTAAACCTCTTTTCCATCAGGGAAACAACGCCAAAAGAAGTCAGGTCGAGGACGGCCGACTGCATCCTTGATTAAATCCGTTAAGGTCGCAGTTATGAGGACAGAGAAAAGAATGCCTAATTTCGAAAAGCATGTAGTTTAATTCTTTACGTAATCGAATGAAGAAGCCATGTTATACAAGATATGTATGTGAGAAGAAATAACCTATGATGGAGTGGTGCAAATCATATACATCCCTTCGACGATAATAGAAGATAAAAAATAGCGAAACAGGTAATAAAACAGAAATTACCTGGAAAATTTAAAAACACATCAATAAATTCATATCTTCATTGAAAAAAAAAAGCAGCTCATTCACGGGCAAACTTACTGTAACAGCCCAAAAGGGAATAGTGTCGCTTTTATGTGGGTATCTAAGATCGATCATCATGTCCTTCCCAACAAATCGGTAAAAAGGATGAATAGAACTCAGTACAAAATCAAGCATCATAAGAAAGAACAACATCAACCAATCGCGTAAATGTCTCCTTGCCAATACAAATCCATGTGATTGTATAGTGTGAGAATCGAGCTCAACCTCCCTCATGTTCCTAACACATGTAACATGCAAAGAGTTAATAGAATAGAATAGAAAAATGAATTGATTTCAGTAGTAAATTAGGCTGCATAATAATGTGCCAGAATTTCTCAAAAATAAAAAAAATAATGTGCCAGAATTTTAGCCTGACCTATGCCACCCAAGTTTATCACTAGACGAGTATAATACATGCGTAATGTTTGGAACATCAGAAAGATCACGATTGCAATAAATTTCAGCAACCTTGAATGCATAAAGTAATTCAAAGCAAATCTACTACATGCAGTGCTTTTTTTTGAATTTATAATTTACATATAATTTCTCAGCATTTGATGCATATGAGACTTGATGCTTCCTTCTCAGCTTCTGCTATAACCTCTAGATTTATTTCATTAAAAAAAATTGCAAATTTCAGAACTATATCAAAAGAAGGCATAGTCTACACAGATTGCGAAAAAGAAAGAAAATCATAAAAGGTAGTGAAAGTATTTCATTGTCAACTATGATGTGAAAAAACACTCAATAAATCATTTTAATTCATACAGCTAAGAACAAAGTAAAGAAAATTCAAAAAGTCGTCGCACGTCGCTTTTTCTTGTACGATGAACCAACAATATAGTAAATTAAGCATAATCACAGACTATTAGAACCATTTGAGGATAATCGTGTGATACTTCTCATTGGAGAAACAATAATAGATTAAAACAGTTCAACATGGAAATAAAAACAAATAAAATCGCAAAATAAAACTAGGGGGAAAATAAGTAAGAACCGATAAATTAAATTGGAATACGAAGAAATCGATCAATGCAGTCAGAATATGAAGGAATTGCCGGAGAGCGATTTTGTGATTTGTTCCGCATAAAGATTTGAAATGAAACAACTATGAGAACGGAAAGGAGTAGGTTTAAAAATTTATAGAAAATTGCATATCAGTCCCCTAATTGCATATCATTCCCCCTTAAATTTAAAATAGGTTGCGTAAATGATCCTTGCTTTTAAAAATTATTTTAGGCAAGTTTCTACTTAAAAAAAACAAATATTATCCAAAAAAAAATACAATATTAGTTTAAGCACTTTTTTTAAAAAATAATTTTGATATGCAGTATAATTTTTTATTCACAATTTTCTAAAAAATAAATTTTAAAAATATTTATTTTGAAACTCATAAAAATCGTAATCACCAAAGATTTCGGATAATTAAATACCTAAATATTTTTTTAAAAATAATTTTCAATGCAAAAGTTGCATAAACATATCAATTGATCATTTTCTTAGCAAATATTATAAAAGTTAATTTATAAGTATGTATTTGATTTGGTCTAATAAGTTAGAAAAAAAATAGAAATTCATTTTGAACTAGCGGACCATACAGTCACGATGCACGTGCTAAAAATAATTAAAAATAATTTTTAAATTTATAATAAAAGTTTAAAACTTTTTTATTTTAAATTATAATTTTTTTTAATTATACGGATATATTATATTTTTTAAAAAATAATAAAAAATTTAAAGAAATTTAGAAACATAAATAAAAATATAAACTAATCTAATCTGAAAATCATATATTGAATATATAGAAGAGAATAAAACATGAATGTTTTATATTTCACACGGAATATAAACCACATAATATTTACATTAATTACTATATAACTTAAAATTATTTTAATTATTAAATTATATATTGCTATAAAATACCACCAAATAACTTTTGTGCGCTTTAATATTATAATAATATATATAAATAACGGTATAAACTATTTCTTTAAATTTCCTAATAAACTATAAATAGCGGTATATAAAGATTTTCCTAATGCTTTTCTGGCACGGTTGAGCAAATGCTACACACTAAAAGACTTTTTTGACCATTTGACATCTTTTAATGTATTTATAACACCTTTTAATAAATTTCTAACACCTTCAATACCTTAGTTTCACAACTCTAATGTTAATTTTTAACACCTTAATATAAACTTTTAATATTTTTGTGTTGAAAAATATATATTATAACACTATATTGATAGTTTATAATATTTTTTTAATAATTTTTGACACCATCTTCCAAAAAGACTTAAAGTGTAATAATTTTTAACAAGTGGCTCTAAATATAACATATTTAAATCTATTAGATCTTAAAGCAAATCTCCCTTGAGTTTAAATGAGCGATGCAATATGATCCGAAATTCATGACCCCCAATAACAATAATTAAAAAAAAATAAAAAATCACATCCATGCATATTTTTTTTTACCCATCCCAATACACTGGGGAAAGATACTTCCCGAACAAATAAAATTTGTAGGCAAAAAGATATTTTGACCCGTAAAGTAAAAATTTGATCATAGCAAAAGAAGACATTACAGGCCAATCATGCCACAAGTAATTATTATAGGCCTAATTCATGATCAAATGTTATGGGGTGCAACAGATCACATTCAATGAAAGCATTTGGAAATTAAAAAAATTTAACAAAAAAGCAAGAAATTAAAATCAAAATCGAAACGACTTCATATGTCTCGCTTTAAGCAAGAACTTCCGGGCACGGAGACGCCCCTCTTATAAACATACAAGTTTTGGATCTTCCTCGGCTAAACTTTTGAGTCGGTTCCCTACACATCTTCGATACGACCAAAAACAGTTCGGTAACAGGCCGCGCTCCCACATTCTTAAATCTGTAGAACAGTATCAACCATAAGCGTACCAAGAAAAAAAAAAGGACAAAACTGGAGAGCCCGACCCCTTAACCCGAATTAATGCCCGAACGCGCGTTTCTCGCGCCTCGGTAAAACCGACCCGAGGCGCGGGAAACGGGCTTTCGGGTATTTTTTAGGGTTAAGGGGTCGGGGCATTCGGCTTTTCCAAAAAAAAAAAAGGGCTTTAGGATAGGAAGGAGATCCATTTATCATCTTACCACATGATATAAAGATCGGAAAATGCCCCGTAAGTCATACACATGAATATCTAAGCGGGAACATATGATTCCAGCATCAACTGCGTAGGAGACGGTGACTTTATCTCCACAATAAGGTATGTGAACTTCCAGGCGTTATCTGTTGGATCCTTGAACATCTCGGCGAAGGCCTGTCCAAATCCGTGTGGCCCCCGAATGTGGAAGCTTACCTGCATATATCGATTGCAAGAATCTTCTTCTTTTAAGTTCAAATAGTAGATAATTATAAAGTTTAGTCATCAAGAAGGAAAGACATTACAAAGCTTATGTTCTATCAACAAAAAAAAAAAAAAAAACTTGAGCTCTTGAAACTGTAGGATGTCTAGATAAGATCATTTACAAACCAGATCATGTCAAATAGCAACAAAAAAACAAATTGTTCAACTTGGAAACATCATGGACTGAAGTTCTAGGATATCTTTTTGGATTCATAACGAAGACCAATGTAACATAAAGTTAAGATCAAAACATTTACAAAAGGGGCATTTGTGTTTTTATGCCCCCCGAGAATTTGAAATTGCAAAAATGCGTCCCTCCTAATTCAAAATGGCGCTTTTATGCGCCCCATTGACTCTAGACGAAACTGTCATCATCAAGTTAGCTTCCCTCGTCGTCCAAAAAAAAAAGACAAGAACAGTTTCATCATTTCACGTGATTAAGAGGACATAAAAGTGCAATTTTGAATTAAGAGGCATAAAAACGCAATTCTAATTATGGGGGGCATAAAAATGCAAATACCCCTTTACAAAACTTATGCAAGAAATGGTAGCACTAACAAACATCACTGACGATTTTGTGCTTTTAACATTTATAGAAACGAAATTTGAAAATGAGCAAGGAAAAACGCTTCCATATTGTTTTGGTTAAATAGTAACGCTTTGCAAAAACTCAACTTCACACCTAAACTGATGTGGAACTCATCCATACATGTTCAAAATCATGGATCCCACCATGCTTGAAAACATATGGAGTGGATTAGTCCGCATCACTTTGGAGGTGTAAGAGGTTGCGTCACATTAGTCTTTTTACAAGTTCACCTTAACATGTTCCACACCATCTTCATCTTTCCAGACTTGATGAGGTATACGTTGGCGAGCAGCACGATTTCTACTGTCCTGTCCGTACCCGGTGACAGGGGATCCGATTCTAACTGTAACCTGGATCACCAACTAGCAATTTTAAGGACAGAACTTGTATGCTAAGTTACTATATAAGGCAATAGGAATTTGTAGAGTATTCGATTGTTAATAAAATAAGCTGAGACCTGACTATCTCTCTGAACTCTTTCAAGGGCCTTCCCAAAAATCTTGTACCTGTAAAGAAAATAATCGCCTTTCAGTTGCGAAGGATTTCTTGCACCATCAAAAGGGAAGGACTCATAGGACAAAAAAGAGATCGCAAAATCAATAATTCATATAAACCAAGAGTAAGTTAATAACGTCTAAAAGTTCAGCATGCACTAAGTGCCAATTAGCACGTACGGGGATAAAAATTGGCTTGCATAAGTTACATCTACTCTAGATAGTTTATTTCTTACTTCTTTTTTTTAAAAAAAATCAATAAGACCCCATATGACAAATTCTTATATTCATCCCCGAGGTTTTGGTTTTGGTAGACGACGTCCTTGCAAACAAGTATTTTGAGCAATCTCTACCCTGATATCAGATTTATCACAAGCTGGTATATGAGTTTAATACATAATCGTTAATCACCCTTAAACATCCATGAAAAAGTTCCTAAAATGAGATCGTGTTGAATAAAAGAATTTAGATTCATCACCATCTGGTATTGCAACTTTCTTTGTTGGTAAGTCCATGGGCTGATTTAGTTACTTTGTTTCAATAAAAGCAGATATACAGGTGTTGGTATTGACTAAAGGGCCAACTTTAAGACTCTCTTTGTTGGTAACTCCTGGTTGATTTAGTTAGTTTGTTCAATGATGGTAAATACATCGGTGATGGTATCGACTAAAAGGGGGAAACATGGGTCGATCTATGTCACCTTATTTTCTCAAAATTTGAAGAACCAATCATTTAGTTTAAAGCAAACAACCTCTAAATGGGAATACAAAGTATAGCTTCTTTCTTAAAAATGTCAAAGATAAAAAATAAGAGGATTCAGCAAATCCAATTGACCTAGAAAATAGATTCAACTACCTGGTTTGCATGTGCAATTAAACCAAGTTTTACAATGGTAAATCTTGATAAATGGCATTGCTTATAGTCAACAATGGAGATGTCAAAATAGCATGCATATAATGTTTCTGGCAAATAAAAGGCAGTTAGACCTTAAATTCAATTACAAGGTAAAGATATGGATAAATTTCTCATTTCATAAAGTTACCATTCTCAAATATAAAAATAACTTATTAGAAAGGTAACAGCCTTTCTCAGTTCATACAGCATCTGATGAAAAAAAAGATAACTCTGAATGATGGATAAATTCTCATTCCTAAGTCCAAAATTTGCAAACAAAATAATAAGGGTGTTAATACTATAGAATTTTGGTTTTGTAAGCTCAACTTTTCAACAAAAAGAATGGCGATCACTTCCAAGTATGGGAGTGATAGTATGGCTCATGTAACACCCAAAAAAAAAAAAGAGAAAAAAAATAGTGTCCTACATTAACAAGCTAAAACAGAAATAGCTGTAATACTACCGCAACGGTAAAAGCGGATGAGAAACAGAGAGATACTCACTCTTTAGGTTCAAAAATTAGTTCTTTAAAAACAGCATAAGCAGCTAAACCTGCTATGCCCAGCCCTGCAAGTATGATAACACTATATGATGCTCCTTCTGTAAATGTAACCGGTTTCTCAGGAATGTTATATGTGGGGGCATCAAAGGGATCATCAACTGTAGACATATCCTTTCTTTCCTGGCAGAAGCGAACATAAGATCTATGTTAGTAACTTAGTATGCATGCACAATAAACTACAAGACATGATCCCTAGAATCATTGGGGATAATCAAATTAAAGCAGGGCTATCTATAGTAAATCAAGGGAAAATTATCAGAAATAGCCAGCTAAAATTATGAAGATATACTGCTCATAAAAGGTTAGGGCACATAAAAAACTAAATATTTATCTTCATCTGCTGCTTTCCATGACTAGTACTGCCAAGCATGTTGCATGTTTACTCTGCGAACTTTAATCACTAACAGTGCCTTATTTCTACAAATTGGAATTGGTAGAATACCGAAAAGAAATATCAGGGGCCCTCCATCATGCATGTCTGAGTTTCCAATTTAACAGCTTGTTGAGATGACTAAAACAACCGCCTATAAAGTTTAAGAATACTTAAAGTACACGTATCCACTAAATTACAGTTTCTCTAGCATTCAATAGTTGGCACAACATTGGGCTGCTTCCAGGTACCATAGACACAAAACAATTCGAACAAAAAGATATAGCATAAACAATATGAAAACTTGCAAACATGCAGAATAACAAGAGACATCAATACGACACTTGCCTCTTTTGGTGCTTGTTGATGTGATTGTGATGAATAATTGGAAGCAAGTACCCGATTTGAGCAAGGAAACATCTGTGACTTCACGCATTGTTGGTGAATCTCCCTTTGAACGCAGATCATATACCTCCTTAGCTGGTGAGGAGACAAGATCGACATGCCTGTTAAACATGACCTCAGAAGTTTGTTAAATGCAGTAACTTCAACAGTATTTAGCAAGGTTTTAAATGCCGTTTCGTGCCGAGTTTCGGAAAATTCCAAATTCGAGACATTGCCGTGCCGACTGTGCCAATAATAAAATACTATTTTTATATATTATCATATATTTTATTATATTTTAAAAGTTATTTTTAAGATTTTTTTTTTATATAAAAAAAAAGTGGTCACGCGCACCACTTAAGTCGCGCCCACCGGCACGACTATTCATCTTCCTCGTGAAAGCGAGGAAGATGAACTACTGTTTTATTAAAAAAAAAAAAAAAGCTGCGCCGGTCGGCCTGGCACCGGAACCCGGCCGGCTCTGAGACGTTCCGGGCGGCACGCTGCGTGATGCCCGGAATTTAAAACCTTGGTATGTAGTCTAAAGTACATGGCCATGTCATCATTCAATCAGTCAATTTCAAAGAACTAGCAAATAAGTGTCATGCACTGCATCCTCCATCTGTCCACCATGTTAACTACAACTATAGTCCATAGACACCATGCTACCACTCTGTTCTTGACACTTGAACAAAATCAAATTATCCTAGAAATACCAGTGAAACTGCTTAGTTATTATGTGTAGGTCATGAACGCCTCAGTTTGTAAGCTAAGGAATGATTACTTTCCAAAGCTAAACATGATGAAACACACGTCATTGGTGAGAAGCTTTCAAAAGGCAAACATGTATCATATCCCCATAAAAGGAACTAAGTTGCCATATTATGCTTGAGTGCGTAATAGGCATCCAATCAAGAGCAAACACCACAAAAAAAATATGCTCATAGAACCTTACATCAATTGTTCACAAATCAGGCATCATTCTGCGTAAGAAACCACTAGAAACAATGCCTAATCATTTATGGGATTTAAATTGATATATTATGGAACCTTTGCAAGTTATTGAGAGAACCAGATTAAAAAACTTTCATGTGTAAGATCAGCAGTTCAACCTAATTAACAAATCGCAGAAAGACAAGATAGAGAGTAAGTTTTACATCCGAAATCTTTTACAGAAATTTTATAACCGAAAAATTGAAGTTGACATTTAGTGAAAAATAAAAAAAATAAAAACTGGAGGCTTATAAACCTGTACACATTGTCAAAGAAGATTGATCATGCTATCCCAAAACCTTATTGAAAGCACCAAGCTTTTGGGAAGGAACAAGAGTTAATGACAGCCGAACATTGCATGGGCCTTGCTACTAAATTAATTAGTAAACAAAAGGTGAAATAAAATATGGAAAAAAAAAAAAACTGATTATTGCAACTTGCAAGTTAGTTGTCTAAAATTCTTAAGAAGTATCATTAACCTCCACAAAGCAAAATATGATGTACAATAAAATACCATCATATAATCTCCAAAGCATCTCCAATAATTACTCAATTTAAATATCAACGTAAAGTTGTATCCCTAAATGTAGGTCTCATGAGTACTAATGCAGACTTGCACCTGATGTGGTGTCACGATGGGAACGACGCGGCTTATGAACGGCACGCTCCCAGATTCGACTCCCATCGCATGCAAATGGGGATAGGATTTTCTCACATTTTCTACAAATAATCCTAAATGCAATGGCGGGTGTACTCCACGACGTGTTGGGAAAACGGACTCCTGGAATTTACTTCTTAGCCCCGGTCTAGGTCCAGTGAGTGGGCTCGGGATTGGAATTGGAAATCTGGATAACATGTTCCAGAGGAAGGCTTATTAAAAAAAAAGAGTATTCATGCATACGCAGAGCCTTTATTTACCAAGGTCCAAATGCTATTTTAATAGGATGCAAAACCCACTTATCATTCTGTTATTAAAAAAATGCATATAACAAACAAGAACTGAATGAGATAATGTATGTCAAAAAGTATTGGAATGCAGGAAGCGGAATAAATTTACACCAAGAAGAAATTTGCCTTAGTAAGTGGATATATTCGCCCCAAAAAAAAAATAAAAAAAATAAAAACTAACCTCTAGTAGCCGTTATATCCTGCAAGCCAGAAGGAAAATTCACGATTTAAAAAAAGGTAACGACGTCGTCTAATTTCAACTGAGCAATTAACATTAGTTTTCCATACTTTGGCCTTAACCGTGCCGTTCATCCCAGCATTTGAGAAGGTCGTGAAATAAGACTTCATAACAGCCTGCAGTTTCATCGTCAAGAGGTAGGAATTATCTAACGTATACAAGCTAACATTGACTACCCTATTATGAAGCTGCAGGAAGCTCACTGCAAACAGCCTAAAATGAAAAAGTCGACAGTTTTTGAAAAAGTATAAACTTGTGAGGGTAGATCCACTTGCACTCTACAACTTTATAATTCCAAATTTTATGAAACAAATAGCAAACAAGAGTGTCTACGGACCGTTAAAGTTGTAGTTCAACTACGGCGATCGGTAGACATTTTTTTCTGGTACTCTTTTCAAAAAGTTTTGAACTACAAGCCGTATAACACAGATTAGAGCATCCTAGTTCATCAATTTCCACAAAAATGTCCCAACCTTTTGTTTATGGGACCAGTTTGCAGCCTCTTCCTACGACTACGTCACAGGAAATTACAAACCCCAAAACATATGTAACAGCAAATACAATGAAATCAGAGGATTACATGTGGAAATTAATGATATTACATTTAACTACAAAATAAACAAAACTACAGATAATCAAACAAGAAGTAAAGCCATCTCTCAACTTTTTACAGTGACGTACCTAGTGAGCTTAGCTTGATGATCGAATAATTCATAAATACTGGTAATTAATACTGATTCGACTCAGATCACCAAGCTGTATGAAGTTATACTAAAATCTTTTTTTGTTTGTCAAATGAATTCTCTTCCCTTTCGTGATGAGGTCAAACCCAGCTAACCAACTGGGATTCTGCATAGTACATGAACTAGGCACGCCACGGTTTCTGAACTGCCTTGATACCACTCCGTCAATCAGTGGCGGCCTCTGTCAGCCTATCCAGTGGGTAAAACCCCCGTGATCCGACCCATACAACGGAGTACAACAATTAAACCTATGAACTACTCAACAGACTATTTTGTCCAAACATAATTTGAGAAATATGAAAAGAAACGATCTCTATAGCAGAAAAAAAGAACATCTAAAAATAATTAAAAAAAAAAAAAAAACTGAAATGATAAGAGAAAAGGAGGAGCTCGGAATCAAGACCTGGTCGTCGATCTCACGGAACATTTGCTTCGGAGTGGTTGCAGCGGCGGTGGAACGGCGGAGGAGAGAGGCGAGGCAGCGCCTGCTTGCCATGGCTGCCGTGGTTACTCGGTCTGGTACGAACGAGCCCGAAGGGTTCTTGTGAGGGTCTTGAAAGTGTTGCTAATAAATCGAGCATATTTACAGGCAGCTACGGGTACACTCCGTAAAGAAAAGTATTTCGGTTTAAAAAAAAAAACATTTTGAGAAAAGGTTTAAAAATTTTAAAGAAAAATGTTAACAGATAAAGAATTTTAAATCGAGCATATTATTTAAGAAAAATGTAGATTAACCATGTCAGCAATGAAATTGGATCAAAATGAACTAAAGTATATATTTTTTAGGTACTTTGTAACTATTTATAGGATTTATTAAAAAATTTTGTAATGGTAATTCTCTAAATTAGATTTATTTAATTTTTTCTAAAATCATTTTATTTATATATTATTGAATAAAAATATTGTAGAGTTTTCTTGATATAAAAAATGTGTTAAATATTACACATAAGAAACTTTACAATATATTTTACCAAATAACTATTAAATAGATGAACATTAAGTTAATAAACAAATTATTTTATCAATATTGTATATAGAATAAAGAAAATGATAACTACTCCCAGCAAACCACATAACAAATTCATTCAAATTTAATATCCACCACATATTTTCCTCATATTTTGCATAACTTATCAAAATTATATCTACAACCTATATAATTGTAGTTCTCAAGTTGCCACATAAGTATATTTAATTTATTTATGATTTTTTGGGTGCACACAGCATTAGTAGAGACATATATATACCCCCTTTCAATTCATTTTTGTGATTTAGAAACATTATTACATATTTTAATCACGAGAGAAGGCATCTGGTAAACCTTTCTTTTTTTTAAAAAAAAAAAAACATGCATTAGTAGTTTTTACTAAAATTTATATTTTGTGAGATAAAAAAGATTTAGTAAAACTCAAAAACGTTAAGAGTCAAAAGTTGTACTTAGTAAAATGTATGTTTTTACAGCCCACCCAAGTTCTATATCACATGACAAATCGACATGTTCTTCTCAACATTCTGCATGAAAGTGAACTATCAATTTACCAGAAATAACCAGATTTTTTTCATCAACAAAAAAAAAAAGGAAATAACCAGATTTTGGGAGAATTTTTGTCTAAATTCTGAAGCATCTAGCTTTACTGGTTTTATATCTGTAACTTTTTCAGAAGAGTCCAGAACATTGATGGCACCTACCTGATTGCATCTCAACTGCATCAACTTTGTTGCCAGCAGGTCATCTCAATTGGATCCAAACATAACAATCTCTGTTCTTTGAATGTGGAAAACCCGCATCCAACAACATCCAGTCATAAATCCCACCGGCGCGAGATTTAAAGAAAGATGTAAGTGCTTATGCCCCGCGGCCAAATACATTACCAAATGAGATTCGAGCAGTACCACATGACCCAAAAATTTTCACCGAGCATCTGGAAACGCGGAATATGTGATTCAAAAATGTGATCTCTTCTCTTCACAAGGGGAATTCATGGACTAAGCTAGAGTAACGATCGGATATATATGTCTTGTTATGTAGTTTCATAAATATTAAGCATTTCTCAACATGTTGAGTTGATGACTATAAATAACACAAGTCACAGCTCATTCATTCAAGACTGGTAATAAAACTTGCATACTCTTCAACTACGATTCTCTTGTTGCTTGCTTCAGCTCCGCGTGCTGAGACTGTGCGGACACCTCCGCGTTTACCGTCTGGTACTGTGGAGGCAATGCTGCTGAGGTCACGTAATAGCCCTGAGACGATGTTGGTGGAGGGCCAAATCCATAGGCATAATTTTGATGCATCAGATGCTGGTGGTGATAATTTACGCCCATATAGTGTTGCCCATGTACAATAGATGTTGGGGCAGCGGCAGGGGCAGGGGCCGCCGGGGCCGGGGCAGCGATGGAACTTCCCTGCCCTGACGGTGGTGCCATGGGTTTTCTAGCTTCCGTAACGGATGAGGAGATTTGTGGCGCTAAATTGTAAGGCATAGGTGGCGGGGGAGGGTGTTGGACAGGTACAAAGTATACAGGCATTTGCTGATCGTATGCATAGGATTGATGCTGTTGTTGTTGTTGTTGTTGCTGTTGCTGTTGTTGGATAGCATACGGTGGTATTTGGTAGTAATTGGTCGATTGTTGGTGGTGGACATATTGTGGCGTTCCATGGACAAACTGCTGCTGTTGATGCTGGGCGAATTGATGGAGCTGGAGCTGCTCAGCATTCATCAAAGGTAGAGCATAGCCGCTGGGATTGGAACCCTGGATTCCTACCTGCCTATATATCACCAAAATAGAACAATTTGCACAAATTTATAACATGAAAATTTGTCAAATGTTATAAATTTTGCAGAAAAATGCAATGAGAAACTGGTGATTACAAAAAAGTAGTTTAGTAAAACCATGGTTTGACGTCTCGGTGCCGCCAAGCGGCGGCACCGGAACGGCGAAACGGCTGTTTTTTGGCCGTTTCGGCCGTCTCAGCCCGTGCCGACCGTTTGGTCGGCACGGTGTGTCCGTCTCGACCCGTGCCGACCGTTCGGCACGGTCGGCACACTATGTTTTTTTTATTCTTTTTGTTATGAGCATCATCATATTTATTCATGTGATATGTGGTATATTATTTTCAAACAATGTACGTGGTAGATTTACATGATTTTGGTTTCGTTGATATCAACCACACCAACACTTAATGTGGTAATAATTTATGATATGTGATTTGAATTTTAACAAATGAATAATACTTCTTGTTATTTAATTTTCATTACTATTTATATAATAAATATTATAAAAAATTTTTAATAATTATACGATTCGGCACGGTTGGCACAGTCGGCACGGCACAGTCAGCACGTCTCGATATCTGAATTTACCGAAACTCGAAACGGCACGGCACGGTAAACCTTGAGTAAAAACACGAGATATTATAAAACCGGCTTTGCTGTATGGTACCAAATATTGGCTGGCTGATAAAATGTCAGCATGAAGAGCGGACGATAGTGGCAAAAATAAGAATACTTCAACGAATCTGTGATCATTCTATCAAAGATAGAATCTGGAGTGAGCTGCTTAGACAAAAACTTGAAATAGCCTCCATTGAGAGAAAGACGGTTATAATAGTTTTAGGCGGAGACTAAAATTTCTACATGAAGATCTGAAAGACTAAGTAGCAAAAGAAAAATAAGCAGAATTAGCCTAAATCAGAGCAGGAGAAAATCATCCGATAAGACCTTTTTATTTATAAATTAGCTAACAGTTAGTTGATTGTGTACATCTTAACCTCTCCAAATCCTGCTTGACGGGACTTACTACTGGGCTATTATTGTTGTTGTGCTACAGGTATATTAACTAACTTTGTCGAAAAGCTTAAATATTTGTTTTTTTAAAGATCTAACTATGTAGACTATCATTAGTAGTGTATTATGATTGTGTACAGTTTTGGTGCACTAAGAGCGTGATACAGAGATGGGTGCTTATATATGCAGTAACTTATGCTTATTAGATGCAGTAACTAACTTGATACAGAGAATTGAGGGAAATACCTGGTGGTTACTGCATCAATGACAGGGTGAAGATGTGGAAGATTGGTGGTTCTTTTGTCTGTCCCATCACTGCTTCCATAATCGGACTTCTCATCGGAAGAGAAGAACTTATCACTATTTTCAGTGTGTTCTTCCAATGAACAAACTGTGGGAGTCTTTTGCCCGATTCCGGCAGCGGCCGCAGAACCTCCAACGCTCATCTGCGCAAACTGCTCTTCGATACCCCCGCTGCTGCCAGCAGGGCGGACGCGAATTGGTGGCAGATTCGATAGGAAGAACGCAGAAGAAGACGAACCAAACGATGAGTACGCCGTCTCTAACATCATCGGTGAGTCCGGCACTGACTGCACATCTTGCTGCCTCGCCGCCGCTTCAGCAGCAGCAGAGCCTTTCTCCCGCGGCTGCGCTGTTTCATCTTCGAGCCCGAGCAGCAAGCTGCTAGCGGAATTAGAATCCGTCGAATGTTTTCGCGGCAGGGCGCCGTTGAGTACATCTACGAACCACGCGTCAGCTTTCGACGAGTCAGCGAGCAGCGATCCAACCGCCGGAATACCAGAATTCGAATTAGAATTAGAATTGGAATTCGATAGTTCAGGGAAAATAAAAAGTCGAATTCTCACGGGAGATTTGATCGTGGAGGAATTGATTCTATCATACTCTTCGATCAAATTGTCGAGATCTTCGTCGGTGGCGAGGGAGATCAGAGAATCTAAGTCCTCAGATGGGAGCTGGTACTTGATCGAGAAGCCATTCGGGAGGTGGAGGATCCGGGAGAGGTGGTGGCGGAGGTCGGATAGAGGGGCGGCGCGGTCGACGGCGACGATGCGTGTTTCTCCGCCGAGATAACGTAGGGCCTTGTCGGTGGGGCGGGGAACGATGCGGCCACCATAGCTGCACATCAAACGAAGCCGCCCCACCGACCCCGACAACGACGAGGAAGACTTAGGAGAGGAAGGAGGAGACAGCGGCGGTGGTTGGTGGTGCTGGTTGTCGTCGGTGAGGTCCCATGGGTCGGTTGAGCGAGGTGTTGAGGTAGCTGAGCCCGCGTAGCACGGCCGCGGCGGCACCGGAGCGGCGGCGGCGTCCATTTTGGGCTGTGTTGGGCTGAAAAGAGGGGAGAATGAAAAGCAAAATGGAGATAAGCCGGCTGTCGTTTTTAGTGGATGCTCTGTCGCAGTCGGCTGGTGGACTTTGTCCACATTCTTTCATGATATATATATATATATATATATATATATATATATAGCAAAAAGCTACGTAGAACCTCCAAAAATTATTAACCAATTAATACGAAATAATAGTATATGTGAGACCCCATACTTCCATGCACTATACGGAAAACTAAATGTAGCTATCCGAATTGTATTATATCAGTCTTGATGATTTTTAATGAGACGGCCGCCGCATTTTGTCCATCCACTAAATAATTGTTTGTGCTTAACTTAATTGAAAAAATAATTAAAATAAGTCTAATTTTCAAACATGATGAAGGTCAAATTGGCTTAAGTTTAAGATGATTACAACTTTTCTAAACCTTATCTTCTGGTCAGCATAAACATGTGTCATAGTCGTGTTTGCAGTTCGTTCTCACGTACGTCAAGTTAATGTCGAACTTTTGTAAGTTGAGCTTGGGCCGTTCACGAATAGCTCGGCATGTTTACATATGCAGTTAGGAGTGTTCAAAGCTTGGGCCAGCGAATTTGTTTGATGGATGAACGTATTATGATTGCCAGCGCATGTAAATATTTACGATAGTCATCTGAGAGTTTGAGTCATATGAGAGTTTATATATTACGACAGTCATTTAAAGTGGTCCGATTACGGACATAATTTTTTTTCGTAAATTTTTTTTTTTTTTTTAAAAAGGTTTACGTGGTATGGGTTTATACTTTGGATATAGATATCCAAGTGTCATTTCTATATTATAGTTAATTATTATATTTAATTAAAGACATGAAATAATCAGTCATGTTGGTTAGATGGCGTGTATTTTAATTTATGAAATTTGGATTGGGAAACGATAAGAATGCAAATACTGCAACTAATTCAAGAACTAAACCTTGTGATGTTGATATATATATATATATATATATTGATTTATTTATTTATTTATCTCCTTAAAGAAAGATAAGAAGGATTGCTTTTAGCTGTCATGGACCCTTTTTCTTTCGCATTATATGCCAAAGAAAAAGGAAAAAAAAATGTCAGAGAGCAACATGTATAGGGGAGAAGGATTCCGTGCGCGAGGTCGCCATTTAAAGTGGCAATTTTTGCCACGTTAGCGACGCAAATTTCATGCGTTATTTTGCCGGATAAAAGTCATTATTTAGAATGGGATCGGATATAAATATTCTAATTTTTGAAATATAAATATATATATTTTTTTTTAAAAAAACAAAGGCCTGCAACAGCTGCCAGGTCCAGCCCGTTAAGCGTGAGCAGCCCACATTTGAGTTTTGCAATGTTAAGAATGAGATAGCGTCGTTCAGAGCTTCTGCTAAGCTATGAAAGAAAGCTGATGAGGGATAATAACACAACATTGTCCCAAAAAAAAGGTAAAAAAAAAGAAAAAGAGTGAATAAACTACATAAAATCGCCGCGATGTAATAGTAAAAAACTTGCTTACATAGAGTATAAGATTAGAAAAACAAATTGGTCTGTCTGCTGATAGTTTACAGGGCAGTGGTGTACGATATGGGTAATTCTATTCGGCCCGCCCGAATAGCCCAAAAACAGCCGGAACGTCTGTTCGTACACCTCGGGATCGTAAAATTATAGATTTACCAATCCCGAGACGTACAAACACTCGTTCGGATTGTTTTCTGTATTCATGATTTTGTCATTGTTGATGCAAGAACAGTCTGAAATGCTTCTAGAAGAACACCTTTAAATCTTTTAAGATCAAGCTTAATATTTTGCCTGACCAAATAAGTCTCTCTTACTGCACTCCATCCTTTCTTATGAACTTCACTCGGATCACTTATCACCTTATCATCTCTACCATACTCTCCCGCCAACGAACTCTCCTCGATCCCGATCTCGTACTCCATATACTTCAGCTTCGCATTCCCCGCAGGCCACCCGAAGTCATACGCCGCTATCCACTTTAGCCCTCCCCACGGGACGATCTGTATCAACACCGAATTCGCCGGGAGGAAAACCAAGTTCCCGAGTCCGGCACCGTGGACACCCATCATCGCATCGCACGAGTTCACCACCTTCGCGAACTCAGTTGCGTCGGTGCTCGACTCGGCCTCTCCCACGACTACTTCAAAGCCTACGTCTCGGGCGGTCTCGACGATCTCTCCGACGTTCATGAATCTTCGCGTGTGCTTCCTCGATATGATCATCAGCCTAGGCTTTCTGCGATGGATTTCTGCGTCGATCGCGTGTCTTTCCAATTCGTAGGAGCTCCTCATGAACCCGGTGAAATCGGCCATAGTGTAACCCGTAGGCGGCCTAGAAATATCGATATTGAACTCTTTATGGCTCTTCAATCCTACTATAACATTCGAAAAACACTCCGTCTTCTCATTACGGTCGAGATCGATGATTTCGTATCGAGATAAGCGTCGGAGTGGAAGTCGGAACTTTTCGATCCACCGTTTCTGCATATCGATAATCATAAACTGGACTTCGCCACGATACTGATACGAAGTTAAGAAAAGTGGAATTAATATGTCGGAAAAATCGTGGAAAAGATTTCCCGCGTACCCGCCCGTGGAGAAGATTATTGCCGGAACATTATGGTGAGAGTTGCATAAAGGAGCTTCCTTTTTGCTTCTCAAAGTTCTTATTGATATCTCTTTAACATGTTGAATTGCAAAAGAATCGCCTTTTCGGGCATACGGTCGAATTTTCATCGATTCGTTCCTTGCCGGAGAAACTAGGAATATTGAGGATGATCTTCCAATGATTCTGATATCCCCCTCCATTTCGCAAACAATCGATCGAGGGCCTGATTCATCGCATAGTGGCTGTAGTACTTCCGAGTTTTCTGATATACCTTCAAATTCGGATTTTCCGGTTAGTTTTATGGAAGTTGATTGTAACTCAAACTTAAATGAAAAAAAGTTCTATATCAAGAAAAAAAAAGAATAAATTGGAAATAAATTTTATCGAGAATAAATAAGCGGCCATTTTTATCTAATGCGAGCAATGCTTTACTTCTAAAAGAAAGAACAGAAGAAAAAGAAAAAAAAATGTATCGATATAGTTACCCGATAGCTTAAAACTTGTCGATTCAGATGTTCGCGCACCATGAGCATCGTATAAACCTAACCACAAGCTTCCTGTAACAATTTTTGTTATGCAAATTTGTTTAACAAGAAAAATAAATATAAATTCAAAATTAAGAATGACAAACTTTGAACGGACTTACGAATATCGTAGTGCGCAGACATGGTGAAGATCGATACCGAGATGAGAAAGAACGCGACGATCAAAGGAATCCCAATAGAAGGCGGCTCCTTCCGAGCTAAGCTGTTCATATTTCTTGTAATAGTTCAGAAATTCTCTGAATCTCTTAAATATGAAAATAAACAAAAATTACATATGCATCAAACAGAAACAGAGGATTCTACTTAGTCTATTTTCATAGTTTATATCACAATAATGTCATAAGAAATGGGTGTCATGAACTCAATCATTCACCAAATATGGTACTCCACTAATTTCTTATTTTTAAACAATTTTTTCAGGAAATTTCAAGCTTGATTTGATTGGAGAATGATAGTGGGTAAGAGAATTTTATAATTTGATTTGCAGATAGATGACCAAACCATGAAGAATCTGTAAGAATATTATTGTTAAATGTTGGTAGGTTTACTTACTGAATATAATGCTTGGAAGGAAAAAAAACAAAGATTACTATCAATATTCCCTTTATATATATATATATATATATATATATATATATATATATATAATCATTTAGAGATGGTCTATTCTCAGGTCGAATAATTTAGAGATGGTCTATTCTCAGTTCGACCTGAGAATAGCTCATCTCAGCTGATTTCTGGACCGTTTGATCACGTCGATCCAACGGCTCTGTTCGCGCGTGGGTTTTTCAGCAGAAAGTCGCTAGCGACTTTAAAAATCGCTAGCGACTTTCTGCTGAAAATCGCTATCGACTTTTCGACTGACCGTTTGATATGCACCATCCAACCGTTAGATCTGCACCGTTGGATCTCCATTATACATCCAAAGTTTAGAGTTTGTGCGGGGAGGGCGTGTAGCTCATGAACTATATGTCTCATTTCGAATTCACGTGACTATAAATTATAATATCCCCATGCATCCGTTCGCAGGAGTACCTGAGAAGGTGGCAGAGTTCTATTATGAAAGATTCGTACTCCGTTTTTGGAAGATGTACAGGTCTCCCAGCGTGAATTTATCTGTTACAATAGTCGTTGTGAGGCCCGGTTACGGATACGAGTTTTTAACGAAAATCTCAACAAAAAGAGAGTAGGATTAGTGTAGATTCACATGGAAAAATATAAATTATTGCTAAGTTGGCAGCAAGTCTGGTTGTTGTCCTGATACTCCTTCAAACTACTACAAATTTAAAAATTTGTATGATCTCTAACCACTACTCTCTGCTGCTTTTACTAAAAACATTAGTTATAAGTTTTTAGATTGAAATCATATAAGAAATCAAAAAAAAAAAATGTTCGAAAATAATCATCGTCTTGTCGAAGGGAGAGGAAACCCCCTCCCTCGCGCGCGTGTAACTAAAGTACACGCACACGCGCGTACACATACGAACAAAGACTCGTCCTGTTACACGGGTTTGAATGAGCCAATCTATTCGTATTCGACTCTAACCAGATGCTCCAACCCAACGCATCAAAGTCCGCCACCTCACCGATACCCGTCGAAGCTGCCGGTTAAATGGAACATTGCATTTCCATGCAGTCTGAAGTTCAAATCCTTGTGCGTTGTCGAACTGTTCGGCGTCAATGCCGAAACTCTTCAGTCCAAAAGACACGACTAGGGGTGAAACGAGCAAAGTTTGAGTCGAGTACCACCAAGTTCAGGCTCGGCTCAACGAGCTTCAAAAGCTGAGCTCGAATTCAATTATACTCGAAAAATTTCAAGTTTGAACTCGATTAGAACTCTGCCCGATCGTGTCAACTAACCCGACCTTGAGTCGAATCGAGCCTAACTCGATCTTGGCTCGATTGTACGAATTATACAGAGTTCGAACTTGCTTAAATAATTTTATCGTCAAATATATTTGTATAAAATAGAAAAGCTCGTTTAGACTCGTGAACCTAACGAGCCGAGTAATACGATACTCATGCTCAACTCTTTTAATTACTCGAACTTGAATCTATATTTGAACTAGACTCAAGGTGGAGCCGAGCTTAAATAAGTTCGAGTTCGAACTACTCGTTAGCAGCTCGGCTCGTTTTACCTCCATCTTTTTACTTTGTTTTTTAATCTATTCTTTTTACCTTTTTTTTGACACTTGCACCTAAGGTGCTTTTTCTTTCCTGACCGCATATATATATATATATATAGCCACAATTTTACGTCACTCTTAAATAACTATATTATTTTATATATATAATATAATAATTATTTTACTCTAATAATATATGAAAAATAAATAAATTATTTAAATAAAAATATTTATTAGTTTGTATGTTAAAATATTAAAAAAAAATATTTTTAGTATTATTATTTTTATATTAGTGACTAATATATGTGCATAGTACATGTGCAAAAAAACCAGTAGTTTATGTAACTCCGTGGGTAGCTCTATCGTGGCTTCTCCATGTTCGTATGAACAGGAGCGATTTAAGGAGAGACCGGAGGAGCGACGGACATTAACGGGGCACTTCGATAAACTATCTTATTATCTATTATTAAAGAAGCTTATCTCTTAATTATTATATATGATAATAATACCCAAGTTGGCGATAGTTATTGATGATTTAAAACCATGTCAAAATGTTTACTTTTTATTTTAAAATTCTAATTAGTGATATCATTCATAATAAAGAGTATACTACCATTAGGGATGAGCATTATCCGAACCTACCCGAAAGACCGAACCGAACCGATCCGAACAAAGTCAAAATTTCGGGTTCGGTTCGGGTCGGATTCGGTTCGGGTCGGCATGTTAATAGTTCGGGTCTATATAATTCGGTCCGGGTTCGGTAATCGAATTTCGGATCAGTTCGGGTTGGACCCGAATTATCCTAGCAAGTCATATTTTAATTAATTTTCGTTAGTTTTATATGCTAATTTTTCCTTTTTAAACAAAACATTCATATTATAACTATTCGGGTCGACCCGAACCGACCCGAATCCGAATTGGTAGTGAATAAAATTAACTTTTACTATTATTCGGGTCAACCCGAACCAACCCAAACTAACCCGAATTTTAGTCGGTTCAGGTTGAAACGAAATTCAGGTCGGTTCGGGTCCGAATATATTCGGTTCGGGTCAGTCTTAAAATTTCGGTTCGGGTCGGTTCGGTTCGGGTTGACCCGAATGCTCAGCCCTAACTACCATCTTAAAATATGTTCAATTTATGTTTATAGTATCCAGTACTATTTATATATGGTATAAAATATAAAAAATAACCATCCAAATATATATATATATATATATATATATATATATATATATGTCAAAAAAAAAAAATAAAGAAAAAAAAAATTATCCTTCTATTCCACTATATGCAAAGGGCCAAACTACATACTTCAAAATTTTATAAACCAAAAGTTGAAGAACATAAAAAAGATGGGCAAATAATAAAATCCAATAGAAAAAAAAAAGTAGTGCTCATGTCAATTTAATCAATCATAAAAGAATTACCATCGCCTTTTTAAGATACTAGCTGAAATATCACCCGCGATGCGTGTGAAAAAAAAAAAAATTAATTTTTTTTTTAAATTTAAAAACATTTAATTATCTAAAAAAAAATATTTTAAAAAATTAAGATATTATATATATATATATATAGTTAATTATTATAAATTAAAAAATATATATTTAAAATATATATTATTTTAATTATTATATATATATATATGGGGGGCGTGCACTGTAGCAACCCCCCACCCCTTCCCGCTTAAATATTATAGATATTGATTGTGCGTTACAGGCATATCTATAGAAAGAAATTTAATTGCGAACTACTTTACAACCAATGTTTTTCTTACTTTTAGATTTTTATTAATTTAATTTTTTCTCCGGAGGTGGTTAGTTTATTTTTTTATAAATTGACAGTTAATTATATAATATTTATAAAATATTAAGGAATACTGTTCTTCCTTCTTGACAAAAAAAAGATATATCGATTGTTTCGAAATATCACATCTACTTTATCTTTTTTATGCCGGTTTTGACATAAAAATTTAAAAATAAATCCATGATATTTTCTAAACTATTTCTACTAATAACAAAACAAATAATTTGGTATGAACACGTTAATCTAGTTGGTTATCAGAAATATTATAATTTATTCCTCACAATAAATAAGTTAGAATTTTGAATTCTATTACATGTGAATTTGGAGAAACTTATCGTAATGATAAGCAAATCGCATGAGGCTTTTATAAAACAAATGCTATTTGCTGCCCCCACACCGTCCATAATTTTGTCAAAACTTAATAATTTACTTGAATAAAAAGACAAAAAAATATTTAAAGTATTTTTTTAAAAATTAATTAACTTTTTTAATAATATCTAAAATTTTAATACTTCTAAATAATTATTTTAAAATTAAAAATTTAACAAATTTAAAAAACAGTTCTGAAATTTATTATAAATCTGTTAAAGATTACAATTTCAAAAAAAAATTTTAAAAATATTCAATATTAAAATAATAAATTTGTTAAACTATATTTTTATATTATATTTTAAAAATATTTCTAAAATATATATTTTTTTAAGATTTTATAGATTTGGTAGATTTATAACCGTGCAGCCAGCGCTTCTTTTATAATCAGAAATAGCAGGAAAAGCAACAAAATAAAGGTTCCTCCTCGAGCACAGTGATATAATAACATTATTACACAAGTAATGATTTCGGATGAGATATCAAAAATTAATAAATTAAAACAAAAATTAATAGAAAATCAGGCATTTTCTCGGGTGATTTTCACCCAATTAAATTGAAAGAAAGAAAAATTGAAAAGAAAAAAAAATCTTAAATTCAATCCGAAACACTCGTAAAAAGTTCCACATACAATCATCCGAGCTGTACGTATTACAGACATTAGATTTTATATTGCACACAAAAGGTAGGATGAAGAGCTCCACAGCCCCGTCCCAAAAAAAAAAAAAAAAAAAAAAAAGGAGAGGGGAAGAAAACGCCAGCAGCCATGGCCGACAAACACAAGCCCTCCCAAAAAAAAAAAAAAAAAAAAAAAAAAACTCTCTAATTCTTACCGGAATATTAATATCCAGATATTTCATGTTCAGTAAGGGCAAAGCCAGGCTACAGCTCCATGCCAATGCGACGGTCAGCTTCGCCGGCGCCGGCGAGTGGAAATCGGCAGAGCGGGCAGGTGAGATTCATCTGGTCGAACCACCCATTTAGACAATCCGTGTGGAACACGTGGCTGCACGGTAGACGTCGGACTCGCTTTCCTTGTTCTTCTCCCAAGTCGCACAAGCAAACCACGCAGTCAGCAGGCTGGTGAATCTCCGAGTCGTAGACGAAAGACGGGTTCGAGTTGAGATGCTCGGCTAGGGCGATGAGTCCGGCGAGTCCGCCGCCGACGTCGGTGGCGGCGCCGCTTTGGAGGTGGCGGAGAAGACCGACGGAGTGGAGAGCGCAGAGGAGGAGTGATCTGAGGTAGGAGACCCACCCCGCTGCGGCGATCACGAGCAGGATCGGGATCGAATCGCTTGAACAATCTTTCAAATTGTTTGCTAAGCCCATGACTGATCTCGATTTCTTGATTCTTGTTTCTTCGCTCGCCCTCTCACTCTCTCTCGCGCGCGCGCGCATCAGTGGTAGAGACGCCAAAAGGGGGCCGGGGTTTATTTATTTATGGGGTTTTGTCAAATACTTTTTGACGTTCAGAAATATCGTTTACTTTTTTAAAAGTAGAAAAATATGATATAGCGGGAATACTTTTAAAAAAAAAAATGGTATATTTTAAATATATATATATATATATATATATATCAGAATTTTGAATTTAAATAAATGTGAGTAGGTAAAATTATCATATTACTCTATTTTCGATCAAAATATAAAATAAAAATTAAACTCAATAATCACATATTAAAAAAAAGAATACAAAGATACAAAAGATATTTTAAAACAAGCATAATGATCCAAAAATATATATTTGGTTTTCTTTATTTTTTGACACAATCAAAGTCACCGAAGCGGATACACTCGCAGCAAAAGGCCCTACAATCCGTGGTTACAAAAACATTCATTGTGGTAACATTAAGGGGCTTTTGCGTATCATCCTTCCGTTTTCGTTCTTCGCGTAAATTAGCCTCTGAAAACGCGGCTGATTTTTTTTTTTTTTTGGCAAATCAGCCCTCCAAAAATATGTTTACGGGAGTTGATTTGTAAACCCTAAAAATAAAGAGGCTGATATGCAATTTTTTCTAACATTAAACATTAGGTGGCCAACATTACATCCAAGTTATATATATAATTTTAAATAAGTTTCCAATAGACAATAACATATTAGGAGCTGTTTGGAGCTTTACTTAAGGAGACAAAGTTTTAAAACTTATGATTAAACTTTATGTCGATTAAAACACTCTGATATATATTATACAAAATAATAGTCTTTCTCAATCGCTATAGGGTGTGTTATTTCTTAAGATCATTTAGAGAGACTCATTCTGCAAAAATCAATGATGTGTCATTGTCTTACTTTTTAGCAACTTGCAGTACGGCCCAACACTGATTGGGCCACGCCGGTGGAGTTCACAACAACGCTACAGAGCAGCTCTTCAGGTTAGTTTTATTTATTTAATATTCACCATTTTAAATTTATTTTATTTTCAGGATACTCTGATTTTTAGGTCCTTATAACTGGCAAATATCTTAATTTATAAGTTTTGATACTATTATCTAATTGGAGAGATAAATATATATTTATATAATTTCCAATAAATTGTTTATAGATGGCATGGTTTACTAATTAATCGGATTATTTAATAAGTCGTTGTAACATAGCTCCTGCATATATTTCAATGGGCCATACAATCGATATCACCATCTGTATGTTTATAGCAATAGAATATATTAGGGTTGGCGATATAAAATATCGGGTTGTGTTCGTATCCGGACGATACTTTATGTACCCTACAAGATGTGTCATGTCAGCTCGAACCAAATCCAATCCAGTTAAGTCCACTAACTTCATTTCGTATCGGTCTCTATCGAGCTTCAAATATTCCTGTTCACCATTCGTCTTTAATATTGTTGAAATGTGTGGACATGATACGCGTCGTGTCATCGATATAAAATTCGAGATATTATTCCCCAAAAGTTATATTGCTGTCTTTAAATCCTACCAACCTTTTTCTCAAAAGAAAATATATTTTTATATTCCTATTATTCGAAAATATATTTTATATCATTCTAATTCAAGACGACACTTTTATACTCTCTCATTGCTATGTGAAGTGAGGAAACTATTTTTATCATTTTTGTTAAATGACATTAACAATTAATTTAAGAAGAATAATTTTATTATTTTATATGCATGAAGGTATAATTTTAAATTTTTAGAAATGTAAAAAATATAAATACCCTATTTATATTAGAAATAAAATTGGCATTTAAATTAAAATAGAGAATCGATATTCATCAATATCATCATAATTGATGATACACATTTTATATATATTAGAACAAAACTAGTACATTCATAATATATATAATTTTATTACAATAAAAAAAAAATATCGGCGCAATGATCATTATAAACCTTGACAATCATTAGTTCTAGAAAAATAATATAATTTCTCTGGATATAATATAAATATTCTGAAATCCAGACACGAAGATATGCTCAGCGATTCTCGGGCATAAAGAACTCAACCAAGATGCCTTCGAAAATCTCCCAAATCTACCGACTTAATAATTTATTCGAATTTAAATTAATATTTTTTAAAAAATATTGTGAAAAAACACCGTTACGCGCCTATTTTTGAGCGATACAGATAAATTAACTGTCATGATAACCATATATTTTACCAACAGAAGAATAACAGATCTAGACATATTTATATGTTTTAAGGAATATATAGATAATAAATTTTGTACACTTTTATAGTAATGTCTAGAAAATTCGAATATAAAGTCTTTATTTTATAATGTTGTGGTTGTCTAATTCATGACTAACTTCTTTTTTTTTTTTTCCATTTTTTATCACTTTTTATTAAGTGGCATTAGTGTTCTTAGTTCTAATTTTAATAAAGAAATAAAACAGATTTAATATGGAATTAAAGAAAACAAATATATATTTTTAAATTAATGTGACAGAAAATAGAGAGTATTTTATATTCTTTTGGACATCAACGGTGAATACTCCTCTTCCAGAAAGATGTGATTCCTGTGGTAATAAGAATTTTGATTAAATGGAATCAACCACACCCTGATATTGTTAAATATATTTATACTTCAAATAGAAAAATAATCTAGTAATTTGAGCCAATAATTAAAATTATAATAAAATAACTAAATATACAATTATATATATACAATAACACATTATAAATTAAAACTATACTAAATATATTTTATATTTAAATAATTAGAGTGTCGATTCGATATAATTTGTAAAATTATAATAAGTAAAAAAAATTAGCTGAAAAATAGTTGAGGCAATTCGTCGATTGTTTTTGTTTTAATGACCTCTGCTAATTTTTGCGCCCTTCTAATTAATTTTGATCTTTTTCAACCTCTTTGACATATAAAATGACAAAAATACACTCACTTATTTATACTGAAAAATTATAAAAATATGCAAACACTTAGGAACATTCGCGAACACCAGAATACGAACATTTGCGAGCATTTACGAATACATACGAATATTTAGAAACACCTGCGAACATTACGAACATCCACCGATGCAAACATCTGCGAATATCTACGAACACCTATAAAAATACAAGAACACCTGCGAACACCCACGAATACCTACGAACACCCATGAATACTCTACGTACACAAAATAAATAAGAAAATATTATAGTGTTCGGAGGTATTAGCGGATGTTCGTAGGTATTCGTAGGTGTTCACGTATGTTTGTGGATGTTCATGGTATTTGTGTGTGCTCTCGGGTGTTCATAATGTTAGCGTGTTTTTAGAATAAAAAATCAAAGTTTTTTTTTTTTTATAATCATTTTATAATATAAGAGGGGCAAATAGTGTTAAAAATATAAATAATTAGTAATCTATGAACACTTCTACATCTATTTTTCACATATTTATAGACTTATATAAACACACTTAATATTTGATGAATACATATATATTATTAATCATTAGAAGTTAAAATGCTAATTACACATGTTAGATATTTATAAACTATTTTGTAATTTAAAATATTATTATATATTTATATTTACCCTAAATAATAATAATAATAATTAATTACCATATTCTAGTACGCTATTTGCTCAAATTAAAACATATTTCAAATCTCAAAAATAAATTACATAAATGTTGTATAAATCAGAAACGCCCATACATACCCAAGTTAATTTGATAATTGATTGACGCCCAACTATCCAAGATCGTCGGATTTACCAAATTACCCTTATCGCTATTCCAAAAAATGGCGCCTAGCTTTACTTAAACCCTTCCGTACGCCGCCGCAACCGCCGTCGTCTTGGTTCATGGCAGAGCAGCAGCGGCAGTAGTCCGCCGAACAACATGGGGTAAATTTTCGCCCTTCTTTTTTTTTTTTTTTTTGAATTTTTATTTCTGTGAGTTCTTTAATGGTTTGGATTGAAGCTTAAAGAGAAATCTATCTTATAGATTGATACATATTATGCCATGTTTCGTTTAGATTTGTACTGCAAAATTGAAATTGGAAGTGGATAATGTGTCGTTTTTATGTGTTAATTCGTTTGAAAAGGTTAGATAAAATTCGAAGGTTAACCTAAATTCGTTACTATATAATTGAACATTGTCACAATGTTTAAAACTAATGAAGGATACGGAAAACTTTTCTTTCCTAGATGGACAATCACAAGACTTCAGATAACTTTCAGCCACTCAGGACGCCTGCGAACATTTTAATTTTAATTGACATTTGAAGGGCAAAGTCGTATATCGAAGTAATTTAGGGACTTGATTACGCCAAAATAGCTGGCGCGATCGTGCGAATTTTCATGTAAGATTTGTTCTTGCCAGACATTAGGGCTGAAATTGCATGAATGTTCGAGTTTGCTGTAATGTATGCTAGTGTTGTGGTAGAATTGTAGAACAGCACTGCTAATCTTGAGGTTCGATATCGCGGATAGGTGAGATTCAGACTCTCGGGATTGGTGTAAGGTGACAGATGGTCGAGTTTGGGAATGTGAGATGAGTAAGAGTTATACCGCATTGTAAAGCTCTATACTTTTGAATCGACTCAAGATTTGGTTCTCCACAATTATGTCGAAGAGGATGAAAAATGGGTGCAAATTTACTGATAAATATGCCTTGTTACTTGGTAGGATTAATATTAAATGTTTGATGGTGAACATTCCAAAATGGAATACTATTTTAGTCAAAATATTCAGATTACACCACATTGACCTTATGTAAAAAGATTCTTTAAGTAGTCTTTTGTAAGAAAGATTCAAGCATTTACGAGTTGCTGTAAAACATGAAAATGTGTTTATGGCGTAATATTTTTCACACTATCACATGTCTAAATATGCTTCGAAGAGATATTATTTCTTGATATTTAAACAGTAGTTTAATTGTTTATTTTCACAATTTGACAGGAAAACTCGTAGTGTCGGAGCTGGGAGCAAGCTCAAAACTCATATTACTCGTGGTATAGAAGCTAAGCAGCCCAACTCTGCTATTCGCAAGTGCGCTAGAGTTCAGCTGATGAAGAACGGAAAAAGATTGCAGCTTTTGTTCCCAATGATGGTTGTTTGAACTTCTTTGAAGAAAATGTAAGTTATTTTAAACTCTTTGAATATCACATTCTTTCTATCATGCATTAAGAAAAATAATAAAATCATCCGACATTACCTTATCTTTCTATAATTAGATGAAGACGTAGCTTTAGATCGAGGGAGTAGCGCCGTAAAATTAGGATTAGTGACATTGTGAGTTAGATTTTACAGTGTCTTTGTTTTTATCTTTATTTTTCCTTCTCTATTTTTATATCTTATTTGAATCATTTTGTTTATGTTTTGCATATATACATATAATTTTATTCTTGTTATCATATTTGACGTGCGTAGGTTATACTTTTGTTGTACATGTTCGGAGTGATTTTTTGTCATGTGGACGTGTGTGACTGCTTGTCTATGTCTAAAGGTCTTACGAAAACGGCCTCCTTAGGGGCATGGCTATATATATCTACCCTCATGGGAAGGGATTTGACTGGGTTGTATTAAGAAAATAATTATATTATAGGAATATCATTAGAATACACCCCTTTCATGTCATAATAATATCACATTCTATTGTATAATAACAATCCGATATGTTTCTTGCAGGATGAAGTTTTGATTGCTGGGTCTGGGCGTAAAGGTCATGCTGTAGGTGATATTCCCGGAGTCCGGTTTAAGGTCGTCAAGGTTTCCGGGGTGGATCTTAACTTACTCGGCTGGAGCCTTCGTAATGTGTTTGCGTTGCGGATTTCATTTTCATGGTTAGTTTGTCTCTTTTTGAATTCTTTTTTTACCGTTTTGTAATTTTTGCACGTGTATATGAGAACTTGATAGGGTAAGATGTACGTAGATAGATCCTGTAAGAGTTTGTCTCCGTATAATTGTCGGCTCGGATAACCAATAGTCAGCAAAGAAGTGTAAAAAATCTAAAAAGACGGACAAAAAAAAAAAACATAAACCCAAGATCATACTTACGATGTCGTCAATTAGTAATGCTCGTGAACATTTTGACCGTGATTTAGATCACGATACAAGGCCGGAGCTGTCGGAGATCAGCCGAGATAAGTAGCATTTTCTTAAGGTTTTGTGAAGAAGTGTTGGCTCTAGAGCTTTTTCAAAAGTTACAGTGATGCTGAGACAGGGTTTCTCTCTCTCTGTTGGTTTCTTAAAGATCACTTATTTGGGGAACCATTCTTTATCTCTGTCCTAATTAAACCTCATCATGCTTCTTCATTTGACTAATTGTACCAACTTTTGCAAGATCTGGCTTCTTATATATTGGGACATTTGCACTTTTATGCCCTGATAATTTAAAATATCATTTTTAAATTTAAAATATAATGCGGGGCTGATACATAATTTGTCATTTAAAATTTGACCATGGACTATTTTTTCAAATGAAATTATGTCCTTAACGGATTCACTTAGTAAATGTTTATGACAATTAACCTCTCAGATATCACTCATTTTGATTTTACCATGGACATTTTATTCTCAAAAGAGATCATGTATGTAACGGACTCACTTAGCGGACTTTTATGATAATTAAACTCTTCGATATTATTTATTTTGATTTTATCGTCAGATTTTCATAATTGAATCACATGCTTAAGCTCCGCTACTTGCATGTCCTAGATATTCTTGGCCGGGTGGTGGGGCGAGAATTTTTATTGATACACTTCGATGCTTGTTTTGCGGAGTGGGTGCCTCTTCAAGTATTCACCGCGAGCCGGGGGTTTATTTTTATCAATATCTTAATTGGAAGTTAATCGAGTTCCATGTATACTAGTTCTAAGAGTAGAGTTTTGCTGGTGATGAGAATAAATTGTTGATCGTGCCCGCTTCCGTTCATATGGATTTTGACAATCTCTCTGGTGACGAGAATAAGTAGAGTCAAGGTCTGAGTGCATTCTCCAATTTTAAGGATAATAGATTTTTTAGGATAATACATTCTCCGGTTGGTTAGTAGGATGGTGCTGGAAGACGACTCCGGCTAATTCCCTAAAAAGGATATGTCGGAGGGGGCAGAGGAGGAGGGTTTCGAATCTTAGCAAGTATGAATTGATAGAGATTTAATATATAGCTTAATATTCGATCGATATATATAGGGCTGAGCATTCGGGTCAACCCGACCTGAACCGACCAAAATTCTTAAGGTCGACCCGAACTGATACTTTCAGATCCGAACCGTCCCGAATTTCATTTCAATCCGAACCGACTTGAACCGACTAAAATTCGGATCAGTTCGGATTGGTTCGGGTTGACCCGAATAATTATCACAAATTATTTTTATTTAACAACAATTCGAATTCGGGTCGGTTCGGGTCGGTTCGGATCGATCTGAATAGTTGTAATATGAATATTTTGTTTAAAAAAAAAACAATCAATACATAAAAACCAACGAAAACTAATTAATACATGATTCATGCGGATAATTCGAGCCCAATCCGAACCGAACCGAAATTTGACTAACGAATCTGAACCGAATTATATAGACCCGAACTATTAAAATACCGATTCTAACCGAACCCGACTTGAACTGAACCCAAAATTTTGGCTTTATTCGAGTCAGTCCGGTTTGATTTTTCGGATAGGTTTGGATAATGCTCAGCCCTAAATATATAGAATAATAATCCAACTTAACACATATCTTAAGAAAAATCTTTAAATAAAATTAATAATTAAGTTTTGAAGGCCATTCTGGTTTATTGCAGGTTCAGCAAATCTTTAAAATACATTGGGAAGAGTTCCAAACCATCATGCTTTTCTGCAACTAATAAGATTCCCTTCCCCATTCTTCTCATAATGAGTGATTCATCCCCACTCTTCAACCTAATCATTTAATGAGCTCTATATAAATCATAATTTTTTTTTGACGTACTCGTCCTATTTTAAAATTATTGTAGAAAAATTATATTCGTAATTCTTTATTTTTACACGATAGTTGTAATAGATAAATTTATGAATGATATCGATTCATATTTCATAAATTAAAAAATTAAAAATCTATATTTGTATTACTCTTTAATATATAATTTTTTAATCCGAACACATCCTGTCAATTTATAATATTAATTTATATTCTATTAATTAAAATTTTTATTTCATAAGATGAAAAGTTTATCATTCTTACATGTGAGGGGGCAACAAGTAATAAATATCATTGAATGCAAGTGTTTGAGATCCCTTTTGGGTTCTATCTGTTTTGCAGCTCTTCCAACATCCGAAGCAGCAGCAGCGTCGTCAGTCAAACACCTCTTCGCTGTCCTCGGGACTTGTACTCGTTTTCCACATATATATATATATATATATATATATATATATATATATCTATTTAATAGTTCAGATAGATTTATCGCGTCTCAAAAACATCATCATTTGGATCCGAAATCGTATTGAATAAAATTTACTGTAAAAATTTTTTATATTTCGTTGCAAAAATTTTCGTTAAAAAAAATATGTACTCGAATATCAGTTAAGATTGAATGTGAAAATTTTTTTACGGATTTAAAATTTCTACAAAAACATGTGCTCATATTATAAATTTTATCATAATAATCTTAAAAAAAAAATAGACATTTAATGGCTTCCACACCAACATCACTCCCATCACAGCTCCTGCTCATCTAGTTATAAAAGTGACCGCTTATTCTCAGAAAAAGAGAACCACCACCGGCGGCGGTGCGGAGCGGAACACGGCGGCGGGCCATCGAGGACACAGTGGTGATAACGATGCTGTAAAGATCTCAAGCTCAGTTTTTTCTACAGGTAATGTATTTTTCTCTTGCACTGAACTCGTTTCATGCGTTTTTTTTTTTTTTTTTAAGAAATTAATACATTTTAATGATACCCTGATAATTTTCATACTGCATATGACGTGACAACAATTTATTAGATGAATCTCATATATTCCAGTAAGCGCTACTATTCATCAAATTTTATTAGGAGTATTAATATAATTAAAAATATATTTTTCGATATTCAGTTAGATAGTTTTGATAATTTTGATAACATCAAGATAATTGGAGGCCAGAAATCTTGAATGTAGGTGTTTGCACGGTCAATAAACTTTTCTATTTTTGTGATTCTGGTTTGTGAATTCATTTTGTTTCTTCTTTTTTTTTGGTTTTTTAAGCATAAAAATTAAGCTAGTTTGAGTTCAGAAATTAATCCATAATTCATACTAAAGCTCCGATTTATTAATAAATTAGAAAGTTTAATAGCATAAATCTCATTCTTTTTTTTTCTTTCAAATTAGGGCTCCAATCCTGGATTTTGACTACTCATACCGGTTCATATTTCTTCTCTATAATCATCATTTATCTTGTCATAGCAAAACAATTGAATCCCTCCCCTTACTATGTGGAAGTGATATCATATATATATATATTGTGTGTGTGTTTGAATTTAAATAAAGGTAGAAGTTTATTATCAATATCTATTAAATGTTTTACCATTAGAAAACCTGCCCTGGTTGTAGTCTTTTATTATAATAATATTATAAAAAAGTTATTATTATTATTATTGTAAAAAGTAGACTGACAGAAATACCATTTTCGAATTTTTTACTGAAAAAAAGCTATTCTTTCAGATCTCACACTTATAAATGTTTTTGTGAAAAAAAAACATATATATATATATACAATTCCCAAAATCTTTCCCCTTTTTTTGAATAACAAATCCAGTTGACTAATGACAAAGTTGATTTTACAGCAGCACATTATTAAATTCTTGCATAAATTTCACCCAAATTGTACTTAAAATTATGCCAATGTGCTTAGGATGGTGAAAAAGATGACATCATTTGATATGTCTTTAAGGTATATTTTAAATGAAACTTTGGTCTTATAGGGTTCCTCATTGGTTATGAAATATATTATCTGTACTATTAAACAAATCGAGCTATAATATAAAATTATAATATATTAGCGTCTGCGTATAAATCAGGCTTTTCTTATTTTCAAATACTACGTCAGTATTATCAAAAAAAAAAGAAGAAAGAAACAAAAAACTACGTCAGTTAAATTGATATGTACGAACCTTGTGATATATCATTTAAATTATGTTAAGGTTGTTTTATTAAATTGTAATTAATGTACTTTAGATAAGCTAGAATATAATTATTAATTAAAAAATATGCTAAAAATAACAAAAAAAAAAATGTTTAAGAGGCCCACTGGTTCATGGTCCAAAGGGGCCCTTATATATCCCTGAGAAAGTACTGCTAGGAACGTAGCCATCAAATTCTAAGTTTAGAATGCGTAGCTTTGATAACCATGCAAAATAAATAAATAAATGATGATGCTTTTGAAATAAATGTCGCTTTGTATGAGATAGGAATATCCCATCTTAGGTTTGCCCTAAAATAAATGCAAGACATGCAATAAAATCCTTCCACAAATTAACTCAATGCAAGAGGACCACCCTCGTGCACGCATATTTCGAATCATTACACGGATTCCATCTTAACCGGTGCCCGGGGAGTAATGTATCCCTGTCCTCCGGATAGCGAATGCTTTTTTTCTGTTCCAATTTCTGTCATTTTTTCTTTTTTTTTTTTTTTTTTTTTTTTTTTTACTACAATATATATATACAAATAAACGTGAAGATATTGCACGGAGTTATTCATTGGATGGAGGAGATATAAAATGTATGTATCAAGGTCTTACGTGCCGGACGACACATATCGGATACATCGCGGCTTGCTGTCTGTGCCGGACAACACGGACTACCGATGCTGTCCCAACCGCCTGATCCATTGCCCAAACCTCTGATTGAGATTTTCTCCACCATCTCCTTCTCTGTCTCTCCCTCGCTGTGAGGAAGAATAAGATGTAATTTTCTTTTTTCATTTTTTTTCCACTTGAGAGCCCCTAAAGGGGAGCTCTTATAAAAGACAGCTCTAATGGACTGACTGGTTTTATTTTTTTTTTTTTTTTTTTAATAAATTATTTAGAAAAATTGTGAATAAAAAAATTGGTACATTCAACGCGTCTTAAATTTAAAATTTATCGAATTACGGTACGAAACGGCACCTTAAAATTTAGTACGTATATATATATATATATATATAACCACTCGTGCAATAGTGTGGAATGATATCATGAAGTCTCCTTTGGCTTTCTACAACAAATTAAATATATCCTATCATTTTTCTTCTCATTCTCCAGAAATGGCTTCACCACCTAGCGGGCGGCGAGCGAGCGCCACGACAGAAGGCCGATTCACAGCGGTTGCGGCGGCAGACGAGCCACCAACCACCGCCGTCTCAGACATCTCCGGGCAGTCTTGCCGGTCATGCACGGCAGTGATCATCGCCGACTGCGTCGCTCTCTGCTGCTGCCCCTGCGCGGTCGTAAACCTCCTCACCTTCGCGTTCCTCCGCGTCCCGTGGATTCTCAGCCGTCGATGTCTCTCGATCATTAGAAAGAAGAGATCGCTCACGTTCAAGACGAAGAAGAAGAAGAAGAAGGTACAAGAAGAAGTTCATATTCGTAAAAGCAAAGATAACAGCAGCAGCTTAGAAGTTAGAGAAAATGAGGGTATTCTGGGAATGATGGAGCAGGGGCATTTCGGGAATGTTGTGATTAGTTCGTTTGAAGCAGAGAAGCTTTGGCTTGAGTGGTACCAAGTTGGGCAGTGGGGTTTCGGTAGGGTTTCATTCTCAGGGGTTTCGGGCCGGGAAACTTAGGATAACAAAGACTCCGCACCCGTTCAGTGCGCCGATTCATGCACCGACTACGAAATCACATCGCGAACAACAGATTTTTCAAATGTTCTAAAGTCACAGGAAATGAGTAAATTTTATATCGCAATCACATAAAAGTTGTAGGTTTGATATATCGAATCGGTGCAAAGAATCCGTGTTTGGAAGTAGTTTGCCCAGAATGCCCCTCTGTTCTTCTTTGGAAGTAGCTATCCCAGAATGACCCTATGAAGTCTTAGCGAGAAATTGGAAGGTGGTTTGCATGTGGGCAGTAATTGTTTTTACTTGGCCTTTTCAGTGAAAACGTGTGAATTATTCTCTTCTTTTTAAAAAAAAAAAAAAAATCTTTGAGAAATAAAAACCAATTAATAATTGGATCCTTCCCATTTTCATTTTTCGTTATTTATTAGGTCATTGTATGCTTCACTTGATATTTGGTTATTCTATCACTTCTTCTTAAGTTTTTGCTGCCGAATTATACACTTCAGCATCTAGGGATGGGTACACGGAGACGATCAAGATGGGTACAATGAGTAGTATATATAATTGTTATGTTCTAAGATAAAACATTTGCTGTAATTATGGTCTACAAAATTGCATGGTGCAATTAGAATCGTGGATCATATTAATTTACATTTTATCCAAATTTTTTTTTGGAGATAACTGCACATTTAGCCAAACAATGAGCTTGTGTTCATTGTTCCTTATTGGGCTTACTACAACCCATGGGCCTCAATTGGCATTGGACTTGGTTATTTAGCATTATTGTTACCTAAAACTTATTTAACAATCATATTATTTGTTTCTTAAAATGAAAAAAAAAACAAATGATTTAAAGGAAAATTCCAATTACAAATAAAACATTTTCGACTATTCGCTAACTAGGGATGGTAAATATAATTTTAATATCGAATAAATTCTGAATTAAAAAAAAAAAAGAAATGCGACATTTGCTATTTTTTCACTAAACTATTCTTTATTTCAACCAATTTAATTTTACGAGTGTATAACAAAATATCTATCATATGAACAATGTTTGGATGAAGACATCAGTCTTGACAATTTTTTGTTGGACAATTCTAAGGAATTCATCCTCCTGCTAGTGATCATATTTTCGCGGAAGTTATTGTTCGTAAGTCCGAGCTGCCGCGTCAACTCTACCGCGTCTTCCTCTCGGGAAATTATATGATCGTAGCAGATATAACGCCCGCATGCGGTGTCGGACATGTCCTTGTAAACACGGATATGCCCTTCTACTACCTTGCGGATATCCGATGTTGCGAGTAAACCATCTACATACATCTCTTGAGCTCCTAATAAAGTACAAAATAAAGTATTTGAGTACTTGAGAAATTTGATAAATTTGCAAAAAACAATTTAGAAACCGAACTCCGCAGTCACATATCAAAAAAAAACAAAAAACATTATACCTTTAATGTAGGCGATAGATGCCGTTGAATTACGCCGGCAAAATCCCGGACCGGTGAGTAGGGCGGGGCACAAAGTGGCCAGCTTCAAGTCCCGGCCACGAGCCCCCCTCCATGCTGCTTTCTCTGCCATGGTCTTGCCCAGTGCCATCCACAGCTACATTTCATTTCAATCAACATTTAATCACAATGTATTAGATATAATTTTTAATTAAATTTTCTATTTTTATAAAATAAAAAATAGTTCAATTCATACATAAATTCGAAGCCGTCTATACCTTCTTGTCCCTGCAGAAGGATTCGTCGCTCCAACAATTTTCGTCGACACGGAGATGGCGGTTAACGGGCGAAATACGACGCCAGATGCACGCAAGAAGGGACGATGTGAACACACATTTCCGAACCGAAGGGGTCCGAACGCATGCTTCTATAACTCTCTCCGCCACCTTCGCCTCCATCTCCGCCATATGTTTCTAAAATAATTCATACACAATGATCAATATTAGTAAGCTGGCTAATTTTATAATATTTGAGATTGTGAAAAAGAGATAATGAATGAAAAATTAGATCTTAGAAGCACAGATCACCATCACTGAGAAAGGCTGAAATTTACTGTAGCTCAAACAATTGGTATTTGGTAATAAATAAGACGTGCCAAATTTTATGCAACCTAACAATAAATGAGAGTTTATCTATCATTTTCCAACTAATAAATAAAAAGAAAATGTAGGCCCTACATATTAATCAAGGGGATACCTACCTAATTGGCCTCTTTGAAAACGATTGTAAAAAATACCAAATTTCCGTTCAAATTAGCAAGCTTCATGGCTAATAGCCTAAACTTTTTTTTTTTTTTTTTAAATAACGAGGCGAAATATTTCGATACACCAGCATTAATATTATTGAAAATATTATTTTCTAACCATAATATATCAGTCCGTATCAATTTGAGATTATTAAAGGCAATTATTGTCAGTAAGCACTTTTTATTCTTTGAAAGTTTTTTCTAACTCTCTCTATAGAAGAATATCTTAGCCACTGGTCCGCAGACTAGTATTCGCTACGTACTTCTTAAATCAAATGAAATTACATTCGACTACTCTTTTTCGAATATTTATTATTTCATAATTTTGAATTTTCTTACTCCTATAAATATTAATATATTACTGCTCCTATTTGTACTATAAATCTAATATAATATATATCTTTCTTTTTAAAAAATTATTAATAGATTTCTATTTCCTCAACTAGAAGGGTAGCTGAGAATGGTGGATAGCTAACACTACTCTAAATAAAGTCAAAACCAACTATAGAAGATCTCTTAATCTTTAAAGATATTTAATGATTTATATCATGGGGTAGGTTATGATAAAGCTGCTCTAGAAGAATATATTTTTTATAATCGAGAATTTTCTAGCAACGTATTAGAACTTAGCTCTAAAAAAAACTATTTTGAATACTGATACAGATGATCATATTTTATCAGCCGAATTTATGTTGAAGAGACAAAATAGATGTTTAAAAATCCGAAGAAATCAGATAAATTGGAGGTAAGAGAAACGAAACTCTTTGCTATATTTGGAACAATTTGGAAGATAAAGTTTATATTTATTAGCTAAAATTAGTCTCATATTTAGGATGTAGGCATTGAGTTATCCTATTTTGGAAGTTGGTTGTACTTATTTTCTCATTGCAATTAAATAGTCTAAAAAAATGTTAGCTTTTTCTTTCAGAGTTTTGATTTTTTAAAGGATTTTAAAAGTATATATATATCCCCTCCCTCAAAAGTTATTTTACAAATGAAAATATCTCATTTACGATCCGTTATTTTCGATGCCATAAAATATTAATTTAAAAATATAATTTGATAAAATTTTAAATATAAAATTATAAAATATATTAAAAAATTATATTTAATTTTTTAAATATTATTAAATAGTTATTTTAAGACTCCAAAGTCTTAGCGCAAAAAAAAAAAGGACAATGTGTGAGGAGGCAATAAATATAATACCAGTATTGCTATTCTATTTTGAGAAATTTTATAAATTTTCAGCTATAACTTTTACTATTTACACCAAACTCAGCAAGGGTTAGATTTAAAAACTTTTATAAATTATAAAATTAATAAAAAAAAAGATTATCAAATGAGTTATTTTTAAAAGATTATTTCAGAGATGTTAAAATGATTATTAAAAGAGATACATAATATAAATATTAATTTATATATACATTATAGTAATTTATATCTATTTATTTTACATATTATTTTTCTTTAAAAATATTTTTAGCTATATAGTTATATATTTAAAAAAAATTTATAAATTTTAATTTTGTGAATTGGGCGTATAAAAAATTGGGGAAATTTCATAGAAATGCTCGATTCAGTAGTGACAGACAAGGAATCAGAGAGGGAGAGAAACTCACGGTGTACCCTGAGACTCCACTTGGATCGGCGAACGCCGAGGTGTGGAAGACGCCGGAACATCCTTCGAAAGCCCTGCAAAGGCTCTCCACGTCGGAGAAATCCGCCACCGCCGCCGTCAGATCGCAGCCGGCGCCGGCGGCATCGTTCGTCTCTCCGACCAACTCCATCTCCCTCGCCTTCTCCAGATCTTCCTGATTTTCGACTGCAAGGCGAACAACATATCCTTTCAAAACAAGCTCGTTTACGAGAGCGAAGCCGAGGTAAGACAAGCCGCTGGTGACGCAGACTACGCGGTCTCCGGCGGCCGGCTCAAGGCGGTGCTTCTCCTTACGAGCCATCCACCCGCCGCCTGTTTCTGCCGCTGTGGCAGCGGCGGAGCACCAGAGAGCGACGCGGAGGTCCTCCACCTCAGATTCGAAGCTCTGGGTGCTTCGTATAACTCCCATGGCTGGTTAGCTAGCTGCCAATGAATGTTTTCCAGGAAACTACGTAATATATAGAGAGAGAACTGGGGAAGTTAGGAGGTCCAAAGAAAACACATAATATGACACCACAGATTTTGACAAGTTTTTCATTTAAGTCCATGTAATACAAGGAATATATATATATATATATATATATATATATTAAATCGATGCGGGTGACAGACTAGCCGGTATATAATGACTCGTATCAAAGATTTCATGTTCAGATCTCAGCGTTCAATTAAAAAGAGTGTTAATTTGTATTTTAGGACTTATTTATTTAATTGAGAAAAATACGAAAATTAGAAAGTTAATTTTTATTAAAAATAGTAGAAATTATTAGAAAGTTAATGATTTATTACTTTTTTAAAAAATTAAATAAATAAAATTATGAAAAAATTATTAACTAATAAACTAAATAATTTTTTTAATTATTAGTAAGAAATAATAGTTATTATTATTTATGATGCATTAATAAATTTTATTTAAGAAATTATTTTTACATAATATAAACAAAAATAAATGTTGGTCTCGCACGCTCGTTCTGATATTTTGTATCCCAAATTCTGCCACATTGTTTCAATAAATAACACATTATTGAAACAATGTGGCAGAATTTGGGATACAAAATATGGTGTAATTGAATGATTCTAAATAAAACGATAACTAAAATAATTGATAGAAGTCCTGATTGACGGGATCTGTGGTAACCATTATAACCACATTGCATGCATTAAATTTTGCAAATATTGTTGGTGCAACGTAATGAATGCGCAAACCAGATTCGGCAACCACTATATATATATATATATATATATATATATATATATATATATATATATTATATATATATATGACAATGGGTAGGTGCAATTTGAATTGTGGATAGTATAAATCAAGAAGAACGTGTTCAGTTTAGTGTTTCATTAACTAAATTTGGGCCCATTCTACTTTGTTCACCTCTATTCCCCATATTATCAATGTCCAAATTTGCTAGAAAATTATGCTAGTTTTGAAAATATTATTCTTTCACTAGTAAGAATTTAGGAATAATGTCAAAAAAAAAAAAAAAAAAAAAAAAAAAATCCAATTTCGTAACTCTTATAATTTTGAACAAGCAAACATAATATTGTATCGAATATTTCTGAAGAATATATTAAATATAACAAGCCCAGTATTTTATTTAATGGTTGATTTATTTAAATTTTATATACGAAGGCTTTCTTGACAATGTCCTAAGAATTGAAGTTTTAAAATGTTTGTTTTGAAACTATAAAAGAAAGTTCATGGTCTCCATGTGCTCAATAATTAGAAGCTTCCTTGAATGCTCTCAACCTTGGCGTGAAGGATGACTACCTTTTTCAAAAAAAAATTTTTTTTTTTTTTAATGATTTTTTTTTTTTTTTCCATACCAACCCCCCTTTACAAGGGTCTCATGTTTTGGCATGTCCCCTTTTATAATAAAAGGGTAATATCATCGTCTACCCCCGTATTTTGAGCCGCGTAGTTTGTAAAATTTTACATATTAAAATCGGGCATATAGGACCTTACAGTTTGATTTGATAAATATCTGTTATCTAGATTATATTATTATTTTTTGAAAAAAGAATTGGTATTATATGCATGATATATAGACATCCACATATGCGATCATGTCACCGTTATGACACTAAATTGATGAAAAATGAGAGTTGAATATAAATATTATAATCCGAAAAGTAAGTTCCACAATGTAAATTATAAAATGTATTGGTCTATGTCTAGCTTTTGGTTCAAAGTATATGTTATATAACGAAGTCTTTTTTTAATTTCCAAAGCATTATCTCATGATAAGGACAGACACAATACACGGTAAGTGAAACGTGCAACATACAAAGACTTTGTGAGTCAGATGTAACATGATAAATCTAGTTTTTCTCCCTTTTTTTTTTTAGATGGACTGAGGTTTCTCGTGTCGTGCCGAGTCGAGTTTCGGTAAATTTTAAACCCAAGACGTGCCACCCTTTTCAGTTAGGATTAAAAAATATAAAATAAATTTTACTATATTTAAAGTTGTAATACAAAAATAATAAAAATAATTTAAAAATATTTTTTAAAGAAAATACAAAAACGGTCCACGGACGTTGCGGACCTGAGAAATTAGGTATGCACAAGTGCGCGGCGCATGAAGTCAAACGAGGTACTATTTATCTTTCGTGCAGGATTGGTAACGGCTCGGTGCAAGAAGTGGCGGATCCGGCAATTTCGGATGGCACAACACGTGCCGTCCGAAATGAAAAACCTCGGATCCGGCAATTTCGGATGACACGGCAAAAATCCCGGATCAGACATTCGGTGTGCAATCGGCATTAGATTATTGATCCTAATATGATCGGAAAATAAAATTCGTAATGCACGAGATACTACACCGGATATCTTTAAACCTTCGTGAATAGATGTAGCATAATATATTTCGCAAGAATGTTTATTATTCATGCGATTATACGCTCCTAGAAAGCATGTAAACAGTAAAAGGCGGCTGAAGAAATTTGAATTTGGAATGTCAAGATTCCATGAGCTAAGTTTTGACCGGAGAATTTAGACCAAACCGGTTTAGGTCTTACTGGGCTGCTTGTCTTTCTTGCGTGGATTACGTCAGCAATTAAATAAGGCCCACATAAGATAAGTAGAGATCTAAAAATATCTCGTTTCACATCCGTCGGTGATGCTTCAGTAATCTTCACCGATCCTCGATGAAGTCTTACAGACTCGCCGGTGGCTTTGATAGCTACCAAAGTTGCCCTTTAGCATTTTTTTTTTTTTCTGATCCATGGTCATTCGTATGGCCTAATTTAAATTTCACCTATTAATATTTATTTATACATGCTAGGCTTGTTAGAAAGAGAAAACAATGACAGCATAAGCTCTTATAAATGGCATATAACCTTTAATTAGAATATTAGACGAATACGATATAACTAAAATAAATTAATCAGTTAAACTATCAATATTTTTATATTAAATAATATTAATTAAGAATGTTGGAATTTTGCATAAATCAGATTTCTATGAACTCCATCTATTGGGCCGTCAGCAGATGCGCTTTGGGCTACACCTAATATACCCATGATTGTGGTCTTATAATGGACTTCAACACCAGCTTCGCCGATCCCCACGTGTTTCGTAGCCTCTTAGCGGGCAGGGTCCGGTGCACATCTAAACAACACACGCGCTTTCTGCATCCAAGAAAAACCATCCATCCACTCACCAATTGCACTCATGGACTCTGTGACCATGAGTCCGAGCAACGCATGAGACCGAGGCATGTACATCAACAAAGGTATTCATCCACGTCCTGGGGATTGCCAGGACCGACCTCGATCAACAATCAACCGACACTGAGCTCCAGATAGCTCGTCCGAGATCAAAAAAATACTTAGGCCCGACGTTGTGTTAAACTCAACCTAGATTTCGGCATACCGGCCAAGCTCGTCCGACAAAAGTATGGAAAGACCAGATCAACCGCGTAATTGTTGTGTGAACATGTAGGAGGCAGTTATACGCCGCACCCTCTACCAATGAACGTGATAAGTTACATGGCGCAAAAGGACAAGTCAATTCACGATTCTCGATAGATCTGAATGTACATTCAGCAACGTCTATAATAAAGATCACTCAGAGTAACATCGACATGGTCCCGACTTCACGCCTATAAAATTATTCTCTACAATTGACGTTAACACCAGCTTCGTCGATCCCCACGCGTTTCATAGCCTCTCAGCCGGCAGGATCTGGTGCACATCTAAAGAACATCACACCCTTTCTACATCCAAGAACATCACCTCAGCAATTTGCTCCACACTTTAGTAGGCTCCTCTTTCATAAAGTCCTTTATTATCCAAAAAAATTGTAATTGTAATAAGCCAATATTGGCTTAGCTGGTTAACGCATTTGTGTATTAGAATAAAATTATAATTTATTTTTTATGAATGATATATTAGATATTCGAATTATAATAACATTAGAATGAATACAAATTTAAAAAAAAAAGTTGTATACTACTTTTTTGCCTTGACACGTGCGAGTAGGTAAACGTGTGGGGTACTGGATGAGCACTCATTACCAACGCACCGATAAAAAGGGCTGCTTCTGACCAAAGTAATCTCCGAATGTCCGTAACGGCAAATTTAATACCAAACGGCAAACTCTAACTCCCAAAATAATAAATTATATTAAATAAATACTATATATATGAAACTCTCCTTCCACACTGCCGGCGAAAGCAGCGATACCCAATGCCTCGGGACACGCGGCCGCCGGAGGTCCAGCTCTGCGGCGTCCAATCTGCTTCTCCAGCGAAGAAGCAGGGGTTCTCGCGGGTGGTGCGCTGCAACGATCCGGCGGCTCAATCGGAGTTCGAGTACCCGAGCAACGCAATCTCGACGACGAAGTACACGACGGCGAACTTCGTCCCGAAATCGCTTTTCGAACAGTTTAGGAGGGTCGCGAATCTGTTCTTCCTGGTGGTCGGATTGGTCTCCCTAACGCCGTTAGCTCCATACAGAGCCGTCACCGTTTTGCTGCCGTTAGTTGTTGTTGTTGGTGCCACGATGGCCAAGGAGGCCATCGAAGATTGGCAACGAAAGAGGCAGGTGAGAATCGGATCACTTTTTGAGAAATTCAGTTATTTAATTTTACTTTTTTTAGCGTAATTAGCTAGTATGTGATGCTTACTCTTATTAAGATTGGAAAGTTAAGGTCAATTTCTTTTCTTTTCTTTTCTTTTTTTTTTATTTGAGAAACTTGGTTATCAATTTTAACTTTTAAGGTAATTAGTTAGTATGTAATGCTTACTATTAAGGTTGGGAAGTTGAGTTCAATGACTCAATTTCTTTTAGTTCTCTCTTCTTTTTTTTTTTTTTGAGAACTTGTTATGTTTCAATGACTCAATTTCTAATTTTTACAAGGTAATTACTTAGTTTGTGATGTTTACATAAGATCGGCAAACCAAAAAGCAGGTAAGATCAAGTTCAATTAATGACTCAAAGAAAGAAGCTGTTGAGATCATGTTAGTTCATTTTTCTTGAGAAATTCAGTTATTAATTTTTAACTGTTATGGTAATTACTTAGTCTATGATGCTTACACATATTAAGATTACAAAGCAAGCAGCGGTGATATCAAGTTTGATATTTTGTGAGAAATCCAGTTGTAAATTATAACTTTTAAGGTAATTCTTTAGTATATGATGTATACCTATATATGCAATTGAAGACGGCAAAGAAACAAGCAAGTAAGGTATTTCTTTTTTTGGAAAATTTGATTGTTAATTTTAGGGATCTTCATCTTATCGTATAGAAACAACTTGCATAATAACTTTATATCACTAGGCCCTTCAGATTGTTAAAACATTGAAATAGAATTCCAAAACTCTGAAATTGGGTGCGAAAACTTGGAAATAGGGTGTTAAAATTTACAAAATGGGCCTCCATGATATGAAACATCAAAGTAGCAGCCATATCCCGTAGCCGCCGCCGATGTTGAAATAGAAAGGTTTGTCATGATCTTTTGTCTCACAGTAAGTATTCACTTTGTGTAGAATTTTAACAACCTAGAGAGTTGCAACCCCCACTGCTGAGCTCGGGAGAAGTGATGCATGTATTTTAGTTTTCACCTGGAACTAGTTTGCTATAGCTGCTTGTGTTGTGCTGCCGGTAGATGGCTATGCTGAAAGGGAAGTGTTTGTCATGGCGATTAGTCCCATAACGAGTATTGGATTGATGTAGGACATTTGATAAAGTAGAGAGCTACAACACTAATTGCATGTGGTATAGGGTGGCTTCTAATTGGGATTAGGACATAATTATACCTTATTTGGGATCCCTTTTAATCATTTCATCTTTTGATTTTTGCTTGGAGTTTATCTGTCATGGCAAACATGTCTAAATCTTTTTGCTCTATCTGGGGATCTTCTAGAATAAGTTTAACCTCATATCTACCACTTCTGCTCCTTTATTCTTTCACATTTTTTTAAGATGAGGATTGAGGAGATCATTGCCTATTCTAAGCTTTCCATAAGTTGTAATGCCTGTTCCTTTCCAATTAGGATGTGGAGGTCAACAATAGGAAGGTCAAAGTATATGATGCGGCTTACAATTTTAATCATGTGGAATGGGAAAAGCTCAGAGTTGGAGATATTATCAAAGTGGACAAGGATGACTTTTTTCCTGCTGATCTTGTTTTTCTATCGTCAAGTAATGAGGATGGGACTGGTTATGTAGAGACAATGAACCTTGATGGAGAAACAAACCTGAAATTAAAGAGGTGTTTGGAGACGACATCGACATTTCAGACTGAAGCTTCTTTCCAGAAATTTAGTGTTTTAATTGAATGCGAGGACCCAAATGAAAAATTGTATTCTTTTATTGGTTCTTTGCATCATGAAGGCCTTAAGCATTCGCTTTGCCCAGATCAGATTCTCTTGAGAGATTCGAAACTTCGCAATACCCAATATATATACGGTGTGGTAATTTTCACTGGTCATGACACCAAGGTGATGAAGAATGCAATGGATCCTCCATCCAAGAGAAGCAATATTGAGAAGAGGATGGATAAAATAATCTATTTCCTGTTTGCTTGTCTGGTCACACTTGTCTCTGTTGGATCAGTCTTCTTCCTATTTAAAACAAAGGGAGACCTGAAAGATGGAAAATTCAACAGATGGTATCTAAGACCAGACAAATCGTCTATATTTTTTGATTCAAACAGAGCATATTTGGCAGCATTCTTCCACTTTCTGACAGGTCTAATGTTGTATGGTTGCTTGATCCCAATCTCATTATATATATCGATAGAAATTGTAAAGGTTTTGCAAAGTAACTTCATAAATCAAGACAGGGAGATGTATAGCGAGGAATCTGACAAGCCTGCACGTGCTAGAACTTCAAATTTGAATGAAGAACTTGGTCAGGTCCATACCATTATGTCAGATAAAACAGGTACATTGACCTGCAACTCGATGGAGTTTGTAAATTGTTCCATTGCTGGTGTTTCTTATGGTAGCAATTGCGGTGACGATAAAGTGATTTTGAGAAAACGAAGTGGACAGGTGCCTGAACGCGAAAGTTCAGTCGCCACTTTGGAGGAGTATGCCAATAGTGCTGTTTCAAGAAAGCCAGTTAAAGGGTTCAAATTTTGGGATGATCGAGTAATGAATGGAAGGTGGATAAATCAAGGAAGTTACCATTTAATCCATAATTTTTTTCAAGCCCTAGCAGTTTGTCATACTGCCGTTCCAGAAGTTAATGACAAGACAGCTGAAGTTTCTTACGAAGCCGAGTCGCCTGATGAAGCAGCTTTTGTTATTGCTGCAAGGGAATTTGGTTTTGAATTTTACAACAGAACCCAGACAAGTCTCTCCTTGCGTGAGTTTGATCCAACAATAGGCAGAAAGGTTGATAGGTGCTGCGAGCATCTTTAGTAGTTTTATATGTTTTAAACATTTCTACTTCAACGAGTTCCGTACTGATTTGAATGAAATCATATGTTCCATTGCTAGGTCTTATAAGCTCCTAAATGTGTTGGAGTTCAATAGTGCTCGAAAGAGAATGTCTGTAATTGTGAGGAATGAGGATGGTCAAATACTGCTTTTCTGCAAAGGAGCGGACAGGTACTTCTGACTAGTTTTCCCTCGGCAAAAAATAACAAGATAAGCTCATTTTTTCTTTTCGTTTTTTTATTCTTATTCGTATTTTATTATTTTCTTTGCTTTCTGCATGCTTTAGTGTGATCCTGAGAAAACTCTCAAAGGCTGGGCAACTGTTTGAGTCCAACACTAAGAGACATATCAGTGAATATTCTGAGGCTGGTTTTCGAACACTAGTAGTTGCTTACCGTGAGCTCAGTGAAGAGGAACATGAGAGATGGAACAGGGAATTGGTAATAGCCCGAACTGCTGTAACTGCTGATCGCAGTTCTATGATAGATGCCACAGCTGACAAGATCGAAAGAGATTTGATTCTTCTTGGTGCTACAGCTGTTGAGGACAGACTACAAAAAGGGGTAAGATATACTAGGATTTACGTATCTTTTTGTAGTCATAAAATGTTTTACTTTTTGTCTTTAGTAGTTTTCGTTGTTCAAATACAGCTATAGGAATTGTTCAACTAATTCAACATTATGTTGTATTCAACCGATTTCAACTTCTATTCTGGCAATTAGTTTAGTTTATTCTGTTTCAATCATGTAGGTACCAGAGTGCATTAACAAGCTTGCACAAGGTGGAATTAAACTCTGGGTCTTGACCGGTGATAAATTGGAAACTGCAGTTAATATTGGGTGCATTGCGGAAGCCTTTCTGTCAAATGAATAAAGTATGTGTTGCTTTTAATGAGGGAAGTAACATGGATTTTTGCAGGCATGCATGCAACTTGCTAAGACAAGGAATGAAGCAAATTGTTATCACCTTGGATAATCCTCATATTAGTTCTTCAGCTAAAGAAAGTGAAATAGAGACTCTTGAAAAGGTAGAACTTCTTGATTTTGCTGCAGGACAATCTCTAACATGCATGTATTTAGGATCCTAATAATTTTGTAGGATTCATATGAAAGCGTCACCAATCAATTGCAAGAAGCACGAAATCAATTCCATTTAGCAAAAGAATGTTCTACCCCTTGTGCTTTCATAATTGACGGCAATTCTCTTGGTTTTGCACTTTCTGGATGTCTGGAGAATTTGTTTATGGATCTGGCGATTAATTGCGCCTCTGTCATTTGCTGCCGGATTTCACCCAAGCAGAAAGCACTTGTAAGTCCACATTGGTTGTTTCTGGTTTATACACACAGTCAAAAAAAGAGGAAAAAATTACAGTGATCGTGGTGGATGACTTGCAGGTAACTAGGTTGGCAAAACAGTATACAAGGAAAACAATTTTAGCTGTTGGTGATGGTGCAAATGATGTCGGCATGCTTCAAGAGGCAGATATTGGGGTCGGAATTAGTGGAGCTGAGGGCATGCAGGTTTTAATAATACCCTTCATTATAGTTTAAGTAAAATACTTTAGTCAGTGTTAATTTTGATGGTGATGTAGATATCAGAACCTTGTCATGCTTTTGGTTTCTATGGAGTGCAAATGTAGGCGCATTCATAGGTTCTAGAAGCTTAACTTTCGAGTTCGAAAGTCAGCAAATAGTTCCTAAGATTTGTACGTGTACGTATGTATAGTTTCTATGTGTGTGTGTGTGTGTGTGTAAACGTATGCGCGTGCGTGATCGACAATTAATGGGTAGCTGGTTCTTGCAGGCTGTTATGGCTAGCGACTTTGCAATAGCTCAATTTCGTTTTCTGGAGCGATTGATCTTTGTTCATGGACATTGGTGTTACAGGAGGATTGCTGCCATGGTAAAAAAAATTCTAATTCCATAAATATGCTGGATATAATCTGATATAATCTCCTTGCTGCGGTTCAGAGTAATTTTACCATCAAGTGGATATTTCCAGAATATTGCTTACTAGCATGAAACATTATTCTATGTGATTGCCTTGTCATACTTATAATTATATTGTACTCCTGGTAAATATTTGGTACCTTCTTCATTCTAACATCTTTTCATTATGCTAGAATTCAACTTGCTTTAGCGAAAATTCAGTAGACTACAATTGCTTCAATTTTATCTTTTTATTTCATATTCATCACCTTGAAAAAGGATTGCCTATCTTCGTTGATAATTGAGTTCCTCACTGTGATGGTGGTTTTTGTTTTTTTTTTCTCTAGTTAAATATACAGTTATCCTAAATTTACTGCGTACTCGTTCTTTTTCTTCTTCACTGTTCTTTTGGCTTCTTGTTCTGTTACTTTGTGTTCCGTGTTCTGGCGTCTCATAATGTCGAAACTTCTAATTAAGTGAAAAATATTTCTGTAAAAGTTCATAGTTAAATATTTGATTCTGAGATTAAATTTCTTGAAACTGACATGCGTCGTTGTCGTTGTCGTATGAAAGCAGATATGCTACTTCTTCTACAAGAATATAGCTTTTGGCTTTACTCTCTTCTGTCTGGAGGCTCGAGCTTCCTTCTCCGGACAGCCAGCTTATAATGACTGGTACATATCTTTCTACAATGTCCTCTTTACCTCCCTCCCAGTGATTGCTCTAGGCATCTTTGATAAGGATATCTCAGCACGCCTATGTCTCGAGGTAAGTGGTCTTATATTGTCATGTATAATTTTTGTGGACAGTTACAGGGCTAACATTCACATGCACTTGTATGTAGTTAGCTTTAACTTTATCGTGCTGTACAAAGATGTGCTTAAGTTTTCAGCTGTGTTAGGACCTTATGGACGATCTCAGCACACCTAACTCTATGATAGGCGCTATTTAACAGTTCGTGTGATCCTTAACAACCCAAAAATTCGTAAAGGAAACCGTAAACCATCTTAACTCTGCTTGGCATGTGTGTGGAAAACCATATTGGTTTATGGACGATCTCACCACCTTTTTTCCCATCTTTTGGTGCTGTTGGAAAACCATTTGTTCCCACCCATGCCAGAGTAATGGTCATATTTTATAGGGATTGGTTTCTCATATATGATTTACATTATCATATCAAAATTATTGGAAATATATCGAAAAAAGGATTGTGAGAAAATTTGGGACTGCGTGCCACTGCAGCACAATTTCAACTTGTGAGCTTACCTGTCGAGAAATATCCCAGCTGCGTACAACAACATCACAGGGATAAATCCCGTTTGAGGGGTCGGGAATGAGTTTTACACAACCATGGTCTGGAGAAGGCTACTCTATGCTGCCCCTTGGTCTGAAAGTTGGCATTGAGAAATACTAATAATCAAGATGTAATGCCAGCTTTCAGACCGAGGGTTTACATAGAGTAGCATTTTCTGAAGCATAGATTCATACATCTTACCCTTCCACAGTGGCGGAGCTTCATTGTGGTTGGCAACCTCCTACTATATGGTTTTTTTTTAAGAAAATTAACATAAAAGTTGTAGATTTAATGAGATTTACAACTTTCATATAAATTTTTTTCCAAAATATACTTATACCTAGGTGTTCTGCTGCTCCAAAGTTTTAATAGTTTTTTAAATCCGTTAAGATTTTGGAGTCTCAGCACTTATGTAGAAGTATTTTGGGGAAATATTTTCAATATGAAAATTATAAATCTCATTGATATTTACAAGTTTTATGTTGAATTTTTTTTTTTTCCAGAAAATGCTTGTAAGTAGTTTGTAGGTTTGAGGAGCAGAGAAGGGGGACAGAGGATCCGGCCACCATTTATTCCACCCTTACATTCTAAAAAAAATCAGCCCAAAAATTAAATTTCTTTCCAGAACTCCTACACAATCGACTTCCTAAAAACCACCTTCTATCCGACTATTTCAATCCCTAATTCCTAAATCGACGTCGACAGTGCGCCGGCCGCTTGTGGCTGCCCACCCTCCTATATTTCAATAATTATAATTTGCAATTTGTAATTTTCAATTATTGCAATTTATAACCATATTTCATGATTGTAATTTTGTTGCCAACTATGTTTTGTTATTACTATTCTATTTTTGTAACTTGGTTGTTATCCATATTTTTATTATTGTTGTCCTTGCTGTTGTGGAGTGTGCATTTGAATTTGTCTTTGGTGATGAACAATCTTTTAAGTAACCTCTAACTAAAAATTTTTACCGCGAACATTTTTGGTCCCACCTAGCTGAAAATCCTCGCTCTGCCATTGTCCTTCCGCGAACCCCTCAGACGAGACTTATCCTTGAGATATTATTGTTGTACGCTAGAACTATAGATATTAGCAGCGACCACTACATTTTATTCATATTGCTATGCATGCCGACATTAATTTAATGTTTTTTTATACAGTTCCCTCAATTACACGAAGATGGTATAAGAAATATTTTCTTTAGCTGGTCTCGAATACTCGGGTGGATGCTCAATGGAGCCTGCAGTTCCATCATCATCTTCTACTTCACAAGCAACTCAATCCTTAACCAAGCTTTTCGAGAAGATGGTCGCGTAGCGGGACTTGAACTACTCGGTGCAACTATGTACACATGCGTCATATGGACCGTGAATTGCCAGATGGCTCTCTATATAAGCTATTTCACGTGGATCCAACAAGTCTTTGTTTGGGGCAGCATCGTATGTTGGTACTTTTTTCTAGTGGTCTACGGGTTTTTCCCTCCGGGCGTATCGACAAATGCATACAGAGTATTCGTGGAAGCCTGTGCCCCGAGCCCGTTGTATTGGTTAACTATGCTTCTCGTTGTCATTTCAGCTCTGTTGCCGTATTTTTGTTATTCGACTCTGCAAACAATGCTCTTCCCAAAGAAACACGATATTATCAAGAGAGCAACACAAGAAGATCTCCCGCGGAATGATCAAAGGTGAAGGAAATTGCGAATCTGTAAATTCTTTGTTTTCTTCTTCAAGGAGGCTGTTCTAATACAGCTTTTCAACAGATTATTTAGAAAAAAAGGGGATCTAGATACACCCTGAAAGTATTTTATTGTTTAAGCTGTGATCGACGAACTGGTGCGAGTTGTTCCCATGCCAGTTCATAATATATATATATATAAACCTTTAAAATGGTGTTGTAAGTTTAGGTAGGTGATTACAGTATATGATTTTTACTATGATTGAAACCTAATTTGTATATGTGATAGTACTTTATGATGCTGTAAAAAACAATGGTTAAGTTGAAAGGATTGTAAAAAACAATGGCTTATTTTGAAAGGTTTCAAAAGAAACTATTGTTTTTTATCAAAAGAGAAAAAAAAAACTATTGTTATAAAAAATATTGTTTTAAAAGAAACTATTAGTATACAAAAAAAAAAAAAAAACAAGAAACTATTGTTTTTGGGCATTTTGTAGAACAGTCTACCATTTGTTTTTTTTAAGAAACAGTGCCCTGCAATGGTAAATCAGCCGTTCTTTTTAAAATTCTTCTAAATTAGCCTCCTTATTTGAAAGCTCACCAATCAGGGTCTGATTAATAAAAGCTTCCAAATCTGCCTAGTAAGTAAAAATAAGGACTGATTTAGAATGCAGTGGCTGATCTAGCAGAAAAAAAAAAAAAAAAAAAAAACAAAAGGACGGTTAGTTAATAAAAAAGTTCAAATTTTTTTCTCTTTTAGAATATGTGACTATAAAGTTAAATTTTTATGTATATTTTGATCGAAAATTGAGTAGAGCGATAGTTTTTTCAGCCAGCGCTTGTTGGAATTCAAATCCTCGACTAATCCTTCACGGAGACAAATTGCAGATGCTTTTGAACATTCGATCTTGCCACCAACAAGGCCAATGCTGATTGATAGCCCAAATCAAGAAGGAGAGCAGGTGGTGACCTGATTACTCTAGCCAACTCTTGACCTCTTGACATTATCCTGAGTCAAATTTCCAAATAGGAAAGTGGACGGGTCCCAATCTCTACTATTCAAGCTGGAAATTTGATAGACATGTTTCTTTCTTTTTTAAAGCAATCGTTTTCAGATAAATAAATTTCTTGGAAAGAAAATACTAAATAATTGACTGTAGACAAATGGAACTATCAATTTCTTAATTTATGGACTTATTGTTTTTTCGGTGGCTTTGTATTTGGGAATATGACTAATTACTTAATAAAATTATATATATTTTTTTAGTGACTCATCGATGACGCCGAGGAACGACCTTGCGGCTTCGCACTCTATTTTTTTTTTCCCAACTTGTGCAGAATTTCAACAGCATGTTTACAAATTTTAGCAAATAAACAAAGATATATCTAAATTGCATTGTTGTTGTGGCTTATTCTTTTGTTGCTTCAATTATCTACGTTAAAATTACAATTAGTTACTTCCCTATTTTGTAATTTCTTAATCAGAATCTATAAGAGACCATTCTTCAAATTCTTAAACTTTCAACTTCAATTAATATTTTTTATATAATTATCGTAAAAAAAAAAAAATCTCTTTTTTACCGCAACCGTCATAAAACCATGCCAAAATGTTCACCGTTTATAAGAACTCAACCTTCTAAAATAGCAGCTCTCGCCGTCTTTATCGATACACATATAAGCACATGTATATAAAATTTACAGCCATATTTATTAGAACCAAAAATAATAATAATAATAAATTGCAAGCCAACATGAATAATAAATAATTTGCGAGGCAACTTCGGTCAAAATCAATTAAGAAGGAACATAACTGCAAAGTTCATAACTTAATGTCAGAGACCACGTAGGAACATACGTCGAGCTTAGGTCTGGTGCAGCTTTTCCGCTCGTACCTTCTAGAATATATCCCGTCATCTTGATGTTATACTGTCATCTATATATTTATTCTAATTAATAAATTTCTTTTTGTTAAACATCATTTTAAATAAGCAAATGTTTTAATATTTGATACCATAATGAAATATAAAATCAATTGAGTTAATTTGTATAAATATTCGTATAATGCATAAATAAAGCTACTAACATACGACAATATCCATAATAATGTAATGAAATTCAAATAGCTTGAAAATTCATCTTAACAAGCCGAATGTTTATATTCAAAAATATCATGCATTATAGAACCATCATAATAGATTCGATAAAATAAAACTAATATTCTATATATCAAAACATTTACTGTATATTCTTATAATCATATCAAATATTCTAAAAATTTTAACCCAAATATTTTACAGATCTGAAGCGAAAACATTCTCAAATTCTTAATTTAGACTTCAAATTTTCCACTGTTACATAATATTATTATGTACATCAACATCAAAGGAGAAATTATCCTCACAAAACCAAGCACAAAAAATACAATATAATTTACAGACCAAAAGTAAAAAAATTCTAATAAGTCTATACCTTACCACCCTCTCTCAACAAACATCCCCTATAATAATTATTATATAATAATCAGCACTAATTCTTACATTATTTCCCGTCCTAATCTACTATCCAAATATAAATATATTTGCAAATCAGCAAATATAAATTAATTTCTAAAATAAAAAATACGCTATATGTACCATCATTTAGCTATTTTTTATTTTTAAAAATTAATTTATAGTGTTATGAATATAAAAAACTGATACGTAATTAACTCAGATCCTCGAACACATGCAACAATCCGTACTCCTGCATGGGCAACGGGCATCTACCCGAACTCACTGTTGGAACCTAATTAATAATAATTAACCATAAGCACACCTAAAAGAGATAGGCAAAAGTGTTTGTTCCTAAAAAGGATTGTGAGATCTCGTATGGCCCGTTCACATTGGCCAAGAACCCAACCAGATCTGCCTGTACGGCAAGTACGACCGCCGGCTATCCTTTCCGCCGCCGTAGTGCAGCTTGTGAGCGGTGACCATATCGATCTCTTTCGGTTTCTCCTTTTTCGACGAGCTCTTCTTTAACTCCTTCACAGGCACCGCCTTCTTATCGCTGCCATCGGCAGAGTCGGTGGCTATCGATTTGGATTTAGAACTTTTATCCTTGTCGGGACTGAGGAAGATGAACTTGTCTTTGCCGTCGCTGTGGCTGCGACCGACAACGAGGTCGCGGAGGCGCCACCGGAGAGAGGACCCCGTGGATCTGCTTTTCCTGCAGCTCCGATCTGTCGGCGGAGCCCAGACACAGTAACTCTCCGTCGGGATTCCGTCGAGATCGCTAGCCTCCGACGAACTCGACGCCGACCCCGACCTCACAAGCGCCTCCGCCGCAGCCGCCTCTCTCTCCTCTATCAACAGCCGCCGCAGAGGCAGCCGCTCCGCCTTCTCCACACCCCTGTTATCTCGAAGGAGGTCGCGGTTGAAGACGGGATAAACGGGTCGGATCCTACCGTCGGAGAAGATCTCGTCAGCAGAGATCACGGATCCCGCATCGGGATCTCTCACAGCGAAAGCGAATTCGAACTCCGACGACTCATCGTCGTCGTCGTCGTCCTGAAGTGTTTTAGCATCCACGATTGCATCTACAGCTGAGATCTTCTGCGGCGAGTCGAGAAGAGCATCAGATGATTCTTCTCGAAAGCTTGGCGACGCTGCGATATCCCTCTGCATCGAGAGAAGGTGTAATTTCTAAATATCTGTGGTTTAATAAATATTTAAAATGAATTAAATAAAGAGGTGGGAGATCAGAGGAAGGGGGGTTGAGAAAGGGAGGGAGGAGAAGGGGACACGGAGAGATTGAAATGGAGAGTCGGAGAGGGAAACGAAAGGATAGGAGTGGGCTGCTTTTTGCTTGGGAGGGAAGGTACACGGCTGGGATGTTGACACGTATGCATAGGAGTGGGCTTCTAGAAGGTTTTGTGGTGGTGGTGAGCGCACTAGTACTCCAACGTGTAGAGGGACACCTTGCGCCCACGCGGATCGTTACTGGGCTTTGTGGGTTTAATATAAATGAACATAAGCCCATCTATAGGATTACATAGTCGTGGGCGGTGGGTTTTCTAAATTGAGAATTTACGATCATTTTGACCAGAAAAGATAGAAACTGATATTAATAATATCACATCAATTTATTTTTTATTATTTCTATATTAAATATTTTAGAAAGAAATATTTTTATTGTACTTGTTTAAAAAGTGGTGATTAATTTTTTTTCAAAATATTTAAATAAATATAATATTTTTTTAAGTGCTTCGATCGGTGTGACATTATCCACATCAGCTATAATTTTCTCCAGAGAATTATAAATAATAGTATTTTTCTTATAAATTACACAACCGAAGTTTAACAAACTTGATGTGCGCAAATGCGAAGGTCTGACGGTAGAACCGAAGTGAGCGTCATCCAAATATTTATATGTTACAATGGTTATAAAAGGTGGACTAGTTACGGACATAATTTTTTCCCGTAATTTTTTAAAAAACAATAATAAACTTGATGTGTAAATGGGTGAATTGGGTAGTATGATTGATATTATATCTACAAATTAGTTGTTATTTTGAGCTTTTAGAATTAAATTTCAGCCAAAGCCCAATTTAACTGTCAGACAATTATATAACTTTTTAGACCATAGACAATTATAAAACTTCAAGTTAACAACTTACGGCTTTTTTTTTAAAAAAAGAAAAAAGAAAAAAGAAAAAAAGAAAACTGTACCAATGTAATAACGTTGACTGAAACAACTTAACCTAATAGTTTGACTTCTGTGTCAGGTGGCCCATTGACTAGTTAGAAACTATAAATAATAAAATTTGTCCCTATCCAGCCACCTAATTGATCAGGTTTCTTTTGAAACAGGACCTACAATATTTGACTTTGCAGCAATTACTTTCTCTTTTTTAAGTATGACCAAAGGTAGACGTAAACCTTTCATATAGAAGCCCATATTTTCATAATCGGCATCCATTTTACTCATTAACCAATGACTTCTTCCTATCCAAGACTTTTAGCTACTTTTAGTTAAACAACCTGTATAATCTTCAGAGTACTAGCTTCAAAAAAAAAAAAAAAAAAGAAAGGGCTTAAGAGTACTAGCATATATTCTGCATGTAGTCCTTCAAAGTTCAAACAACCTGCTATGACATTCAACGGTGGGGATTGTTGCAATACATGGAATAGGGATAAGCACAAAGAGGTAAAAGGGTGTGATGATGGGAAGTGGAAGAAAACTTGGAAGAAATTGTAGAGGAATAGTTACTTTTATTATTATAAAAAAAAGGTTACTTTTATTATCAAAAAAAAAAAAAAAAAGGTTACTTTTATTGAATGTTCAAGCCGGGTTCAGTTGATCCTGACCGCTTTCCCCCAGTTAAACTGATGCAGTGAGAAACAAAGGTTTGGAAGTCACATACCTTGCTGTTTATTACTAGATCAGAAGCTAGCTCTCTCTCTCTCTCTCTCTCTCTCTCTCTCTCTCTCTTCTCTCTGTGTGCATATCTACAAAGATTATACGTTACATGGGCGTGGAAATAGCACGGTCGTTAAGAAGGAGAACGTAGATCGATGATCTCGAATCTCAGGTTTGGATTTATGCAGACGTGCGAGCAGCTCTCATATATAGGTGTATTGTCTGTCGGTTCTCGATGAGGGTGGAAACCTCTATCTTGGCACTCTCGGAGGACAGAGATGCCTCCAGGATCTGTTAGCCGGAATATTCCATGTCTCCTGCAAAGACAAATCGAAAAGCTTACGAAATCGATTACCCGAACTGACTAAACTGACAAAGCACCAACTCTTAAACATATATCAAGAAACTATTTTAGATATTTGAATTTCTAAGAGGTTAAAACATGTCGTTGCCCCTGAATTTCTCTTTAGGTTGCCCTGAATCTACAGTGAACTAGAATCAAATTATTATTCACGATGCCCGCAACGTGTTACATTTTGGCGTCCAATGTAACTCGAATCAAGTTATTATTCACCAAGCCATTGTTCGCCGAGGTAGCATGACTTGTGCTCACATGGCACGCTAGCAAACTGTTCAGTTACAATAACAGCAACGACTACAGCATCTAAGAACAATACACCACCGTAAAAATAACAGAACGGACGCCGTCCAGAAAAAGGGAATCACAGACTAAATTTTAAATGGTCAGGGACATCATGAACTCACTTGAAAGTCGGAGGGCAGAGAAGCACATTTACTAAAATAGTTAAGGTATTCAGGCTAAAAGTTGGGAGAGCGGATCATCTGTGGTAAAACCACAGACGATTCGTTTGTAGTATAAATCCACGCCGTCCGTGTAATATGTACGAATCACGAGATTTTATATAAAATTTACGTCGACTTATTTGACCTATTTTTAAGCATTTTTCGGAAAAACTTTAAACTACAAAGTTGTAGGATTTGATGTTCTCCTACAACTTTATAATAGAAAGTTTTTCGAAAAAATACCAAATAAAATGCCAAAAAAATACCACGATAAATAATTCATTAAGAACCATCTAAATATGCACATAATGGTTTTGTCAAGACTTCTCGATGTTCTGGTCAGAAAATCGGTAGGTTCAAGCTATCAATCAAAGAAAAATCGGCAAGGAAGATATGCATAATACATTGCTTCAGACTTACCTCGTAGCATCAGTCGGGGCCATGACAATAGCCACCGCCTCTTGCAGCATCAGCTGAATTAAAATTAAAACCAAGAAAAATCAATCGTGAGGTCAGCGGGCATGTTTAAAAAAAATTGAAATAACGTCTTCAGAAAAAGAAAATGTGTTAAGCTCGAGTCAATATACAACAACAATGGCTGTGTTTATGGACAATGCGAATAATATGACCATTCCGACAGAAGCCCACATCTTGCTAACTAAAAATGCTGTATTTAAATCCTACATAAATGAAATCAGAAAGAAAGACGTATTTAAGTCTTATTTTATACATATCCCGAAAAGAAAGATCAAGACGAGAAGTATACAACACTCCTGCCCAAGGTTTTCTGTGCCGAGCCGAGTTTCGGTAAACTCAGATCCCGGCACGTACCGACCGTGCCGATGGTGCCGTGTCGACCGTGCCGATATATATTTATTTATTATGTTTTAAAAAATAAAAATAAAAATAAAAAAATTAATTTAAAAATTCAAATATAAGATTTTTGACACATGCCGTGCCGACAACTGCCGGAACAGGCACGTGCCGCACGGCACCGAAAACTATGCTCCTGCCTAGCTTTATCCTGAGATCATGAATATTCACGAAAAGGTACGAGAAAACGTCTTCTTCCTCGTATCCCATACCTAATGAATTATGCAGTTCAATAGAATGCAGAACTACTACAGAACAGAAAATAACAATATCCACTTCATTTTAAACAAATAATTATTATTAATTATCTGGGAGTAGTCCACAAACCTGGTAAGAGTATTGGGTATGGAGATCAATCGACGACAAGAAACAAGTCTGAGAAGGATGCGTCTAGAGAAGGAAGATAAAATTAATCAGAAGCAAAAGAATGAAGCTAATACATGATGCTCCAGACAAACAAGCACAATATATAAACGGCAAAAGTAAGATAAATACAAAATAAGTAAAGATGAAAGCAATTCACAGTCGAAATTCTTCAAACATTAGCAAACATGGATACCCATAAACAACTTAAAATTACCTACTGTTCAAATTTATACAACTGTTTTCATAAAAAAAAAAAAAAAAAAAAAAAAAACAACTGCAGGCAGTTGTAACAAAAATACAAAATGCAGACGTAGTAGAGGATGTTACTAAAAGCAGAGCTTCCGATACCATGAGAATGACAATAATCAACAAATTTATAAATAAAAAGTCTGCTTTGAAGACTCACAACCTGATGAATCTGTACTTCTAGTATATAATTCTATATCAATATACTTAAAATGCCAATATGTCCATTTGGTTTGTTGAGAAAATATTTCATGCTGAAAAGTTTTTACCAATAGTGAATCATATTTGCGTCGATCTTGGAAGCAAAGTTTATGTGACGAGCCGAGCCGAGTTTCTGTAAACTCAGATATCTGCACGTGCCGACCATGCCAAACAGGCACATGCCGACCGGCACCGAAAACAATGCTTCGAAGTATGTTACGTAAACTTGTGGATAGCTTTCGCAGATGCATATTCATTTTAGCATTCTGAGTCAAACCGAAATATGGCATATTGAATTTAACATATTAATCTCTGCATATGCATAATCAAAATATCCAAGTGAGAATATTTTTGCACCAATTGATACGTACGTGAATCCATCCCAGAGGGAATAGGGACTGCTGTTCTAGTACAGCATGAATCTCCTCCTCATTTTGCGCCTGGCACTGATGAGAATATACTCGGTTAGAACATCGCATTAACGCTTCGGTTCCAGATTTCAGTCAACAGCGGATAAAAATGCTTACTGAATTTGAACTAGTTTCCTGCTTAGGTATTATCAAGGTGGTCACATAGAAAGTTTCATTTTTCTGCATCTCAAGAAAAAATTGCACAATCAATAAAAATACACCATCCCGCTAATAAATAATGAAAAAAAAAGAGACTTGTTAAGCCTATAGTAATTTTCATCAAATATAGGAAACCTAGTTAATTTTCAATTTTTTATGCAGTATATTTACAATCTCCCTCTCAGCGACTCCATCAGATATAGTCCTATGTTTTGCAAAATTTTTAAGAGGCCAATGAAATTACATTCTTTCTTAGCACATGGAAGGAAACAAAAGAAACAACGAAACAGTTTCAAGCTTACAAGAGATGCACCGAGAATACCGCAAGTCTCTAGATCTTTCTCAGTATTAGATTTTGCAAGTTCCATGAATTCTTCCATCAAATCTGCCGACTGCAAAATAACACGAAGTTACTAGCAGGCAAAGTAAAATACTACCTGATAACCGATCAGTTCATACTAGCATGCAATTATGATTGTCATAGATGCATGCAGGAGTCAAATTTAGGACTATAATAATTTTTTTTAAAAAATAAAAAGATCATAATGATAAATACTAATAGTAACAATAAAGATCTGGACAAGAAGAGAAGCTTACTATGTGGACATCCTTGAGAGTTGATGAAGCTGCTAATCCTTCAGAAGAAGATTCCAGATGCTCACTACTTGATTCTGGGACACTAACACGGGAAATATGACCGACAACAGGCGCACTCTCTGTGACCGTAATAGCCGCAGATGGGAAGTACTGCCAAAAATACGTACAGTTACTTTATGATCTCTTCCCGCTGCAAATTCTAATGCAAAAGGGAGTCTGAGAGAGCATTGCAATACTTATTATAAATTTCTACAGAGATGTTTTCATCGTGAACTTATCTCAAATTGCGATCCTTATATGGGGAAAAAACAGAAAGAGAGTGGGAAAAGAAAGTATCTGACATGTGATAAGAAAGTATTTGACATCTCAAATTATGCAAATTGCAAATTAAAGAACTGGATATTAATATTTAAACATAATTGAAGGTTCTAGCATCAATTCTTTATTTTATAAATTGCTGAATTGTAGTAATGTTTATTGTTAGCCTACATTTTGATGTAACATTGCCTCCTAAATAAAAAATTGTAGAATCACCACATCTTGATTCTCTAACATTCCGAAGCAAAAACCAAGCACAGTATTATTCGTATGTCTTACTGAAACGGGAGAGAAGTAACACGATGTCTAGTCTGATAATGTGAAGATGAAAATCAATTGCAAATAGCTAGCCATACAGAACAATGACAGTATCGTATACTGACAGCAAATAGTTACCTTCCCGTATCCGTAGCATGAGTTAACACATGATTCTACTGGTGATGTGAGATGAAGGCCATGTTCCACGTGTCCAGGGGAATGCAACTGTTGTCTGTCGGAGGTCATCGGGTGGGAGCCCATGAGGTGGTCAGCTTGTGAATCTGACCCAAAAATGTTCAGGAGAATTAGGCCGATCTGAAGCTATTCTTCCAGATAAGCACTTTTAATGACTTAGTTCTCAAGAAATTACTTCGTCGACAATTGTGAATTTGAAGTGGCACAATAAAGATAGTATTTTGAACTTATTTGCACTAAGAACATATTGAACAGCTCATTGAACTCGAATAGAAGGGAAGAATACTAAATAATTCAATATTACGATGTCTAAAATGGTGTACCTAAAACTAGTTTAAGAAAGAATTATCGAACTATATCTTCCAATAATTAATATTCGTGAAGCCCTGCTCATAGTCGTTCTTTAAAAGCAATAAGCAATATTTTTTTTTAATGTTTAAATCTACAATGTAAAAATCCAAAGAGCATATCAATTATCAAAGAACAAAAACTGTCAGAAAACTCATAAATTCAAACATTAATTGACTCAGCAAAAATCGAGTATGATCCAAATATTAATAAACTATATATTTTTCATACTACCCCCCAAAAGAAATCTATTTATCATGGTCTATACATATTTTATAAAACAAGGAATTTCCTAAAAACCTATATTCCAAAAAAAAATAGAAGGAACAACATCAGCCCAAAAATTAATTAATATAAAAGAACAAAATTTAGAAAAAAAAAACACATTTTGTCACAAACCCAAAAGTTATATGAACTCAGCTACATCCAATTTTAAATGTATAGATAGAAAGAACTAAGATTACCTTCAAGAATCAGGTGAGAGCAAAGTCGAGCTCCAAAAAACTTTCCCTTTTCACTATAAATCACCAAGAAAATCACCGAGCTCCAAAAGATAACCAAAGAGAAGAGTATAATATACAAATTACAAGAAATTATCACGAAGGATGAGGGGAAGAAGAGCAAAAGCGATGAACAAAGGATGGAATATATTTGCTTAAGAAGAAAAAAGCGAATGTTTTGGTGGCTTCGCGATGGCGACGTCATCTCCGTGGCTTGCCATGTCAGCTCTCACGCTTCCAAGAATTTTAGAGATTTTTAAAAATTTAATGAATTTTTTTTTTTTTTTTTTTTGGCTAAAAGATCCTAACTTGTCATATATATATATATATATATTTGAGATACAGTATAATATAATATGATGATGTTTAAAATAAAATAAAAAAAAATACTTCTAAATAATTTTTTAGTGTGTTTGAATTTTTATCTTCTCTCACATAAGGTTGCTAACGACATATAAGTTAAAAAAGTTAGTCCCTCTTAGTTTGAATATGTGATTGTATCGAGATTATTTTAGATATAGATCATAGATGCCAAGATTGTTGTGCATTGTGGTCTACATTCTAATAATTCATATATATTTCTGATTATATCTGAATTATCATGCTATTCAAGAATAACATATCTATACGCAAAATATTGATTATCCACTATAAAAAATAGTATAATTTCAAAATGAACTCAATATAATTTATGGATAATATTTTATCACTCACAACTTATCACTTTTTATTCGATTCTTAAATAGCTAAAATCCACTTTTTATATGGATGATAATACCATAATACCAATGCACTGTATTTAATCCACTCCTCATTTCCACCAAATGAAAGACTTCGTTGGTCAAAAAGATGAGTTATATTATTGAATATATTTTAACTTCAATATATATATATATATATAATAATATAATGGTACGTGGATAAGATAATAGTTGGCTGCGATATGACAAGCCGAAAGGGTAGAGAAAGTGATGGAGGGAATAAAAGAAATAGGATAATTACATATCAGCCCACCGAAATTTATATTTTACATTTCAGATCCGAAAATGCATTCTATGCTGATGTGGCAAGCTCGTGCACAGCTATGTCGCACGTTTTTACGTTTCCGAAGCTGAAACGTGCGACTGTTATTTTTAGAGGGCTGATATGTAATTATCCTACAAAAAATAATACAACTATAACAGTAAATAATAAATAGAGTAGTGTTAATAATATAAGAAAATAGTAATAATTAGTTAGTGTCAACTTCAATAGCTTTCCATTATGTCTTGAGAAGGGAATCTTACTTTAACTTTGCTTCATATTATTTTCTAATTATTTATTATTTTACTTTTCGGTGGGGTGTGACAAAAATCCATCCAATAAGTTCATGGTGAAAATCCACCATTCTACAACTACTATATATATATATATATATATATATATATATATAATATATATATATATATATATATATATTATATATATATATATATATATATATATATATTGAAGTAATTGAGAGTCAAGAACTCCATAATGAATAACTTGCCAAATTTGTGTTTTTTTGTTTTTCAAAAGCAAGTAATAGAAAGTTCTTTAATAATTTATGTTGAAGATACTACCATACTGAATCATTTCAAAAATTAAAAAAAAAAAAAAGTGCATGCATTGAGTTATGTTGACTCTAATAACCCCTCTCAATGCAGAAGAGATCGCCGGAGCCCAACAGAATTATGCCAACGGATCTGAGCATGAACAAAAGCAATGATATGCTTTCATACAAATTCGAAATAATCTGATATATCTACTACTAACAGTAGAACGCCAAAGCTCAGTTGCAGGTTTGAAAGTCAGCGACGACAGCGAGTGCGCTTGCTCTCGGTGGAGTGAACTGTTGTGAGTATAGTTAGATGATAACATAATGAAGTAATAATGTTTAACTGTCAACTCCACACTCCCATATTTATTTGAACCTTGCTCACATAAAATTACAGCCATTAGATTTGTATTTAAAGTTTTCATCTAAAAAAAAAAAAGATTTGTATTTAAAGCCGGGCCTTTAAGATTGGATATAGGGGAATCCAGGCCCATTGAATGAATTTGAATAAGGAACTGTTCGTGAGAAAAGGGTCGGGTTTTGAGAAAGTGAAAAAAGGTGTTAGACTTACTGGGTACTTTGTCCAAAAAATTCAGTAATTGTAGACTCATATTATTTATTTATACTATACAATTTAAAGGGATTATCGACAAATATTATTTATTTATATCATCAATCTATATCTAATATTTGATTTTTGTTTTCTACAATAATAGAAAATACTTACAAAATTTTGCAACATATACAGTTAGAAATTTCTCTCGACTAATTTTTGTACGTGCCTAACTGTCCAATGGTCATGAGGTTTTTCCTAGTTATCTTATTAACCAAATAAATAAATAAATGAATAAACAAAAAGAGAAAGAAGAAAAAGAGCAGCAATAGTAACCCTAATTGAAGCCCAAATTGAAATTAATCTCATTTTGTTGGGCTGGATACCCATTGAACAGTGGGCCAGATCTTATCCGACTAAAGCCCAAATCTATATCCGACACAAAAAAGCCCAAATAGAAAGAAATGAAATGTTGTAATGATGTCGAGTTGGTCAACTAAGAGTGTCGTTAACATGACAACATCCCGTTCCCACTTCTTCAAGTATTCATGAAACAACATAACAAGTCAATGAAGCAAATCTTTACTTCCCATCCTTTCTTGAACTCTTTTACATGCTTTCTTTTCTTTTTAATATTCTTTTTATTCCCTTTTTCATATTCTTTTTATTCTTCATAAAATGTAGTTCGTCGTGCTGAAAGTCGATTGACATCGTTAGCTTCTTCATTTGGTGTGGTCGTAAACAAGAACAAAATGCTCGGCGGTGCAATTCCTTGCCAATTTTCTATCGGCGACCGGTGAGTGTTTTCATACTCTTCACTTATTATTTTATTTAGTTAGATTATTATAAAAAAAAATCTATCAGTAATTGAGTATCTTATGATCTTAGTAACAGGCTCATATTTTATCAATCGAAAAATTACGACTTTACATATTGCAAAATGCCCGTAGGATAATCTTCTACATAATTTTCTATTTATAATTGTCTATTTTTCTGCATATGAAGAATGACCATCTCAAAATCATGCAAGTGTGTTTTTCTCAAAAAAAAAATAAAAAAAAAAATAAAATAAAATAAAAAATCATGCAAGTGTGGTTAAGGTTTTTTTTTTTTTAAAAAAAAATTATATATTCTTTTTGTTAGAATGAGAAAATTTATACATGCATGAAAAAACGTTGAAGTTGGTGTTCGTGATAACATGCATATTCTGTGACTTTTAAAAAATCCAGGGTCCAAGAGGCTCAGTCCCTGATCATAGGGCACCAACTATAAAGTCACAATTACGTTACCGCCGTAAAAAGCCACTGTAAATCCTTAAGATCTTAATATGTAATTTTCTAATTTATAATGCTATGAATTTTCAACAACATGCACCTTTTTTGTTTATGACTGTCGAGTTCGGTTTATATCCTATATATTGAGTGAGAACGGAGTGATACGTTAATCCTTAAAACTCACACTTGTTGAAATTCAGTAACATGTACTTTTAATGGACGTGTAAGCTGAGAAGTTGGTTTGTATCCTTTTTTTTTTTTTTTTGGAGATATTGAGGACAATTTGACAGTTAACGTTGGGTGGTCCAATTCTTTGTTCCGAGAACAACTCGGGCCATTTTGGACTAGGGCCGAGCCGTTCAAAAGACATATGAAAAAATCCCACTGCGGTCCGACACACATTAGCGGGTACACAGCGTCGTACTCCTAGCACATGCCTTTGAGGCACCACGCTACCTATCGGACTATAACTACAACAAAGATGTCGAATAACGAATGACATTTTTGTCTTTGGTAGTACTACATTTAGTCTGAAAACTTTTCATCGGATAATATACGTTTAGTCATTGGTAGTACTACATAAGTTTTCATCATACGACTTGGGCAGGCCACACAACATCATGTTCGCAGCATATATGCCTCTGAGACACCATGCTGCCGATCAGAATATCCACATGTGGGCGGGCGTGTATCTGGGCAATATATATGCTGCTGAGGCACCACGCCACTAATCGGGCTATCCGTGAGGGCTGGTTTATTTCATTATGAGCTCGTAATTAGTTTGTATCCTTTAAATATAAGGTACTGCAATGCACTCAGGGCGAATTAGGGCGGGCGGGTCTTATTGGAGGACTCTTTCGAAACCATGACAAACAACTCCGACCAACTATTATGAATTATAGTGGCAGATCAATAGTAGACTCACACTACAATAAAATTGATATTTAGTGGCACTTTTCATGGGGGCATAAATATTAAGTGCCCCTGAAAATCATACTATAAGGGCGGTAGGTAGAAGTGCCCTTATTAGTTTCAGGGGCATCAAATAAGTGCGCTTATTACGTTTTAAGGGCATTACTGGAAAGCGCACTTATTATTTGTCTTTGGACGGCACTTTGTAAAAGTTCCTCTATAACTCTACAGTGACAGTACATCCAGGGGGCACTTTAAGGGGCGCTTTTAAAAGCGGCTCCACAAGTATTAGGGGCACTAATTCTAATCTATAGAGGCGCTTCGCTGGAGCCCCTATATATTATTTTTCTTGTAGTGTCAGAGTGAGATAATCAATTTTGTGATTTTTTAGAATTATCGTGGAAAAACTACGTTTGTAATCAGCATATTTTGTACTGCTCTCCTAATAGACAAATCCACGATAATATTGATTCAAGTTGCACCGAGCGACGAATCTATACACGGACAGGTCCATAGACATATGTCATATTCACAAGAGTAGAAGAAAGAATATTAGACATCAATACATTATACAAAACTTCTGCTCCGAGCACACACAATGGAGCTGACTTCGCTTTGAATATCTGCATAGCAAATTAAAACTTGGAGCGACGGTCGATGGAGCTCTTAAAAGTCTTCTGGAACTAAATTTTAAAGTAACCCCCCCCCCCCCCCCCCCCCCAAAAAAAAAAAAAAAAAAAAAAAAAAAAGGGCAGCTTGTGAAAGGAGTAGGTTAAGACAGCCTATTTATCCAAGGGAGTCAATGTGTGGTTCCTCTTTGCTAGATATGGATGGATTTCAAGAGCACAATGGCCTCTCAATCCACTGATCAGAAATATTTCTCAAAAATTAAGGTAAAACAAAATAAAATTCAAATAAATAAATAATTACATATCTGTGGATGGAATGCAGAGGCGCTTCGTCACATATCGAAATAATCTTCGTATCTGTCAATGTATGGAAAATCTGCATGTGGACAGCAAGATCATAGCTCTCTACTATCTTATCTTGTCCAATGGCCATTCTGTGGTTCATATGGTTATGGAAGCCACTAAGCTTGATTAATCGGGCTAGGTGTCCCCAAGACCGGCCTAGGCATAGTGGAGCCGCTTGCCTATCAAATCCGGACCTCAGATCTGCCCAATCACTAGACGACATAGTACCTTCCCGTAAGGTTTATAGACCACCTAACAAGGTGGACACAGTGCGCGAGGCGCTCCCGTACTAAGGCTCCGTGCTGGTCTATTTGAAGCACCAGCGGGATCGAACACGAGATATTGTCGTTCATGATGCACGCTGATCTCAATTGCGCCGTTAGAAGGGGGAACATGCTGTTTATTATTACTAATACTAATGCTAATAACTGGAGATTGAATTTTAGGTTGGAGAAGCCAAAGAATACTACTACTAACAATAACGTTGTATATCAGAATGTGTGTGATACATATCCCGATGCAAAAGTGCGGTTTAGATTACATCATAGCTATTAGGAACTTCTTTTTTGAGATAACGAGGCAAAATCTCTTTTTAGATCTCCGCTAACTCGCGGACCACAGTTTTCTACGCACACCTATAGGACCATTTTGGATTCAGGCACACGCAGAAGAGTAAAACTCCAGCCTGACGTCTGCCCACAGACCAAACATTGAGTACCGCAATACGTAGCCATCAGCTTCCCTACCACCGGAGTAAACGCGCGGCGCAGGCTCCCCATTTCAAGCAGCACCTCCCGCTTTGCGCAGGTAGGAATCAAATCTGAGTGAGAGGCATACTTTCCGAGGCAAAACCTTCCACCCACCCGACCCAGATGCGGATAGCGCTATTAAGAACTTGTGATGAATAACATTTGTAAAGCTGTGCCTTAGCGCTGGTCTCGTATCGGGTGCAAGTGATGATGTGAGAGATCTTCGTAGTGATCCCATTTCTCATCTCTCAAAAAAAAATCAAAAAAAAAAAAAAAAAGGAAATTCTGGTGATTCTCATTTCTCATATCTTGTGTCTATCACCAGCGAGTGGCAGGCAGCCACCACCTTCATCTGTCTCCTCCGCCTATATAAGCACAGCTCGAGCAGCAGCTTCGTCGGTGCACCGGACAATGTCGAGCACTGCCATCCAGAGCTTCTGCCTCACCTCCGTCGCCAAGCCAGCCGCTGCAGTAAGAGCCACCGCCGCCGCCCCGACCCCTTCAAACTCCAGCTTCCCTTCTTCTTCTTCTCCGAAGGTCCCTCGCCTTATCAGCAACTCGCCTGTCTTCGCCACCGCCGTGGTACGTGCACTTGGTCTCCAAACGTCGGCATGCAACTCTACATTCACATCATTAATTAATTGGTCCATAACTAGGGTTATTAATTCTATTTTAATTAAGTATAAGCCCCAAGTCTAAGGGAATCCAAATCCTTTGCCTACACGCTATGTCAATTTCTCTGTCTATGATATGTGTATTATATTTTTATTAAATTTTTATATTAAATCTTTACATCGTTTATAAGAAATATGATTAATGTCATTTATCTAAATAATGAGACATATGATATGAATTCAGTCTAAGGAGGACGCAAATAAAAGGAAAAACTAAACACTCTTCTATAAGAGAAATATGTTGTAGTTCAATTCCATGAAAGAGTGAAAATATGACATAGCATGCTTTTTTTTTAAAAAAAAATACTGAAGTGGAACTTTATCAACCTCAATAATTCTTGACCTGTGTTTTTTTTATTTATTTACGTTTTAAGGTTTACGAAGAAGTCCCCCCATCCGTAGATTTAACAGTATAGCATATATCTCATAAAATACACGTCATCGATTTGAATAGGACGTGATCATAAAAAATAGCTAATTTTTGCAAGTTTTTAGCTATGATTATTAATATAGTGACTGGACAAGATGCCAGTACTTCATATCTGACTCGGAATGCACATTATGGTCAAAAAATAGTATTTTCAAAAGTTAATATATCACAAAAAAATTCGCTAAACTATTCTGGAGGAACCTACGAAAAGGCAAACCAGAATAATGGCGTCATAAGAGGGAACATTCTAAGGTACTTGCTTAGTGAGCGATGTACTACTCATTGAGCTACTAAAGAAGCCAGAAAGTCAAGTACAAGAAAAAAAGATTAAAAAAAAAGAGGGGACATTCCGAACTTTCGTCTCATAAAGGGCCGCAAGTGCCAGCGCACACATCCACATACTATTGAAGCTCCATTATTATATATATATAATGATAACATAAACAAAAAAGTTGGAAAATTTGCCTAGTGGGGTCTCCACTCATTTTAGTAAATTGGCATGTTACTGGACTCAATCATATATCGGGGTAGCGTTCTGTTAGAATTTTACTTCTCGATTATGGTTCATAAAATTATATTTAAAATATATTATATTCAGTATAATAATTTATTTATATATAGGAAAGATTTTTCTCGTTATCTTTGAAAAAAAAATGGTTTGTGACATGTATAGTGTAAAGTTACATGCTAATAACAACACTATAGCAGATACCTAACATTGAACTTGAAATGATATAGCTAAAAATCATATTATTGTTTGTATAGCTTTTATTTTGCATATATTTGAGAAAAAAGTATTTTTCAACCCACCTGTGGTTTATTTTTAGTAGGAATTTTTAATTTTTGGATTTGTGACAATTGTGTTTTGTTTTCTATATCGATAAAAAATTGAGCAAAATGGCAATTCTTTGCGGCCAGCGTTTGCTGGAATACGAAAGAGATAAGCTAGGTGGTTTTTAGATTCTATTCCCCTTAATAGTAGTCTGATATTGCAATATAAATACGTAACGATGATTTCGGATCCCACAACACGTTACTATTCACGCCCGCTTTTTAGCTACTTTCTTCTTCAGAACGAGTAACGTGTTCTAAAATAACAATCAGCCAATCAAAAATCCGCTGTTCACTTTTATATCCTGCACCGGGGGAACATCGTAACACCATCTTCTCTATCTTAAAAAACTTGCGACCATTCTTCGTTCCGGTCGCCATCTTCATTTTCAGAAGAAGACAGCAATAGATCATCTCGTTAAAAGCTCAAGAAGAAGAAGACGAACAAGAAGAAAATCAACGAAAGGTTTGATGCAACACCATAATCTGTTAAAGTCGACCTCTAACGCTGGTTTCCTCCTTCATTCAAATTGTTGATAATTTCACTCCTTAGCTTTCTCTTCATAATTCGTTTTAGATCTAAACATTTACAGTCTTTCGATCAAATCCCAACCTACTGGTTCAACCGGGGTATAAGCTCGATTCAGAAACCGTGACTCCTAAATTTGATTTCATGATTTATTTGGAGATGGATCATCTGGTTCCCGTGATATGCATGCAATCTGAACTAAGAAATAGCGTGTGGTTTCATGTGTTGTATTTTGTTTATCTTTCGATTTTTGTCGGATAGAACAGGTTGGAGCAGCAGCTTAAAATCATCCAATGATGTGATTATTAAAATTAGGAATTTGATCAGATCGATTATGTGAAATTCGCAGGAAATGGAGACCGCTGTGGACAGGATCAAGTCCGGTTTCGAGCACTTCAAGAAGGAGATTTACGAGTAAGTCGCTACTTTATGACTACTTTGCCCCCAGAAATTTATGTTATTCCCCTATGAATGAACTGCATGCATGGCCGGCTATTCTATCTGTGAGGGTATTTCAGTCACAACGAAAGCATTAGGTCAAACTTGTACCCGGAAATCTTCCATTTCCTTCGTTAACGGATTGACCAAACATGTTTGTCGTAAGCAGCAGTTCACAATGACAACATACCCCTACTATTTTAGTAATTTACAATATTTATTTTCGTTTTATTTTTATTTTCCCTTACAGGAAGAAGGCTGATGTCTTTGAGCCTCTGAAAGAAGGCCAGAGCCCCAAGGTAACTAATTATGTTTGCTATATATATATATATATATATATATTGAAAACCCTTTTATAAAAGATTCTAAGTTTGTGTTATTTTAATTAATAAAATAAGAATAAACTTAGTATTTGTGTAAAAATTGCTCCATATATCTTTATGTTATTCTTAATCCTTATTCAGTTAACAAAACAAATAATTAAATATTTAAATAGAATAAGTAGGGCCCACTTGAATTAGATAATTGCCTGTTTTATAAACTTTATGGTTGTTTTAAATAATTAGTTAATGCTTGCCTATATTCTATAAGATGAATCATATCAATTGGATAAATATAGATGCAACCTGTTCCAATTGGAGCTAAATTTGACTTTTTTAAGATAATCATGTGAACAGATTTAATATATATTTTTTCATAAACCTCGTTTAATTAATTAATTATTGTCCGTCTATACAGTTCATGGTGTTTGCATGTGCGGACTCTCGCGTTTGCCCATCGGTGGTGTGCAATTTCCAGCCGGGCGAGGCCTTCACCATCCGCAATATTGCCAACATGGTCCCACCTTACGACAAGGTTCGCTATCACACTTATTAAATATTATTGTATATTTTAGCATAATTACTCTAATGCCAGCTATTCCCCGTATTGAACAATAATTACAGGTTGGTGTTTTTTTTGCAGACAAAGTACGCTGGTGTTGGGGCGGCGATCGAGTACGCGGTCCTACACCTAAAGGTCAGATTTTACCGCCGCCAAGACCTTGGTGGCCAAACATAATTTTGTTTTGACCAATTTATATATATAATATATAAACCAATTGTGATCTAGGTCGTACGCAACTATTACGATATGATAAGAGAGGGTATATATGGTGTATGTGTGAACGGTCTTCCAATGGACTAACAGATAAGATGCAATAAATATAGGTGGAAAACATCGTCGTGATGGGGCACAGTCGGTGCGGTGGGATCAAGGGACTCATGTCGATGAGCGATGACGGCTCAACCAGCACGTAAGTTCAACTCAAAGCTACAATCAAATGATCATCTATATAATTGCTCTACTAAACTTTCACTTTTTAACATATAATGCGAGGGAACGTATATTTGACGCTTAAATTTTAAATGTTCAGTGACTTCATTGAGGACTGGGTGAAGATCGGGTGGCCGGCAAGGGAGAAGGTCAAGAAGGAAAATGCTAGCCTGCCCTTCCCAGAGCAATGCTCCGCCTGCGAGAAGGTACACCCCGAATACCGCATCCATTGGTTGGGTCACAACCCGGCCATTACGCCCACCGAATATTACTGGGATTCGAAACTAGGACGTGATAGTTACTCATTAGCCCTACAAACATTTAAATCTTATGAAAAAAATATATATAATTATAATTTTAATCATGAATATTGCGGTTTGACAATTTTTGGTGCTACGAATGGCAGGAGGCGGTGAATGTGTCCATTGCGAACTTGAAAACCTATCCATTTGTGAAGGAAGGGCTGGAGAAGAAGACCCTGGCGCTGCAGGGTGCTCATTACTGCTTCGTCACCGGAAACCTAGAGACATGGGAAGCTTAAAAAACCTGCAAATAATATTGATAAATATAATAAATAAATAATTTAAATCTATATGTATATGTGTGTATGAAGACGAGGTCTATCCTTTTAATTTCTCATATTTGAGGTTCGTGTTTATGATGTAACTGATTCTGATGATCAATGAATAAAATGAGTCATTTTCTGACAAAATAATTGTCAGCATTTCTTTCTGCCGGAGTTACATATCAGCCTTTTATTAATAAACCTCTAATTTTTTACTCATTATTTTTCACGCACCAAACCATCTAGTTAATATATTTTTTCAGAAAAATTTTAAATACAAAAGTTATATATTACATCAAATTTATTTTTTAATAGTTAATTTTTTTTTTAAAATACTTTTAGATGTATTTTGATACTCCAAAGTATAAATCAGTTGGGAGATTAATTTCTAAACCGAATAAAATTTTAAAACCTCAAAAAAAATTATATATATATATATATAAGTATTTTTAGACAAAAAATTAAATACCAAAGTTATAAATTGCATCGAAATTTTTTTTTAAAATTTGTAATCGCTGAATTCGATTTTTGTAATACCTCTCGATCAAAAAATTAAGCGGAATAGTTAGTATCTTCCATTTAATCTTGATCTGGCGAGCGTCTAGTCTAATTAATATAATGCAGGTTCCTATTATATTTGTTATTATCAAATAAAGTAATTTTACACACTAGTACTCAGAATTGGTAGTTAAAAACTACATCCTAAAGTTCCCTAAAAAATTCAATGAAATGAAAATATATTTATTTTTAAGAAAATGAGGTCGAAATCCACCGCACCGCTTTATTTTAATATAATAAAAAAACTCAAATAATAAATATCGTTGGAGTAAGAAAGTTTACAAAATACAAATGGCCATCAAATTATGTGAAAATAACATAAAAGTTAAATAGCTAGTTGGAATAAAGTACATAATTTACCTGCCTTTGCATGGGCTTATTGACTAATCAGCCTCTATATTACCAAATTACTGTTTATCCATACAAAACTTTTGTTTTTTCGATATTATTTTATTTTAATTATTATAAGTATTTTTAAAAAAATTTCAATATAAAAATTATCAATTTTAATTAATTTATAATTTTAATATTTAATATTTATTTTAAAAATATTTCTAAATAATTATTTAAAATTTTTAAAGTTTTAGTTGATTTTAAAATTAATCTATTAATTCGCTAAATTTTGGAGATTCATAATATTTATCTAAAAATATTTTTTTTGATAAAAATATGTAATATAAAAATTATAGAACTCATCAAAATTTATAATTTTTTTATTAATTTTTTTTTAAATAAGTATTTTAAATGTCAAAGTTAGTATATAAAGATAAAGGATTGATCCGTAAAAGTCTAAATTTTGGAGAAGGGTTGATGACGTCATTGAATTTCCCGAGAGAAACAGACGGTCATGTACCGGTGAAAAGTCCAAATGTTTTATAAAATCCACCAAAAATATATACATATAAATTGTTTTATGAGGGGGAAAAAGTAACTACAAAATAAAAGAAGGTCTAATCGCATAAAAGAACATAAATGTGGTGCTGAAGGAGTCCACCCAGATCGTCTCACTCTCACTTCTCACTACGGGAATGGCCGTCGCCGCCACCGTCATGGCCGGCGGCTCCCTCCTCTCCATCAAGTCTTGCGCCGCTGTCAAGCCTCTCGCTCCCAAATCCCCGCCAAAGCTCAAACTCTCCTCCTCCCCAAATCCTGTCAATCTCCACTTCACCCTGAAATCGGTATTCGAATCGCTCGCTGTAGCCGCCGCCTCGGTGACACTCTCCTTGACCCTCGCTGTCGGCGACGCATCGGCGTTCGTCGTGACGCCGAGCCCTCGGAAGCTTCAGTCGGACGAGCTTGCTACCGTTCGACTTTTCCAAGAGAACACTCCTTCTGTTGTCTACATCACTAATCTGGCTGTTAGGTTGAGTGATTTGATCTCTCTCAGCTAATTCGATAATTAGATGTGATTCTTTTCATGAATTACGTCCAGAAATTGGTTTCAAAAGAAAATTTGAATTTGGTCAAAAAAACTTGATCTTATTTCTGGATTCTGATAATTGTATATTGAACTTGATCTAATTTTCTGGATTTTGATAGTTGTGTTATTATATATTTTTTCTATACTTTGTTATTTATTTTTGAGATGAAGGAACTCTTTCACCCGGATAACAGTAGTAGTAGTAGCAGTAGTCCAAATAACAACAATAATAATAATAGATTGTGTTACTATATTTTCTTTTGGTGTGTTTTTTTTAATTTTTTGAGTGAATTTTGGTGTCAATAAATTTGTTTTTTGTAGGCAAGATGCGTTCACGTTGGACGTACTGGAGGTGCCGCAGGGATCAGGGTCGGGGTTTGTGTGGGACAAGGAAGGGCACATTGTAACTAATTATCATGTTATTAGAGGAGCTTCTGATCTAAGGCAAGTCTTTGATTTTGCACTTGAAGCTTGTTTTATAACTTTTATTTGATATTTATGGTAATACGATCTTGCGGTGGGTAACGAAGTAGCAATAGATGATAATACTATTAAGAACGTCTAAATGGACATCATAAGCACTGCAGGATTCAAACAAAAGAAAAAAAAAGAGACCAACATTACAATAATAATAACCATGTATTTTGAAGGGTATGAAGTTTGTTTCTTTCTTTATTCAAACTATCCAAGCATATGGACACGTTGGATAGGTACGTTAGTATAATCATGATAGGATAATGATTTGCTCTGAGGTCAATGAGTCATTATAATATCAAGGATTGGCGTGTGAACGGTGATTGGTGAGTTAAGGATTATCACTCGCGTCACATTTTCAAACATTCTTAGTAGTTTTTGGCGTATGGAAAATTAATGTGATCTTATTGTGCTCCTAATGAATTTCATGTTAAATATAGAGTGTAAATTTCTTTATTGTCTGCTAATGTAGATAGGCACCATTAAAATGTTTTGAAAATATGGCCAACTTTGTTTGCTTCAATTTCTACGACATGTTGTTCTAGTTTGCAAAGATACTCGCTATTTCAAAGCAAATTTTGCTAGAATTACTACTAGTGTGCAGGGTGACACTTTCTGATCAGTCAACATATGAGGCGCAAGTTGTCGGATTTGATCAAGACAAGGATGTGGCTGTTTTACGTGTGGATGCTCCAAAAGATAAACTCAGACCAATTCCACTTGGCATCTCGGCTGATCTTTTAGTTGGCCAGAAAGTATTTGCAATTGGTAACCCTGTAAGTAGCTGCATGGGTTTCCTTGGAGGTGTTATTTTTTTTTATTTGTACCATCCCAGGAGATTCGTACTTGTTGATCTGAGGTTTTAATGGCTAAAAGGGATATGATTGCTCACTCCCAATTCTTCTGGAATGTAGTAGTTGATGATACCTGTTTAGGTTGGTTTTACATAATTGTTCTAATAGTTAATATACTCAATTAGATGTTCTGTGTTTGCACTATTTGGATGGCAAACATATCATTCATAAATCAAGGAATTCAGATTTCAAGTAAATGAGTATTAATTGCTAGAACTTGAGAAATCTTATTCGACTTTTTTACTTGTGAATGACAAAAGTACATTTGGTTATGTGGTTTCAACTTTGAACTGTGTATACTATCCCAAGTTGACTTCTAAGATATATGTGTATCTGGATGAAAAACATTTAATATGCTAGTTAATTATCTCTCTATGATGCATTGTTCCTCTGTGATGTATATCTTTTCAACGATTGCAGTTCGGCCTTGATCACACGCTTACAACTGGCGTGATCAGGTAATTCCTGTTACTCTTTCATATTTCTAGTTTTTGTTTTCTTCTAGAATTGTTAATATAGAAGTACGATATTAATATCTACTTTATATATATATATATATATATATATATATATATATATATATATATATATATATATATCACCATAGCTGAGGATCTTTCTCTTTTTTTTTTCTCCTTTCTTTCTCCAGTGGGCTGCGCAGAGAAATCAGTTCTGCTGCCACGGGACGTCCCATACAGGATGTAATACAAACTGATGCAGCCATTAATCCTGGCAATAGTGGTGGGCCGTTGCTTGATAGCTCCGGAAACTTAATAGGAATAAACACAGCTATCTACTCACCTTCTGGAGCATCCTCTGGTGTTGGGTTTTCAATTCCTGTAGACACGGTATGCTATTTCTTTCCACTCTGTATGATTACCTCTTGACTACCAAATCAATGCTAGTAATTTATGAACCTGAATGTTTCAAACTTGTCCAGGTAGGAGGAATCGTTGATCAACTGGTAAAATTTGGAAAAGTCACAAGGCCAATATTGGGGATCAAGTTTGCACCTGATCAGTCCGTTGAGCAGCTTGGAGTTGGTGGCGTGCTCGTATTAGATGCTCCTGCAAATGGCCCAGCTGGAAAAGCGGTAGAATTACGCTTATGATTTTATATTGGTGTTCATTCTTTTTCTAGTCGTGCTTTTTGTACTCGGTAGAAATCAACAGCTTGGTTTTTTTTCTTCTTTTTTTTTTTTTTTTTTTTTTTTTTAATTTTTTAAAATGTTGGATGTTGTTTAACTCTTGAGCACTTGTATGTGTTTCCTACCTCAAGTCCTCAACATCTTAAAAAATATGTTGTTTTTGGTAATTCTAAACTTGAGTTACTTGTATATGGTATTACTGCTTTCTTCTATATTAGCCCTGTAGATGTTAAAAGATCCTAGTTGCTTAAATTTGTAAAGCATATGGTTGTAGCAGCTTTTGCTTTGATTATTTATATGCTGTTTTCTTTGATAATGCAGGGATTGCAACCTACCAAAAGAGATTCTTATGGACGACTTATATTAGGAGACATCATAACATCGGTAAATGGGAAGAAAGTTACAACAGGGAGTGACTTGTACAGAATCCTAGACCAATGTAAAGTGGGAGAAACAGTAAGTTACCTTCTTTAACTTGTTCCTCGATAGTAGAAATGCATATCTGAATCGAAAATTTCTATTTTTGATCCCTGTATTTTACTAAATGGCCATTATAACCTTGAACCTTCAATTATCACTGCAGTAATCTTGAACTCTCAAAAAACTCTTTCGCTAACCTTACCTTCAAATATATTGCTTGTACCGTTTGAGCTGCTAAAGTGGCTGCTGATGCGGTCATAATTTATCCTATATGGTTGATGACATAATGGGCACATCAATTGTCCCGTGGTTAAGTCAGCAACCATATATCATAAATAGTAGCTATGTCAGCAGCCACGTAACATAAGTGGTGGCCCGTCTGTAGCTCATAATATGCAAAGGGCAAATTTGATGACGAGGTCAACGGATTTTTTTGGTGGCTTCATAGTTATCGTGGCATCATTTAGTAGCTCAAAATTATAATTTCTAATTTAGTAAAGTTCAGGGATCAAAAGATGATCATTTTCGGATATCATTTAATAGCTCAATATTATAATTTCTAATTTTAGTAAAGTTCAAGGGTCAAAAAACAGAACATTTCCAACTCTTAACGAACCTTTGTATAGTATACTCCATAGGTTTTATCCCCGCATTATATTTGTATTCCTTTCTTCTTGTGAAAGTGGAAGTTCCACAAAAGATGTTATTTGTCTTTCCTTTAACCAATTTACCATGTTTGTGTTGTTTGAATGGCACTTTTCTGTATTCTTGCATTGCATGTGGCGTCTGAAATTTACTTAATATTGCTCTCATTATTATGGTAAATGCATAAAATTATTGCATATTTCAGGTTACGGTAGAAGTTCTCCGCGGTGACCATAAGGAAAAGATCCCTGTAGTGCTGGAACCAATGCCCGATGTATCTTAGCCATCACCGGCGGAGGAGGAAGATAGAAATTTATGAAGTTTTCAATTATTTTTCTTTACAACATTAGTTGCATCTAGGTAGATGCATGTTGTATCTTCTCCATGTCATTGCTCCTATTAAATGAGCTTGTAGTATGTTATGTCTAGAAATAGTGTATTTGCATTCTCTCTCATCATGTATTTTGCAAATTATAGAATCCATGGTGGAACAATTTGTTATTAAATATACGATTCACAATCTCTTTTCTTAGAAATGGACTGAGGGCGCTAAGGCTCGGAGCTGGTCATTTTCTACGTTTAAAATGTTCAAGTGCATTTTTTTCGCTTAAAAATTATAGTTTCTCATGATGAAAGGCGGATAATATCCTCACTCAAAGGGCATCTCCTTTATTTTATGACTTTGTCAACCAAAAGTTAAAAGGCAAAGTTTTCGTGGGTGCGGTGACTGGTACGAATGTTCGTCGACGGCGGGATCAGTTTTGCGCGCACTTGGGGGTCGGTAAATTTGTGCTGAAATATAATCTGATTATTTTTGGGACCAAGTTATCCCCTAGCATTGTCCATTTTTAATATTTTTTTTTTTTTTTTTTTTGGTCAGAATCCATTTTTAATATTGTTATAACGAGATGAGATTCAGCCACCGTTACATGATCTATGGACCAGGAAGGAATCCTGTACTGCCAAGATTGAAGCCCATGATCTATCAGCCATGCCACTGAGCTGGAAGTGGTTGAAATTAACATTATTATAATATAATATATTTTTCGTATTTTAAAATATAAAAAAAAAGAAAAGTAGGAAAAGTAAAAAGAAATCTTATGTCATTAAGCAACGGTCCGTCTTTTGAAGTTTAAAAAATTTCTTCTTATTTTGTGTTTATATGTGAATATTTCGTGCTGATAGGATGAAGAGATGATCATAATTGAGGAATTTTTTTTTTTTTTTTAATTTGAGTTCCACTCTATCAGTTAAACTAATAATAATGCATTGGTCTGAAAATCCTTAATTTCTAATTATCATATATATAAATATATATAATATATATAAAATATAGGTTTGAAATTCTAAGTAATTGGAAATAATAGAAGCCCGTAAGCCTATCATCCTCCGCCAAACCGCCTCCTTTCGTATTCAACACTTGCATGCGCCAAAACCTATATTTACAATACTACCCTTATTCCAATCAGGTATTCTCCGTTGTTTCTTAAACTTAAAATGGCATTTTAGTCTATTGAACCAACACTTCACATTCTTACGCCCGGAGACCAACGGAGCTCCACCATTCTCGTCTCTCTCTCTCTCTCTCTCTCTCTCTCTCTCTCTCTCTCTCTCTCTCTCTCTCTTTCTCTGTGGTTATAATTCCCGTAAACGTGGCGGCAACGGTGGGAGTGGCGGGACGGCGATCTAGGTCCGGCCACCGTTCATGGGCAGGATGGAGGAGGCGAGCCGTGACCGTCTCCGTCGCCACCGCCGCGTCGCTGGCGATGCTAGCCGGCGCCGCCTTCCTCTTCCCTCTCTCCTCTCTCCCCTCCGCGTCCGTTGACTCCATCTCTGCCACCATCTCCACCGATGAAGCTTCTTCTCCGGCGTCTTATATCCACTCGTCTCTACGAAACACCAGCGCTTCGCGCTCCGCTCATATCAACTTCTCTTTTAATCCATATCCGCCGCCTGGTCATGTAAAACCGCTTCCATCTCTGGCGATCGCTCGTGGTAAAAAGGAAACAAGCCGAGATGCAAGGAAGAAGGAACAGAAGCAGCAAGTCTCACAGCCAAGGGTATGGGGAATATATATATATATATATGTATATATATATATATATATATATATATATATATATAATTTGTACGTAATGAGATAGGTTAGAATATAGAGCCAAAAATGATAAATCTAACAGCTTCAAGAATGATAAATTTCAGGCGAGGGTGCAGGAGATGGCACCGGCGGAGCAACTTAGATATGCGAAGAAGGAAATTGAGACTGCACCGCCGGTCGTTGATGACCGGGACCTTTATGCGCCGCTGTTCAAGAATATATCAGTTTTTAAAAGGTGAGGGTCTCGTGGCGTTGTATTTTGTATATGCATAATCGTATCTACTATATATCATCTTTAAATTAAAAAAAAAATATTTGATTATTTCACATAATATGAATCAGCATAACATTGTTCCTTTCCTACAAGGAGCTCGTTAGATGATTTCAGTTCCATGGTAATATGTTTAACTTCCTGTTAAGGCATGTTTACTTCACGGAAAATTGCCGTAGAAGTCACTTCCAACCTGGAAGTGACTTCTTTGGAGCTCCACTTGTTTCACCACTGGACTTTAGAACTCTCTTTTAGATTCTTTGGAAATCCACTTCCTGAGACTGAGTATGCCACTTCCAGCTAAATAAACTCTTAGTTTTCCGTTATAGCAAAGTCAGTATTATTGAAACTTTGTTGAAGATGATTGGTTGTTCTCTTTAAAACTGATTTTTTCGATTATTCCCCTTTTTGTTCATCGAAAAAATAGCACTTCTAAATTGTGGCAAGAAAAAAAAAAAAAATGATGTGCAAACTAACAAAAGACCTGTGCTGTGAACTTTTTGAAATTTCAAAATTTCCAGGAGCTATGAACTGATGGAAAAAATACTGAAGGTTTATATATACCAGGACGGAGCAAAGCCGATCTTCCACACTCCAGAGCTCAAGGGCATCTATGCGTCGGAAGGATGGTTTATGAAGTTGATGGAGGAGAACAGGGGATTTGTTGTCAAGGATCCAAAAAAGGCTCACCTTTTCTACATGCCTTACAGTGCTCATCAGCTAAGGCTTGCACTTTATGTGCCCAACTCCCATAATATGAAGCCTATATCGATCTTCCTGAGGAACTACGCGAACAATTTAGCTGCTAAATATCCTTTCTGGAATCGAACCAGAGGAAAAGATCATTTTCTTGTCGCGTGCCATGACTGGGTATGATCTCCAAAATTGCTACTTTCATATTTTATGTTAAAAATCTCAACTTTAATATGTATCACTTAAAAAGCGTTCAATTGGACTTTGAACAATGTAAACCCTGTTTTTTTTAAGCATGTTCGCGGCGTATGATTTTTGGAAAATGCTCTCACCCTCTAATATGGAGTCAAATGCCATGCAAGTTCTATATTTTCCTTTTTTAAAAGCCAAATTTATATAGTGTATATTCAGAAGTATGCGTGAAATCTTGAAAAAAATCTTTAAAATGTCATGTAATTGTTCCATCCTCCTGTTTTCAACATACAGGGACCTTACACTCTAACTGAGCATGAAGAACTATGCAAGAACACGATCAAAGCTTTGTGCAATGCCGATGCATCTGAAGGCATATTTGTTCGGGGTAAGGATGTGTCGCTACCGGAAACAACTATCAGAACACCGAGGAGGCCACTAAAATACATCGGTGGAGGAAGACGGGTTTCTCAGCGTTCTATTCTTGCATTCTTTGCCGGGAACATGCACGGTCGAGTCAGACCGGTGCTTCTAAAACACTGGGGTCACGGAAAAGACGACGATATGAAGATTTACGGACCCCTCCCGGTAAAAATATCGAGACAGATGACTTACGTTCAGCACATGAAAACTAGCAAATTTTGTATTTGTCCGATGGGATATGAAGTAAACAGTCCTAGGATTGTAGAGGCTATATATTACGAATGTGTTCCCGTGATCATTGCCGACAATTTTGTTCTTCCATTTGAAGAGGTCTTAGATTGGGATTCATTCTCAGTAATCGTAGCAGAGAAAGATATCCCTAATCTAAAGAATATTTTGTTGGAAATACCTCTAAGAAAATACCTTGCAATGCAGACAAATGTGAAGATGGTGCAGAAACACTTTCTATGGCATCCGAAACCAGTGAAGTATGATCTCTACCACATGATTTTGCACTCAATTTGGCTCAGCAGAGTAAATCAGATCGAAGCCGAGCACTAATTATCGATCGCACTGGTTGTGCATGATTTAAATTAAAGAAACAGGTCGTAAATTCATTAGTCGACCTGAGACCTGTAAGAAAGTTATGCACTAAGGTATGCTCTCAGTAGATTTTCTGAAGAACACAGTATATATTTTCATACTATTTTCTTTTAAAATGCTTAATATTACTCGGTCATTGCAAATCTCTTACGCGAACATTTTAGAAAATGTTTGATTTTCTGTGACATCTATATGATTATATTCTGATCCTTTTCTTTCAGAGATTTCCACATTTTTCTATGCAGAGGTTTGCAAAATCATAATACTGCAGCTGCAGGAGAGATAACAGAATTCCTGTTAACTTTTTTTTTTATATCTTCTCCAGGACTGGGAAATTGTCACTAAGTCTTCGATTTTTAATACTTTATTGTTTTTTTTTTTTTTTGGGTACAACCATATATAGAGTTTTAGCAGAGGTTGAATAAAAGATTCCAAACTCAAGTAAGACTAATCAAGGTATTTCTTTGTACAGTTTTCACTTTGATCTTCTCTACTTGTTCTGCTTAGAAATAAATCCATTAATAGGGGATTTTCAATTTAATATTCTCTTAATTCGGAGCCATGATAACATAACGCACTTTTAAAACCTTAAGCTAAGTAAGATATAGTTTTGTTGATTTAACAAGCAGATATTAGTAAGAACACTTTTTTTCCTTGATAAAAGAAAAATGGATACTTAGATATAAATGATACGATTGATTGAACTCATAACCACAGAAATGCTTCAACAGGAACATACCTAAACTTTTACACAATAAAAGAAACAGATGAAGATCATTTAACGCAACGATCTCGAAGCTCTTATTGCACAAGTTAGCATACATTTTAAGAAGACATCTGGTTAAAAATAGTAATATAAATACCTGAAAATTAGCTCATTAAGGAATAGGATATATTACCACTTTGCCAGTAGCTCTCCCTGTTTCAAGGTAAGAAAAAGCCTCGACAACTTTTGCGAAAGGGAACGGACCTTTGGGGTCGATAATTGGCTTAACTTTGCCATCCTCCAAAAATGGATTCAACTTTGTCAATGCCGCCCCATCGGAAGTGACAACGAATCTGAACCCAGGAGGAGTAACGGCACCCGTCAGCACGACCACACTCCCACCTTCTTTCACTACTTTTACCGCTCGTTCGCCTTGCCCTGCAGAGTCGTTGTCTCTATAATGAATACCAGTTACGAGGACAAACAAGACTACTGGTACTAATTAGCACTGACGTGATAACTAGTCATTTGTTGTCTGGATGAAGTCACAACTAGTGTTACAAACCGTGCGGGCCCAGGCCGGCCGACACAGTGTTAATGGCGGGGCGGGTTGTTACGCTGGCAGTCCGCCAAGCCGAGCCGAGCCGAACTGGCCGAAATAAAAAAAAAATAGTATATGCCAGCGCGGACTGATTTCCCCAGTCCGGCTCGTGCGGCCGGGGAGGCGGGCTGGCCCGCGGCCCGCACGGCCGGGCTGCGGTTCGGATCGCGGGCTTTTTTTTGTATCTCTAGCCACAACCATTAAGATCAGTTGCCACATCAGTTCTGGTGCAAATCAAGACCATCATGACCTTGATAAATAGCATTTTTTCCAACAGCACAAGAAATGATATCAGTTAAGTTCTGAAAGGAGAATTTCTTACCGACAGCATCATATACGACATCGAATTTGTCTTGCAACTCGTCGAAGTTTTCTTTGGTGTAATCAATTGCAAGATCAGCTCCCAAGCTCTTAACCAGGTCCAACTTCCCAGTACTTGCAGTGGCAGCTACTCTTGAGGCTCCATAGACTTGCTTGGCTAGCTGAAAATAAAAGAGTTCTATTAACATGATGCTTTGTTTTCCACATCATGGTTCCTCTAAACCCGTCGAAGCACACAACTTCATGGTTGTAGTCAAAAGAATAACACGAACAATACTTTTTTTTTTTTTTTTTGAGATTATCGTGGTGGAACCCGTAATGCGAGCGCACGCCTCCGTATGAACCTCAAACTCGCGGGAAACACCCACGTCCAGTCCCGACCTCGAACAATACTTTTCTTAAAGAAAGAAAAAAAAAGAATACCTGAATTACAAGCGAACCGACTCCACCAGCACCGCCGAGTACGAGAATAGATTTACCGGCGGAAAACCCTGCCTTCTCCAGTCCTTCATTAGCTGTCTCTATCGCCAGGGGTAGTGCGGCGGCTCGGGCGAAATCCAAATTCTTTGGTTTCAAGGCTAACAATTTCTCTTCCGCAGCAGTGTACTCAGCAAGTGAGCCAAACTGCTTAGGACCATCTAAAGCCTTTTCACTTATGTCTCCATATACTTCATCTCCTTCCTTTAGAACCTTAACTTGCCTACCAACTTTAACGACGATACCAGCTACATCATAACCTGGAACAGTCTGCAATATTACATAGATATGGACGACTTAGTTTTACGGAAAAAAGTTTTAATTTAAATTTTTTCATGTTAAAATCACGGTATTCTATTTTATTTTATAATAATCTTTTATATTTAATTTATACAATAAGATATTCCAAATAATTAAAAAACAAACTTTTTTTTTTTGAAAAAAGAAATTCTCACAGGTAAAGGTGAATCAGTGGCCTTGAACTTCCCCTGCCTCCTCTTAAAATCCACCGGATTAAGCGCCGCCGCAACAACCTTGACAAGCACCTGATCATCCTTCACCTCCGGCACTGCTACGCCGTCGTCAAATCTCAGCACGCTAGAATCTCCGTACTCGTCGTATATCCATGCCTTCATCTTCGCTGGAATCTTCGAGCCAGAAGAACCATCAACAGTCTGTGTTGATGATGACTGTGAGCTCGCTTGAGCTCGAACTTGAACTCGGACAGAGAGAAATCTTGTGGATGATGATTTTGATCTTGAAGAAGAAATGGGAGCGAGTTTAATGGAGGGAGAGAAGTTGTTGGGAGGAGTGAAAGGGAGGAGCTTGGAAGGGAGAGAAGTGGAGCTCAGCAGAGACTCCATTGTTTTGCTTCACAAAACAAAACCGTTCGTTGGTGGTGATGACTGATGAGGATGTTGGTTTTACTTATCTGTGTTCTTTGTTTTGATGACACTTGGCGAAATGTGGTTGTATTTTGGGATATTGGATTATAAGGTTTGGGAATATGTGGTTTAAGAAAAAAATATACAGGTTCTCAAAATTTGTCCCAAAATTGATGGGTGGATTCAATCTTGTGCTTCTTGTAAGTAGAGTATGTGTTAGCTAAGAGCCTATTCACTAAGTCTGAAAAGTGCAAAAATTTAAAAAAAAAAGTGAGAAAGTAAAATAATCACAATTTAAAATGTTATAAAAAATTTAAAATAAGTTTTTTTTTATCTATATAATTTTTATTTTTTCTACTTTTTCAATAAGAACTAATAAAAAATTTATTATCGTTAATATTTAATAATAATTATTTTTATTGCTATTTATACTAATATAGTACTATATATAATTACATACTTATGATAACAAATCAATTAATTATTGTATTATTATACATTTAATAGTAGAATAATAAAATTTTAATTATAAATTTCTTAATAAATTTACATTTTCTTTCAAAATTATTAGTTAGTAAAAAATATTATACAATTAAGCTACTAGTTAATAAAAATTATTTATTAATATTAATAAATAATATAAAAATAGATATAAATATTTGTTAAGTAAATATTGTTTCTAATTTTTTTTTATGCAAATAAACCTTCCGACTATTTGCACCCAACATATCTTCAAGTAATCGAAAAAAATTCAAACTAATTTTCTAACAACTTTCTAATTTTTTTTTTACTCTCATACTTCTTAATTAATTAGTTTTTACCTTTTTTTAGGGAGACTTACATATCAGCTCCGAGGTGAAAATTTTCTTTCAACGCGCTCCCCAAATACTGTTTTCAATTTTTTTCGGACAACAAAAAACCTTCGAACCCATTAACACTTCTGATCCAAAAATAACTACTTAGAAGTATTTTTTAAAAAAAATAGATCTTTTATAAAATTTTCAATATGAAATTTTTTTCAAAAATATTTCTAAATAAATTTTTTGGGGCCAAATTGTTTTTTAGTCCAATAAACTTTATAAAAATATGTCTCTATAATTTTAAACTTTGATATATGTCCGCAATAATTTTGTACTTTTAAAAAATATGTAATAATTTTACCGTCAATTTTTTTGTCTGCCGACGTTAATTTGCTGATTAGCAGGTTTTAAATTAGAATATGGGAAGAGCGTTGAAAGGTGGAAATATGGGAGGGCTGATCTGAAAAGAAATATGAGGGCGTGCAGTGCAAATTTTTTTTTTTTTTTTTTTAAACTTCTTTCAAATAAAGGCTCGGGGGTCAGGTCAAAACCACCTCACCTTCTTTCGCTAGTCGCTAACTATACTGGTGCTTGATTGATTCACTCTCTTAGCAACGAGCGATCCATCGATTGAACAATCGGAGGATGAGCGGGGCGAAGAAGGCTGTGGATACGGCGATGAAGGCCGGGAAATCGGTAGATTGGGAGAGTATGGCGAAGATGATCGTCTCCGATGACGCTCGCAAAGAGTTCGCCAAACTCCGCAACGCATTCGACGAGGTCAATCACCAGCTACAAACCAAATTCAGCATGGTAATTTTCACTCTCACAGATGTCTTTGATTTACTTCATTTTCTTTGAGCCTGTCCTCAGATGATTAAGATCTTCTCTGGCTTTATGCTTTCTACGTCTTCGTTGTCGTTTTGTTGAAATGTCTGCTAGTTTCCGTTTTGCGGCACTCTTGAAACTTTATGTCTCTACAATAGTACTCCGATGGTTTAACATATTCTCAGATTTTATGTCTTCTTTGTCGATTTGTTGGTGTGCTAATTTTTTTTTGTAGTTGCTAGCGTGCATTTCCTGCATTTGTTGGTGTACGAGCAGTTGCTAGTATTACATACATGCGTCTCTAAGTTTGACTGTCTGAGTCCAGATCTCAGTTGTGCTCGAGTTAGTCTGCACATTTCAGCATATGTTTTCTATGTCTTTGTTCTCAATTTGTTGAATTTTTTTGTTAATTTATGTTATATAGATTGCTACTACTTGCCTGCCTGCACATTCCTGCGTTTGTTGGTGTAGGAGAGTTGCTAGTTCATCGCATACTTTCCGATTCTGGATCTCAACTTTGTTTAGACATTCTGCTTTTTGGTCGACTGTATGCAATTGGCTTGTAAATAATAATATTTGCACAGATCTCACGATTTCAAATTTATGTTTTAATTACATAGTTTTACTTTCATTGGATACTTGGAGGGGGAAAAATTCTAGATAAAATCTCTGCTGTATATGGATGATTCAATTAATTACAAAAGTTGTTGCTGTCCTTATGTAAGTCAAGTTGTTGCAAAACGAGAGGTATCGTTTCTCATCCATACAGGACCACAATTTGTTGAGTGCTTACAGCAGCTATGGTTCCTTCCCTTACACAATATTTTTGTGAAAGAGTGAACAGAGCAATGCAAACATTAGGAACGTAAATAAGATTTTGAGATCAGCATCACATTATACCTTGTTTGTTTCCTTTTGACAATCCGCCCCCTTTATGTCATGGGTCCATGGTCTAAGAGTCGGGCTAGCTCAAAAGCCATAAGGTTATATGGGTTTTATTTGCCACTAAGTGGATTTGGGTTGAATCATGAACTAAGTTCAAGTTAAGTCGGAATTAGAGCTAGCTCAAAGTGTCCATGTGCCGCAGATTTTCACCTAAGCTAATTGAGAACTGACATGAGTACAAATTGAGTTATGGTTAGAACAAACGAGATTGTCACTTGGTCAAGTTAGGTTGGATGGTCTCGAATTCAATCCAGTCAACTCATGGCTTTGATCTAGTATTGCAAAATGGTAGCTATGTTAGCCTTGCTTTAAAGCTAGATGGGTTGGGCATGTTTCTGTAGTGGATTTGAACTAACATAAGTCAGTGCTGAAACTCGAGTTATTTCATGTCTCTTTCCCAAAGTGTTATGTCCTTGGTCAGAGTTGGTGGTATGGTCATGTTTCAAAGATGACTTTTTTGTGCTTATTGCATTTTTTCTATTTCCCGTAATTAGCATAAAGTTGACAGTTTATTTTGGCTACAATTCCATGCAGGAACCTGAACCTATTGACTGGGACTACTACAGGAAAGGAATTGGCTCCAAGTTAGTTGATATGTACAAAGAGGCATATGAGGGTATGCATTTTCTCCATGAATATCGTATTCTAACTCGTATAATTATTTTTTTTTTTCGTGATACACATTGAACCTCAGTGGCCGGGTCTGTCAACCTACCAAGCCCGACGTGGCGTTTGTCCCTGCTTCACCATCATATGTAACTTCTGACCCGCATCAGGACCTAAAGCATACATGATAGGAATTGTTTTAAAATTTTTCATTTGAGTACTTGCATTTTGTATAACATGCATTACAGATACTGTATCTGAAAAGCTTACGTGCACCTTTGTACCTTGTATCAAAGGCGGCATGGTTTTGTAGCAGTAGAAACTAGAAACTATGTGTATGTATTACCACATTTGGTATGTATTTCTGCTGGCTATGAACATGAGTATGCTGTCATGGAAAGGTTAAGTGCTGTGTCACGGATACCGAACAAATGTTTGTCATAACTTGCAACTTTGGGTAGGGCTTTTAGGCCTGGGATTATTGTTGCCGCGATATGAAAGTTAGTTTGGCTTTCTTTCCTTCCCAATGTTGCTTTTTGCTCATTGTAGAAGATCGTAATGGTGCTTAGGTGAGCATACATAGACAACTTGTTTTCTCTCAAAAAAAGCTATCAAGAGATTCATCGATATATCAAATGTTTGGTATGTTTTATCTTGTTCGTTTTTCTTTTGGTAATCGTTCATGATATGAACAATTTCTGCAGGCATTGAGATCCCCAAATATGTGGATACAGTGACTCCTGAGTACAAACCCAAATTTGATGCTCTGGTGAGTTTATCATCACCTTTAAGCTTATTGATTCAACCAATAAAAATCTGGAATTAAGTTATCTGTATAAATTCGATTTACAGTTGGTGGAGCTGAAAGAAGCTGAGCAGAAATCTCTTAAGGAGTCGGAGAGATTGGAGAAGGAAATTGCTGAATGCCGAGAGATGAAGGTAGGAAAAACCAAACTTACTATTTCTATAGTAATTTTTAATATTTTCCCAAGGACCTCTATCTTTATTTTTTCCTGACATATTTCTTTGCGTTTAATTTGGTTATAGAAAAAAATAAGCACGATGACAGCAGAAGAATACTTCCAGAAGCACCCTGAGCTTAAAAAGAAGTTTGATGATGAAATTCGCAATGACTACTGGGGTTACTGAGAACCTCGCAGTTTTAGTTCCGATATTCCCCTCTCGAGATTCAATAATGTTGAACTGGCAAACATGTTTGCTTTGTCTTCTATGTTACACCTGCCTTTGCTTTTGTCATGCCCGCGACTGCAGAGTTCGGTGTTTTTGTTATGAGAAATAACCATTCGGGTAGTTTGTAGTCAACTTGCTGTTCGGGATATGTACTTGCTGTTGTTACACGCTTCAGCGGCATGAAATCCCCGATCTTCACTTGTATCAAACCATTTAGGACACATCGTTGAAGACACCTGAACTTCAGGGAAGCTTTTCAAAGGTCATCTTTTCCTTGGAAGTAAGAGCACTTCTCAATTTGAATAACTCTAAGTTGAGTATTTTGAAAGCCAAATTTCAGGTAAATTATTTAGCATTATGTCAAGTAAATGTGATATAATGTCAGACAGATTATGCAGGTAATAACTGATCACTTGGGTTGCATGTAATTCTATCCAGGTGTTGTTTACATAACCAGAGATTAGGTGAAAAAGAAGTCAATTTTTTAAAAAAGTTTTGATAAAAATGAAGTTCCGGAACGGCGGAGTTGAGCTGCCTCCTGTGAGTAGATGTTGCCGTTAATCTTGCGGTGTAGACGTAGTCTATCTGTTGAAACTGAACGAGGATCGGTCAAGACTCCATGTATCGGCGGGAGGAGCGCTCTCGATTCTCTTTCATAATTAAAAGGTCGAAATAATAACTAATTAGATGTGAAGAAATCACCTCACTCTGAATTGCAATCAAGGTATGATGATATAATTGCTAGAAATGCATTCCTAAGCTGATTATTATATGTGAACTAGTTTTGCATGAACAAAATTAATAATGAATTTATATAGTGTAAAATATAATTGTATTATTGTATTATTAAATTACACACTTGTGGCTAATTATTATTGTACTTTTATAAATAAATGTTGATAATTAGAGGTTTACAAATTATCTGAATTACAATCAGGTTATGTTGATGAAATATAGGAACTGTTTTCATAATACTTGTAGATGAATTATCTTCATTAGAATAAAAACGGTTCGGTTCATAATTATGCCGAAACTTTGCGCGGCTCACCTGATCCGCCCGAACCGATATCTGGGTCACGCCCGAAGCAGCCAAGCCTATATAAACCAGACTGTCATTATTATTACTCCTAAGTTATCTCTCCAGATCGAAATTGAGGTACCTGTAGTTGTAAGTTTTTCATTCCCCAATCTGTAGCAAATCTTTAATTGTTGATCGGATCTCTCTTCCCTTAGATCGTTTACATGTTATCGATTCGTCTTTTGCTTGTGAATGATTATTTGATTTCTTGCTTTTCTAGATATGGTACTTATTGTTTTGATCTATTACGCGGTGCTTTAATTTGATGTGGATTAATTAGGAATCTAGTTGATGATTGCGTCGTGGTGTAAACTAGGGTTCATGATTTAGTACGTATACTAATCATCACGAGAAACAGAAATTCGTATCACTGTTTGTTACTTGCGGCTGGCTGTTCCCTGGAAAGCATATTTCGAATCTATCCTTTGTGGATTGGTCGATATTATTTTGCTTACTTTGTGACTTGAGCGAAAATATCCTTTGTGGATTGGTCGATATCCTTTTTTTAGAAAACAATATGCATAACGATATTATTTTTTAATATAAAATATTAAATTATTATAAAATATATGGCTCAAAATAAAATAAAATTCAAGTAATATTTTACAAGATAATTTTAGATATTTTAGAAAACATATATGTTTTAAAGTGTATAATGCTCAATACAAATTTTATAGTTCGGAGAGGCATACAGTAGAAATCCAAATAGGATGGGTCTAAAAATAAATTTCAGAGCCCAATCAGGATTGAAGCGGTAATCCTTTATATAAGTCAATCTCCTCGCCTCTTTCAGCGCCCCGATCTCCAGGCTTGAAGCGGTAATCCTATGGATTATGTGTACTGACCTAGGGTAAGGCTAGTCAAAACTGGGATGCCACGGTTCCTGATCAGTGCTAATCTACTTGCCTTGACTTATCCAGCGTGTTTGTTAGTAGATTTAGAAAAAAACAACCTTTACCAGGCATAAACGCGTACTAGCAGCCCGCCACGGGCAGGTACGCAAAAAATTCAAGATGATTTTCTTAGTGCTGCACAATGCAGGTAAAACAGGCGGCTGCTTGCGGGTTCATGGGTTTGTGAGATTTATGTAATTAGGTAAAATTATAGTTGAATGTTTCCTACAAAAATTTGATCTCTCTTCGCATGACTTGAGTGTAGACGTAGTTTTAAATAGAGCATTGTGGCGTATGAGGATACATGTAGCTAACGCCACCAAGTGGAAAAGGATTTGTTCTTCAATACTTAGACATGGAGTGCCAGCAAGTATGATACTGGTTCTGTGATCCAGGGCGTTTAAAATGGCTGATTCCATGACGGAGAAGAGGAAGCCGATGTTCACTAAGGTCAACCAGCTTCGTCCTTCCACCAGTGGCCACACACTCACAGTTAAGGTTATTGACTCCAAGATTGTGAAAGGTGGGGGTCAACCAAGGTCAATGAGGATTGCAGAGTGCTTGGTTGGAGATGAGACTGGAATGATAGTTTTTACTGCCAGAAATGATCAAGGTATACCTATTCCATTAAAACTGCTTCCTTTAATGAATGCTCTCAATTGTGCATCAGTCGTGCGTGTATGTCATTCTAAGCAACAGAAGAATTTCCTTTTTGTTTACTGCATAAGATATAAGAAAGATTATTACTATTCGGTTGTAACTGGCTCTTGTTTACTTATTGTTTTACTTGTTCTCTTGACTGCTTTCTACTTCCTTTTTTAAGGATTATTATATGCATATGAAAACTTCTGATTGAAATCGTGCAGTTGAAATCGCCTATCTCAAGTCTCAACCTTCACTTGCATGTTGAGTTGGTAGTTCATGATCTTTTGCCTCTAGTAATTGGAAATGTTTGGTGTGAACTTGCACGCATTATGCTTCCACTTGATAAATCTGTGAACATATAAGATTAACTGGCCTCTTTACAGGCAAGAAAACATTTCCTAGTCCTTTTTCCACAATAGAATAATTTTGTTAGCATGGCACGGTTTTGATCAATATAGTGTTCTATTTCTTCTTATTAAGGTCGTCTAAACTAAGAGGTGCTTTAGGTCCACACTAAGCCATTAATTGCGTTTGATGAATGACAACAATTATTATAACCTCGAAATTTCCATTCTATGGTTTGGTGATCCATAAACTTGCCACTTTGTTGATGCCATTGAGTGCCAAAAGAATTGATTTTGATTTTACAGTGTGTATAACTATTGTTGTTTTTATTGCACTTCGTTGTTCCATTAGCCATTAAGCAGAGCAATTTGTTTTTCCTTTAGCCATTAACTAGACATATAAAAATCTTCATTAAGAATAATATCATACTGCTGTTTTGTGACTGATGATAGTTATCATGTTAATATGATTGTATTATTTTTCTCTTCTTTTAGATTGGTATATGCATCTAGTCAAAAGGCTTGTATAACAATAATAACAAACAAAAGTTCAGATTTAGAGAGAATTGTGTTAGGCAATTTTGAGCTACAGTTAATGGAGGATCATAATCGTGATGTGAACCCTATCTTTTATTCTTAGTGACCTCTATATTTATACCTTTGTATTACTCCTATATTTTTGCTAGGCAGAAAAGCAATTATTGTTCGAATATCTATTGAAGTTGGGTTGAATATTTTGTATGCATTCGCTGCTTGTTGGTGGAAATGAACCATATCAAGGGAGACAGGGAGAATGCTCAAGAAGAACCGAGTGGAAACTGTAAAGTATGTCGTAATACTTCAGGACTTAAGAGGATGACATAGGTCATAGTAAAGCACAATGGTGAACAACAATTCATGTAGCCCCTCCCAGCTAGTGGAAAAGAGGGCTTTATTGTTATTATTGATGTATTCTTGTTGATATATTTGTTGCATTTCTTACTTACTGATCTTTGGCTAGAAGATGTAGTTGTTCATAGAAATTCATGAAATAGAAGCAAAAGATAGGTTGGTTTGGAAGTGTTGGTCATCCATATAAGAGTATTAGTAATATAGTTTGTGTGTGTGTGTGTGTGTCATATTTAACATTCTTTATCTCTTTTTTTGCTTTTGGTTTTATTTTCTGTATGTGTGTATGTCATATTTAACATTTATTTATACCTTTTTTTGTTTGATTTTGTTTTATTTTCTGTAGGTGTGTATCATATTTAACATTCTTTATATCTTTGTTGCTTTTGGTTTTATTTTCCGTAAGATGCGCATTGGAGAAATGGTGTCTCAACTATAATTAGGGACACATTGTATGATTCTTTTATGTCATTTTTCCTTTTTTATTTAATCAAGCATAAAGAAAATATGGTTTCTTACCATTAAGCATAAATGACAATGTGAGCCTCGCAAAGAAAAAAAAAGGATATAGTTTAGGCGTGGATACTATGTATCTGTGCTTGATATGAGAAGTAGCTTGTGCAACATGCATGCTTCAGTGTAGTTTGCATAAAACTATGTCCATTTGATGATTAGATGTGGCAATAGATGTAGTGTTAAATGAGGCCAAACTAAGCATGCAACAGCCATACTTCAACTTTCTTGCCTTAAATTATTCTGTGAAAATTTGTATCTTATCTAACTTGACCCGACTGTAGCACTTATACTTCTGATAGTAGGGTAAAAGATTTCTTACATGATTGTATGATAATTCTATTTTTGTTTTTCTTCACATGAACAAAATCTTAGTAGTGCTTTGAAGAGAAATAGATGTCAAAGAATTGGGTCTTTTCTTTTAATGAAATGGATATTTGTTATATATTAATTGCTATAAGCATTCCTAAGCAAACAAATATATTGCTATGTTTAGACCGCTAAAGTTCTATACCAGAAAGAAAAATATGCTATTATGTTTATCATGTCAAAAATAATTTGCATAATAAGTGGTTCTGCCAGGATAACGAGGCTCTTAACTATCTTTGTGAACGCAATAATCATTGTTTCACCCTTTTTGTTTAGAACTTTCATTTTAATAGATTCCCCATTCTATTAACTCTGGTTCTAGAAGGAGTTAACATCTGAGGCAATGTGTTGACTTTGTTTTTAAACGTTCATGGTTGTCCTTGTGGACTTTTTATTCAGAAAATTGCAATATCTAAAGGCCTGTGCCACAAGACAAGTTGCATTGTTTGCTTTGTTGCTTCCCCCCCTTCGTTTTTGTTATTTTCTGAAGGCATTTCTTAATCCTAGGAGAATGGAGTAAGTGGTTATATTAATGGTAAAGTGGTTTAGATGCCTGTTGATTACACTAATTTTCAATTCTTGCATGATATGTTGAGATATGACAAACATTTTAGCTAAATTGCTTACTCTTTTTTTTTAAAATGCTTGCAGTTTGTATGCTTCTAATTGGTAGGTCTAATGGACCCTTTGCACAGATGTTCCCTTACAGTATTTTTAATTTCTCTCACCTCCACCATTATTTTTTCCTCAAAAAAGTGTTTTTCAATTTGCAGTGGATCTTATGAAGCCCGACACAACTGTAATCCTTCGGAATGCGAAGATCGACATGTTTAAGGGATCTATGAGGCTCTCAGTTGACAAGTGGGGCCGAATAGAAGTTACTGATCCAGCTGATTTTATTGTGAAACAGGATAACAACTTGTCCCTGGTAGAATTTGAGCTGGTAAATGTTGTAGTAGAATGATTGCACCGAGCTTTTCTGAGAAGCGAAACGTCTAAATCACAAGCAAATTTGGTGTTATTCTGAGGTCTCAGAAATTGTTTCTGTTTATGTTCATTCAAGCTAAGTATGTTGAGCAAGCTAATTTGGGGGAAGCATTCTATCAGAGATTGTTACTCTTGATGCGATCATGTGGAAGCGGAAAAATGACTAGGTCAAGGTGATTTAACTTCATCTTATTCTTATTCTATGAGGATGAACTATCTAGTTTACTTTAATTTCGTCTCAAATAATGGATCCTTATGTACTTTAAAAAAAAAAAAAGTTCTTCCTATGAATTCTATGCATTTTTGTTAAGTTGTGAAGTATTATGTTCAGGTTAAGCTCATCATCTGTGCGATGACTTGCGCATGCACGAAAACTGGAGACGTCATCATAAGTGACTACGAACTTCTGTTTCACATGATTTATTAGATACTTCCTTGGAGATATACTGCATAATCAATTTGTCACAAAATCTGTTTCAAAACCTACTTCCTTGGGTTTACCTGTTGTGTTATTATATGGGCTATTTTGCGGGTAGGATTTCTACCGTTAATCTAAATTAGGACCAAAAATTGTTTCAAATGCTCCTTCCATCCTTCTAAGTGCAGCCCTAGTTTTAGTGGTTGCAAACATTCCTGAGCCATCCTGAGGTCATGCATGTCATGTCGCTTGGCCAACATGGGACACTCCTTTGAGTCAGGGTCTAAGCTTAGGCTACAAGCTGTGAGGATAAAAACTTAGGAGGACAAAATTTAGCAGCTGCATGTACTGATTGATCTTCCACTACCGTGTTGATACAAGCTTTGATTTACTATTTGTGTTTGTCTTGATGGCGGCTAAAGTAATTAGCGAATATGATTAACCATTGACATGTCGGGAAAATTTAGGGTTTAGGGCCTGTATATAGAATAGAAATAAGGTTGACCCCCGTATGTTAATTACTCGAAGACAGAAGACAATAGAAAATTTTGTTAAGGTTGTCTATGTTAATTACTCGCGACGGTAGACAATGTACGTCTGCAATTTATTCTGCAATATAGTTTAATGGATTGTAGACAAAAAAAAAATCAACCATTGATTAGAAATTAGATGGATGTGGGAGACAAGTAGAAGGGGGTGGAAATTAGGCCATATTTATTGTTGTTCTGGTTCATTTTCTCAAATTTATCTACTAAAGGTGAAATTTATAAAGAAAATAATCTTGAACGAGTGGTAGAGATGGATGAGTAAAGACAATTAATTAAGGATTGGCGAATTTGTTGAATCCTGAAATGAAGTCAGTAGTGTAACTGAACCAATTAGGATTGGAGCAAAAATATTGCCTGTTGGGGATTAAAAGAACAATCCAATCTATTCACAAGAACTGAAGCTATTCCTCCTGCTCTGGTTCCTATTGCCGCAACGCTTAGCTTTTTCCCGTGTTATTTTAGTCGAACTTGACGTTATTTCAGTTAAATTTATGTTGTTTCGGTTGAACTTGGTGTTGTTTATTTAATTTTAGCGTTGTAGAGCTTGATGTTACTTTCGTTGGACATTAGTAATAATGATAGAATGATAAGAGCAGCGATATTTAATTGAACTGATTTATAAAATCCTAGGATGTTATGCAAAACAACTCAAACCATCAGTTACATCAATAAGATAAATATTATCATTATCTTTTGGACAGTTGTCTACATTTGTCGAACCCATTCGGAGTTTTTTCTTTTTCTTTTTCTTTTTGGCCAAAGAAACGAGCCAAAAAGCATCTCGTAGTGTGTTTGAAATATTTTGCCAAATTTTGTCCGATTTGGCAAATCAAAAGAAAAACATTTATATCTTTTGATTGAATGAAAGTTTTCCAAACCTATCTTTGTTTGTTACAGCTTCATTGACCAAAAAAAAAGAAAAAAAAAAAAGAAATAGAACAATTCATTTTAATGGATAGTTAAGTTATATGTAGCTTAAAATGTTTCGAACATGCTTTAGTATCTGGCTGATCTGTTGGTGCTTTAATTATTTACACCGCTGCGTTGCTTTCGTAGAGTTGGCAATGAGACGAGAATCATTCATTTGCCGTTATGTTTTTGGGACACTTAGCCAGAATTGTAGAACTGGACTTGTCTTTCATAGTAAGTCGCATTGTTGCGTATCAGTTTTTCTTTTTCTAAATTTTACAAATCAGTCTGTAAAAATAGAAAAATTTGCTGACGTGGCGATCCGCGAATGTGCTGACGTGGCGATGCATAGTGCCGTCACGTCAGCAGGATTTTTCGTCTTCGGAGACTTATTTGTAAAGTCTTTGTAAAAGGAGGCTTATATGCAATTATCCCTAGTTAGTATTATTGACAAAGGATAAGCCAATTTGTTGATTCCTTATACTGTTGTTATACATGATATGATGTATATAAATACACGTTAAAACACGAGTTTGCTTTTATTATTGTATGAGTTGGAACATCGAGAGAGAATCATTTATATATTATCATGATTTGCATGAAATAATTCTTCGTGTGCAAAGGCCACCACTTCTACTATGAGGAAACTTTTACTCTAGTCCGCCCATTTTTATATTATACAGAAGTCGTAATTATAAATTTACGAACATATCCATATTTCACTAACTTAGTGGAACTAGACTTTGGTCTATGCATGTTCCAAAGTCACTATTATTTTTCCGGAATCTTATATCCACTTTATAAGATAGAAATCCTACAACTTATATCAGTTGCTCTGGGCTTTTGTAAGTGTCCCTTTGCAAGTAGGGAAGGTATTCAAGTAACTTGACCTCTCTTGTAGGTACATGTCTAAGTCATTAGATGGGTACGGCGTTGTCCTAGAGTGTCGTGTTCATGCCCGAGTCTAGGCTCCGAGAGTAGTCTTATTTGAATTAAATGTAAATATACTTGAGTTGCATATGATCGCTTATTTTTTCTTATCCACTTATTTGTCCAGTTCTCACATCTTCTAACTCAGTGCGGTTGTTGGTCTCCTCTTACATATCCAAATTTTTGCAACCATCTTTTCCTTATTTTATCCTCAATGGAGACTACCTGGAGTTTTTCATCTGACCGCTTCATTTCGGATTCGATCTTTTCTTTTTTTTCCGCTAACTTCATCTGATGAGTATGCTAATGCTTAAACCGGCCAATGGTCAAAGCCATATAATATAACAATTCTTTCAGCGGGACGATAGTACTTGCCTTTCAGTTTGGTAAAAAAATTTCTACTACAAAATCTCAAACGCCATCCTCCACTTCTAACTATACAGCTTTTATTCGATGGCTAATATCTTCGTCGATTTTTCTATTATCTTCTCGATCTCCACCTTTATTTCATACTTCTCACAATTATGATAGCAGAGTTAAATTTACATTCTATATACTCTGTTTTGGCTCTAGTAAATCTAAAATTCTTTGATTCTAAAGTCGTTCTCCATTATTCAAGTTTAGCGCAAACTCTTCCTTAATGCGATCAACAAGTACAATATCGTATGCAGAAAGTAAGCTTCAGGGAACGTCATCTTAAATTTGTCTTGTCAGCTCATCCATAACTAAGGCAAATAAGAAAGGACTCTATGCGAGTGTTGTAGGCTAATGGTAATAGAAAAAATTTCTGAATCATCTCTGGCCATTATAATGTAACAACGTTCTCGTACATATCTACATAGTTTTAAAATAAGTGATACAAATTCCTTTCTTATGTAGGATGTGCTACAAAACCTCTCTTGGGATTCTATCATATGCTTTTTCTACATAGTTTTAAAATAAGTGATAGAAATTCCTTTATGTGCTACAAAACCTCTCTTGGGATTCTGTCATATGCTTTTTCTACATAGTTTTAAAATAAGTGATACAAATTCCTTTCTTATGTAGGATGTGCTACAAAACCTCTCTTGGGATTCTATCATATGCTTTTTTAGATCAATGAAAATCACATGTAGATTTTTTTGTTTCTCCTCGTAATATTTCATTGCACTTCTAAAAGGATGAATCACTTTTATGGTCGATGGTCCTTGTATAAATTTAAACTGATTGTCAGATACACATGCCTGCCAGCCTCATCTCTATCTCTATATAAAGACTATTCTCAAATCGACTTGAGAATAGCCCCTCTCAGGTCGATTTTTCAGTGGTCGATCATTCACGATTGACGGCTTAAATGACGTGCGTGTTTAGGGAGTCAAAAATGCTAGTGACTTTCTCAGTCAAAACACGCGTTCTATTTCAGTCGTTGGATTGTAACGATCTGATGGCCGAAATATCGACATGAGAGGAGCTATTCTCAAATCGATCTGAGAATAGTCCCTTTCAGGTCGATTTTTCGACCTGAAAATAACCTTTCTTAGGTCGATTTCTTAGCTGTCGATCATTCACGATCGAACGGCTTAGATGACTCACGTGTTTAGGGAGTAAATTATCGCTAGTGACTTTTTACAAAAATCGTTAGCAACTTTCAGCCCAAAACACGCGTTATATTTAAGCCGTTGGATCGTAGATCTAAGTGGGGCTATTTTCAAATCAACCCTCCTTATATATATATACCATGAGTGTTTCTTTCATGTCTGCTTTGTAAGGGCATTGAGTGCTGCTTTTGGTAATGGAGATGAAGGGATGAAAGTTGAGGCCATCAACCAAAAAGCAAAAGGAGAAAAGTGAAGGAATGAAACAAGAGGCGACTTTAAATCTGATCAACATATGAAATTATATGCAATGCGTGAACCTTGCGCAACGATGACACCCAAAGATGTCATCCTTCAATCCTTCTTATTTATCAACAAATTAAATCTGGAACATTTAAAAAGTTATGTTAATTGTAGAGATATGTTTAAAATTATTTACTCCGTCCTTTAAAAAAAAAAAGAAATTTTTATTTATTTATTTATTTATTTTATATCTTTTTGAGGCATCAAACTTGGTAAGAACATAGCGCTTTTCGTTGTGAAATAGTAAATAAATAAAATTATTAAAAACCGAGCATCCTGGTCTAGATCTCTGTATCTTTAACTACCCTCATTTTAATAAACATGTGTTCAGAAATAAACTAATACATCGGCTGTACTTATATTATTTTGTTCGAGATAGCTCCTAATTTTTAAAATTTTTATAAATCAGTCCCTAAAATTAAAAATTTTACTAAATCAGTCTATGTTTTACTAGTTGTTTAGCCATATTTTTAAGATTATATAAGTTTTATTTTTAAAGATTTGAATATGAGAATAAGAGATTTTGATGTGATTTATAGCTTTTGTATTTTAAATTTTTTCAAAAAAATATTTTTAAAAAAATATTTTGATGCTCTAACATCTTAACATGTTAGCAGATTAATTTTTAACCTCGTTAAAATTTAAAATTTCAAAATATCTATGTAGAAATATTTTTAAAAAAAAATATTAATATCAAATTTTTTTTTGATGTGATATATAATTTTTATTTTATTTAAAAAAATATTTTTAAATATATATTTTGAAACTTAAAAAATAATAGATTTAAAATGGTCTCCCCCATGCCCGATAGCCCTTCTTGGCTGTCTGCTATGTTATCCTACTCCACATGTCCAATGTGAGATACTTTGACAAAAATATGACAAAAAAGAAAGTTTGTACCAAAATTTCACCCAAAAACCAAGCATAGATTAAACTTTACGCTAGCAAGCTGGAAGTTGACTTTCTGAAGTTCGAAATAATTTAACTAAATTCTGGACGAATTTCGGGAGATATTTATGAGGGGAAGGAAAATACTATATCATTAAAAAAAAACATTTGACCAATTTTTTTAAGAATTTTGGGAGCAGAAGAAGTGTTCGGTAAATACCAAATCAGCCCCCCCCTTTTTGGGAGTCGGCCGATTCAGCCCCTGAAAACGCGTTTGCAGGGGCTGATTTTATAGCAAATCAGTCCCTGAAAACGTATTTTCAGGGGCTGATTTGGTAGAAATAAAAAAAAGGGGGCTGATTTGATATTTGCCCTTCTTTTTTTAAGTTGTTTTTCTAAGATGACAGGGAAGTCCAAATCAGCCCTTCTTTCAATGGGGAAAAAATGCCATATCCTCTCTTTCAAGAAAAAAAAAACCAATCAACAAGCAATGATAAGATTCCAAAGACAAGATTGAGAAAATCATATATATATATATATATATATATATATATAATGTACTCCAAGAGAATCCTAAATTTTTTAACAAGATTATAACTGTAAGACCTTTTTTTATAGATTTTAAAAGAGAAAATCACATATCTTACAAATCAGCCCTTTTGTATATCAGCACCTATATTTTGCTGCCACATCAGAAAAACTATAAATTGATTTGTCCTTTGAAAAGTTAAAAGAGATTGATTTGTAAGATATTTTAAAACATGGGCTTATATGCGAATGTTGCTTTATTTTTAATGTCTAGTATTATCGAGATTTTTCTAAAATAAAACTCATGAACAAATTAATTCCTCAACTACAAATACTAAGTTAGCTCTCTATATATCTTTTTAGTTATCCCATAATATTTTTTAGCTCATAGAAACACTAAGATAACTCGACCGAAATATTTACCCAAAATTAACACTATAATAGCAATTTCAAACTCTAAAGTAGTTGTTCGGAATACTTATGAACTTTCGACTAAGATGTATTTTCAATAAAGTTGAAAAACTACGGGCTGATTTGTACGAGTTCTGGCATGCTGAACTTTTTTCTTTTATATTATTAGAATATTAACCATATCACCGAAATCATTATTGCACCGTAATTTTAATTTAGTGTAAATAAATGTTAGAGGTAAGATTAGAGATGCAAGTTAGATAGTATGCAACTTAGACTATCTACTGTTGCTATAGTATAGTAGATCTTTAAAAGCGACCGCTAGAATATATATATATATATATATATATATATATATATATATATATATATATATAAAGCGACCGCTAGAATATACGTACTTAGTAATATGCTCGACGTATGTTCGAATCCGACGGCAGATGTGTTTTTAGTAGTTTGAAGGTGTGATTTTGTGATATTGAGAGAGACAGAGGAGGGAAGAATGGAGGGTAACCGTCAAAAAACTTTTTGGTGACATAATGGTGTCACCATTGTTCTACTACTAGTCTTTATGGAGGTCCTTTCCTACCAAATTAGTTATTTAATGTCCGAAAATGCAAAATCTCTTTCTCTCTCTCTCTCTCCCCCTTGTTTGTTTGTAAAAATAACCTTTTTATTAAGTGGATGGTGTTGGTTTTGAGAGATGCTCTCAGTTCAACGCGGTTTCATCTTTTGGCGTTACCCTTTTTCTTTTTCTTTTATGTGCTCACGAGAAAGAGACATTAATTAATTAATTAATATAAAATAATAAAATTTGTTGATGGAAAAAAAAAACCCTAATTAAGTATAAAAAAATTTACATCGATGCCACTCTATTGACCATTAAAAAAAAAAAAAAAAAATCTAAACTCCGAAGTTATACACGTAAACTATCAAGCATAGAAAATCTGGGACTTTTGATGAGATTCTAAATAATATCTTGGTCTTATTTAGTAAATCGTGTAGTATGCATGTTTTACAAAGCACGAACATTATATATGCTCAAACTAAAAATTTATTGATAAAATATAAGTTGATATTATTTATAAATTTATTTATAATATATTTGTATAAAAATAAATTAACTATGAAAAATTTTGTTTCATTCATTATCTCAAAAAATAAAATAAAATTCAAAGGAGAGCTGTTTCATTCATGATCATGACCTGCTGTGAGCATCATTTCCACAATAGTATTTAGGTTATTCTTTTTTTATCTCGTCTGCCTAATTAAATTTCTATCCTATATCACAACAAAAACAATATGTATTAAAGAATTTTATAATTAACTATTATTAAAATTTGAACTTCTAATCCATTATATAAGAGGAGCATGTCACGATTTAACTCGGCCACACTGCTTTTCGAGCACGCCGGATTTGTTCTATACTGATTATGTGCACCGTCGGCGAGCTAACAGGCCAGAAACTTTTTTAACATCTATACCAACATCCCTTACGTTTCAGTCCCCCCAAAATCAACATTTGTTCGGTTCAGCCTCTAAAAACGAAAAAATGCGCCGACATGGCACGCAATGCACATAGCCATGTCGGCGTGAAAAATATATTTTCGATGGCTGAAATATAAATGACGAATTGCACGCCATGTCGGGCGAAAATGCGTTTTCGTAGGCTGAAATGTAAAATATACGAATAAAAGGGCTAAAATGCAATTCTCTCATAAAACTTTCACAAAGTTTGGCTAGTCAAGCAAGTTGGGATGGTAAAAGAAAAAATATAAAATAAAAAAAAAGAGGTTGAAATCAATATTTATCAAGTGCTTATTTATAAACAATGAGAATTAATAGGAGATAAGAAAGGGGTGAGTGACCTCATTCTTTGTCTCTTGCTCTCCTAAAAAAACAATAATCTCGTGAATCATTCTTGTACTCTGGCTGCGAGTGTGAGCTCGATGACAGCTTTGGACTCAACTTCTCTTGCTCTGGTCCAAAGACTCATTCTTTGTGTTATCCTAATAAAAAAAATAAATTAACGACGACGCATGTCCATATTTTACCGGTCAAGGAGTATGCGTCGTTCGGTCCTGATAGGCGCTGATGGAGTATGAAATTAGACTGCCACGTGTTAGATAAGGTTAATGTACAGATCTGATAATCAGTCAATTCCAAGAGAAAGAATCGGTCAATAACGAATTAGAATGCGACACATGGCGCGACAATGATACATTTTTTTTACCACCTTAAGGGCGCTACAGAGGATATCGATGCTCTGCGAAGTTTGATCCATGACCAAGGTCGGAATTACTATATATTTTATATTCTTAGTGGAGCTATTTATCGGTAGTCGCGTACAACCCATGGTTTTACCTCGATCTCCGTCAAGGGTTTTTTAGGTAAAAAATATCGTGTTATGTGTGTGTTTGTTCGTGTCTACTTCCTAGTCAATTCTGCTTTCGATCACAAATTATTCAGATCAATTTCTCAATCGATCACGCGCAAATGTCTGTATTTATATATCCTCCCAGAACATAGCACCCTTACAGGCTGTATACTAGTTCGATAAGTAGCAATGCATATGTTTTACCGGTCAAGAAGTCCATATCTTTCTGTCCGGATAAATCCGAATGTCTATACTTATCCTCCGCGGAATATAGCACCCTTACGGGTTGCGTTCGTGAAAATTTAACTTCGAAGCTGTACGCTAGTTCGACAAGTAGCAATACATATGGATGTATATAAATTGCATTTTCCTAAAATTATGAGCAGGAGAGTTAAAAGGGATATATTTCTACTTCAAGATCTAATTTTATTTATGTGCTGTCTGGTTGATGTTAGCTTCATCCTTGATGGGTTGGGACCAGACTACTCTTTTTGGTCTCCATCTACAATTTTACTCTCTCCTATGTTTGATAAATAAACCATTTAATAATTATTCATTCATCTACAAAACAATAGCCATATATATATATATATATATATATATATACACTATCTCCACTAATTTGCCATAAACACTGTTATTAGTAATTTACTTATCGTTTTATTTAGCATACTTCATCATTATCTTGGCTTTTTTCCGCCGTCTAGGTCCACCAAGGTACATGTAATTATTAAAATAATCTTTTTTTTTGGTAAAAATATTAATTAACAAAGAAGATAAGGAATTAGTTTGTGATTTTTCACCAATGATCAATTATAGACTTCATATTATTTTCTAAAATAAATGCTTAATTATGTTTATATATAAAATATTAGCACATTATTCTCTGTCAGCTTTATCTTTCAGTTTATATTCTTTGGTGTCCACAGGCTTGTTGGTTCAAATATCCTTTTCTTGTGATTATATTAATTATAAAGTTTGAAAGTTACAGAGATGAAATGGACATGAAAATAAAAGAAAATTATGTAGGAATATTACCTTAAACAGAGAAAAATATTTTTTGAGAAATTGATCGAGAGGGTTAGATCGAATGTGATGTGAAAAATATTATTTCTCTGAAAAAAATTATCTTGAGTGCTTGATCGAATAGAGTACACCACAGTTGATAATTTAACCGTTTATATAAGTAGAAAATATTAAGTATTAAAAAGATCATCCAGAGAATATTTCCCTCTCCATGAAATTATAATGTCATATCATAGCTCCCAATTTTTTAAAAAATGCTTGATGTATATTAGTTTAAGAAAATTAGAATATGTTTAATGAGGTTTCAAAGAAAAATTGTGTATACTGAGTTCCTTTTTTAAAGCTTTCATAAAAAATATGATTATTCAAATTCCTTTTTTTTTATGCGGAAAAATGATAGTATTTCGGATTTTTACCATGTTGATTTCCGTTTATTTTAAGGATCCCGATATTTTTCTAAAAATAATCGTAGCCTAATAAATTGGCCAATAATCTAATTTAAAAACACTAAAAAAACTTTTGCATACCAATAACTATTTTGGGTGCATACATTTTAGAAATTTCCGCCTTATTTTTAATTTATTTTTAGATTATATCGATATCTATAGTTCAATAGAAGTGTGTGTATTACTGTCCCAACGCGAATAAATCATTTAACAACGTAGTTTTGGACCCAACCGACCGGTTTGTGACCCGCTTTGTAAAGTAATTCATGAGTGAAGAACCACTAAATAAAGTTGAGGTTTATAATATGAAATAATAATCGCATATTTATTTGTCAATAATGTCTAAACAGCATGTCCATTTCGATTTTTATTTTTAAATAAAAAGGTCAATTACACTCGGTTCCTATCATAAACTCACATAAAATAAGTCCATATATTGTATTACATTTCAATTAAATCCATATATAATAATTTATTTTCAATATATAATAATGTGATACGACTTGTAACATCTTATGTATATTTATTTGAATATACAATACTGTAAAATTCTTAATTATATATTCTAAATTCGAATTTATCAGCCGACATGTTTGGAAAGGAGCCAAGTAATTATCATAGTAAATTGATAAAAGTAACATAAAAATTAAAAAAAAAAAAAAAAAAAAAACCAATCTAGCTGACATTTTGCCATAAAAACACTTATCTAAAACCCCAACATAATAATAGTGAGTTATGAGGTGATGAACACTGAAATAATAAAAAGTCTGCAAAAAAAAAAAAAAAAAGAATATCAGGAAAATATAAATTTAAAAAAAAAAAAATGAAATTCCTTGCATAACTGGCAAGCATCAAAACCAACACTCCCTCTGTATTTATATATTCTTCTCTCCACCTCCACAACAAGACATCCACTTTTCACACTTCACTCCTCCTCTTGTCCTTCCTCCAAATGTCGCCCCATCTCCTCCTCCTCTTCCTCCTCTCCGCCGCCGCCGTCGCCGTCGCCGCCGCCGGACGACCATTCCACCTCTTCACCACCCACAACGCTGCCGCGGCGGATTCGGCCGGCGGCGCCGCCACTACCCCTCTCAACCCCCTCTCCCCTAAAGCATTCTCTCTCCGCTACTGGGACCGCAAGATCCCATTCCCCAACAACCCTCACCCTGACTTCCTCTTGTCCAAACTCTCCCCTCTGTCCGCCGCCGCCGCCGCCTCCTTCGTCTCCGCCGCCGCTGCGGGAACTTCTTATCTTACCCCTCAAAAAATATCCGCCCTCTGCTCCACCGCTAATCTCCTCTGCTCCTCACAATCCCACTCTTCTCTTGATGCTTCCAACGATAAAGACTCCAACTTTGCCGGGTATCAGAATACTAACTTCTCTAATTACGGCACTAGCAGTTCCGGGGGCCTTGACAGCTTCAAGAATTACTCTGATGATCAAAATATCCCCGTCGACTCGTTCCGTCGCTACAGCCGAAACTCTGTCGGCCACGACGATAAGTTCTCCCAGTATCAACCCGACGGCAACGTCGTTACTTCCAATTTTACCAGTTACGCCACCGGGGCCACCGGCGGCGCGAGCGACTTTACCCAGTACGCCACGCCGAATGTGAATGTACCCAATCTGAAGTTCACTAACTACGACGCCGATGCAAATGGACGCAAGAGGGACTTCACGAGCTACTCTGACGGTGCAAATGCAGGAGACCAGTCATTCTCCGGGTACGGTAAAAACGGTAATGGTATTCCGGAGACTTTTACTAGCTACGGTAAAGATCAGAATGTTATTGGTTCTACTTTTACTAACTATGGTGAGAATGGTAATGGTGCAAATGATACGTTCACTAGCTATGCTTTCGACGGTAATGTCCCTCAGAATACTTTCCGTTCATATGGTGATAATGGGAATGCAGGCGTAGACTCTTTCTCTTCTTATAGAGATCAGTCTAATGTTGGCGATGATAGTTTTCAGTCTTACGGTAAAAATGAAAATTCTGCTACTGTGAAATTCAACAACTACGGCAATTCAGCTAACCCCGGGAGTGATACATTCAAGGGTTATGCCGAGGGTGATCTCACTGGCGGGCACAAAATCACTTTCAAGTCTTATTTTGGTGATAATACTTCGTTTAAGAGTTACTCGAAAACGGGGGTTTCATTCAAGAGCTACAAGAATGCTTCTGCGGTTCCGATGGGATGAAGGCTGAAGGGGAAGCTATTGTTACAACGGCGAACCACCGGGCTAGCCGGTGGGTGGAACCCGGGAAGTTCTTCAGGGAGAGCGAGCTCAAAACGGGCAATGTTATGCCGATGCCGGATATCCGCGACAGGATGCCAACTCGGTCTTTCCTGCCACGTTCCGTTGCCGAAAAGCTACCATTAAATGCTCAAGAGCTGTACAAAATCTTTAATATTGCAGAGGATACGGCACTGGGGAAGGCTATATCTGATACAATAGCAGAATGTGAGCGTGCCCCGAGCAAAGGAGAAACGAAGAAATGCCCAACTTCGCTGGAGGACATGGTGGATTTTGCGGTCTCTGTGTTGGGAAACAATGCTGTTGTTCGTAGCACTGAGAGTGTCGCTGGATCGAAGAGGGATATTATGATTGGCACAGTGAAAGGAATCAATGGCGGTAGGATTACAAAATCGGTTTCTTGCCACCAGAGCTTGTTCCCGTATCTTGTTTATTACTGCCACTCTGTTCCAAAAGTTAGGGTTTACGAGGCAGATATTTTGGATTCTAAGACGAAGACAAAGATTAATCACGGTGTCGCAATTTGCCATCTTGATACTTCGGATTGGAGCGCGAGTCATGGCGCGTTCATTGCACTAGGTCATAAGCCCGGGGAGATCGAGGTTTGCCACTGGATCTTCCAGGGAGATATGACTTGGGCAGCAGCTGATTGATGATGATAAATCTCCGGAAAAGAATCCCCCTGTGGTAAATTAATTAATATATGCTTTTAAATTACTTAATGAAGTTAATTTTCACAGCGAAGATAGGAATTTGGTGTGATGGGAACAATAAGGAGAGTCTCTTGCTCTCCGTCTTCTTTGTTTGATGTTGATAGAAGGGGTGTCTAATTTATTTGTCGGTAATTGTTGGTGGAATCAGGAACAGATGGGGAGAATTGTAAGTGATCCTCCAAAGGGAGGAGTTTCGTAATCGATCCATGCAAGTTCAAACCACTTTCTTTTATATATGTTATATAGGATCATATCTACTCATTCCAATAAATTGTGTTATCTGACTGCAACTTTCAACTGCAAAGAGACATTTAGCATCATCTAAATTGGATTATCGATATATTTCATGTGTTGTCATAATTTTTATTTCTTGTTCTCCCAGACTACTATTATTTTTACAGTATTAGGCAACATCAGTACATTCTAGGAATTATTATATGGAATTTATCAGGATTATTTTTGCTTGTTGCTTTTTTTTTATGTAGTTTTATATCTATGAAATGGATGCAAGTGTTGGCTGGAACAGATTATTTTGCTTCTTAATCTAATTGTTTTGCATTATTTTTCTTTCGAAATTTGATATTCTGCATGCAAATTATCAAGCAAGTCCCGAAAATTGGGCATCTTCCTGTCGCTACATTTATTTATCCTATATATTAAGCTTCATCCCAGGTGAAGGTGAAACTGTGCTGTACAGCTTCGTTCACAAACTTACTTATTGTCCCAGATTTTTGTTTTTGTTTATATTTATGTCCCCTGTTCCATAATATTTAATGACTGATGTATTTTCTTTTATCATTATAAAGTCCGTCCTTGGTTTAATTTTGCTCATCCTTCTTCTCCTGCTTCAACATTTCTCTCCCCGCGCTGCTGCGTGCGTACGTGCGCGCGATCGCGGCCTCGAGGCCGTGCTCTGCTATGTGATGGAATTTTTTTTTTTTTTTTTGGCATCCGGGCAGGGGGCATGGGGGATTTTCAGGCCCTGCCTGCAAAGGTGGTAAGCCACCGTGCATCTCATGGGCAAGGAGTTATCTCCTCAGTGGAGCCGGGGCTAGGGTCATCTGGGGTTCTACTTATCACGTGATATCAAAGCCTCTACAGGATGAGGGGCTCGATCTACACGCTGTTCAAAAGTTGTGGTAAGGTCAAGTTCGTGCCCTGTGTATGCGATTTCGCATCGAGATCTCAAAAAGAAAAACATTTCCTGTATATAACCTGATTTCTACTATATCGAGGTGTTGGTGGTATTTAGAGATATAATAATTTTTATGAGTTTATATGTATTTCTGACAATGCAGAACAAAACTTTACTGTATATTGTATAAATTGAATAAAAAAACTAACTACTGTTGGACCTGATTATCTTTGTCTCTCTTCTCTTGTTGTTCTATGTAAGATTCTTGTTCCCTCTCACCTGCTGTGAATCAAACAAAGAACAGCAACACCATGGTCGCTCCTAGGGTCGCTCCTTGGTGTCAGGAACTAAACGATGGAGGGTGGAGATGTTGGAGGAGTGATCCTAGGAGCGAGCAGGGGTTGTGAACTCTAGTCTTCTCCTACCTGGAAAGAAAGAAGCTTCCAGCCATGAAATGAACGGATCGATCTTCTGCTCCAACCACCATTATAAAAAGGTTCACGTGCTTCACTTGGAGAAGAACATGACGAGATTTTGAGCCAAAGCAATGTTTGGATTATTCATGGCGAGTACATACGCCATCACCAAAGGGTGATCTAATGATGCTCACCCTATAATAATACATAGAATTTTATCTATTCATTTTTTTTTTTTTGAGATTAATGCGAAAAAGAAATAATCAGTTTATTTTTTATGATCATCGTAACAGATAAATTCATAAATAGTACCGATATGTGTCACATCAATCAAAAAATTGTAGTATTTTAGTCTGGATGTCTGTTTTATTCTTTATGGAATGCAAGAAGATAAATCTTTTACCTTTATGAAATAGAAATATCAACCGTTCATCCTAAATATAATGGACATATCTATTAGATTATCGTTATTAGAAGCTTTTGCATGCAATTATTATCTTTTAATTATTGGCCACTTTGTATGCAATTATTATATATATATCCGAAAATATTTTGAATGCAATTATTTTATGCCATCAAGTAGTTAGGCCCCAAAAAGACTTTGGGGCAGAGCCTAAACTTGGCGCATTCTCGGTAATTTTGTGTGCTGAAGCAACGGGTTTTGTTAGTTTATTTATTTCTTGCAGATTTTTTTTGATCAATTTTCTTGCAATTTTTTAAAAAAATTTAAATATATTGTCCGTACATAGCCTATATGGATTGGTTCCTCAGGATATATAATCTAGAGGATGCGTGTACCGTAACTAAAATATTTATTTAGTAATATTTTTTAAAAAATAATTAATATATAAATTATATTAAAATTTTATTCAGAATAACTATATAATTATTTGTATAATATATATCCTTAACTATGTCCTTAATTGTGTGAGAACGACGGCAGAACAAATTATGAATACCGAAACTCATGAGCCTAAGAAGGTTCACGTGCTGCATGTCTTCAGGCCCTTTAATGAAGTACTGGAAAGGTCCTTGTTGCCATCCACTTTAATTGGACATTTGGACATGTACAATCCCAAATCTTTTTTTTTTTTTTTTTTTTTTTTTTTAAGTATTAACCATCGAGTTCGGTATCTATCTTATATATTGACCAGAAACTATACATATTAATATAAAATTCTTTCAACTAAATATTATTAAAATTTAAATATCTGACATATCTTTTTATAAGGAGCATGTCATAATTTTTTTTTTTAAATTCCTTCTTTCATGATACAAATAAAAAAATTATGAAATTAACATGTGCCTTCGGACCTTAGGCTTTTTTATTGGTCTAAACTCTCCGGGGTAAGCATTCAAAACCATGCAAATCTAAATATCTTACTATCTTGTTTGTAAATTCTCTCCATGATTCTATCATTAGTCTCATCTGCGAATTTAACCTACATTGTTTACGATGTTCCATATATATATATATATAAAGAAATTAGGATAATATGGACTATAATGCATGAATGGTCATACATGGAAGATAGTAATCATGGAAGTCTACGCGTAGAAATTTTTAATATAGTCAATATTTTATTCTAAAGAAAAAAAAAAAAAGAGATAAGGAAGTTTAGAATACATAGTCCACATTTATCTTCATACATGAAGCCTATACTGTTTGCATGGAGAGAGAGAGAGAGAGAGAGAGAGAGAGAGAGAGAGAGAGAGAGAGAGAGAGGGGTACTCATAGTTCGATTGCACCATCGCAAGAATGATTGATAGCTTTCTCTGGTAATTAGAGAGAGAGAGAGAGAGAGAGAGAGAGAGAGAGAGAGAGAGAGAGAGAGAGAGAGAGAGAGAGAGGGGGTGGGGTACTCATAGTTTGATTGCACCCTCGCAAGAATGATCGATAGCTTTCTCTGGTAATTACTTGGTTGCATCCACGCTTCTTGTCCTCTCATCTTCTTTTTGCTTTTCATCATCCATAGCACACACACAAATGGCGCGAACGAATTGACATATTCTTGAAATTATCTTTTTTTTTTCCTCAGTTAATTCGTGAAAAATAGGATGATCCTATTTGTAAATTTATCTGATACAATAATTATATAATAATGGATAGTTTATAGGGCATATCTGAAATTAACATCATATTTTTCTTTTGGTCAACCAATTATATATGCATTTTCTGCAATTATCTGATAAATAAATAAATGGAAATGTTCCTGACACTCTCTGGCTAAATGTTGGTGGTTACTGCTAATATGTTTGCTTTCAAGGAATCAATCATGGGCGTGGCTAGTGGCATCCACCATGACACCAACCTTATGGTTAAATAAATAATAATAAATTTTGAAAGTATTTTTTGGATAAATATTCAACATTAATATCGTAGATTTTGATAGGGTATATAATTTTTATATTGAAAGTGTTTCCAACAATTATTTTAGAAAAGGTGTTCTGGACTCTAAACTTAACGGATTTGAAGTTGATTTTATTAGTAGTTTGGAAATTTGTTGAACTTTGGATTCTTATAATATATATTTAGAAGTACTTTTAGAAAAAAATGTTCAACATAAAAATTATAGATATCATTAAAATGTATAACTTTTAAATTAATTTTTTTTTTTAAAAAATACTTCCAAAATATATTTTCTTAATTATATAGATTGGTAAATTTTTTTGGTGTAGTAGAAATAACAAACATTTTTCATCGGTCAAATAGTTTTCAAATCTAAAATATTTTTGAGAAAAATAGTTCATATTTTTACAAATCATCCAAACCCTAAAAATATTAAATTGTTTAAACAAGTTTTTTTTTGTTTAAATAAACATAAAGTCTTTATCCCTACAGATTTAGTGCTCTGTCTTTTTTATATATATAACAAAAAACAAATAAATAAATAAAAAAGAAAAAGAAAAAGAAGTGCTCTGATATGATGATGATGTAGATGGAGACCAACCAAGAACAGAGTAAACTCATCAGTTTTCATCAATGTACATTGTCAATGCTCTCTCTCTCTCTTTTTTTCTTTATTTTTTTTGAGATAACGAGACAAAACCTCTCCCTGGGTCTCCGCTAACTCGCGGATCACAGTTTTCTACGCACGCCTATAGGACCATTTTGGATCCAGGTGCGCGCAGAAGAGTAAAACCCCGACATGGCGTCCTCTCACGGACTAGACATGGAGTACTGGGAGTTATCCAGCCACCAGCTTCACCGCAACCGTGTAAACTCGCGATCACGGGTACATCCGCCTTTCAGCCACCTCCGGAGATCGAACCCGGGCGCTCGCTTCCTGAGGCGAGCGCCCCGGCCAATCCTCCCAAGGGCGGGGGCGTCAATGTTCTCTCTCAAACACCATCATTTCTCTCTCTTCAATGCCTGCACCAGTATAAACACATCAATGGAATTACAGATTGAATTTGGACCATCTAGGACCATTTTCCTTAAATATCCATTTAGTCCATGCCCAAATATTTTATATTTTTTACGCTCCGATGTTAGATTAACTTTCACTTTTATTTTTTTTTAAAAAATAATATTTATTAACTCTCACATGAGTCCCTTGAAATTTTATTAAAAAACAAAAGTTGAATAAAAAAGGAGGGCAGGTTTATAGAGGTTAATGAGACCACAGTTCCAAAGAAACCAGGAGATGTTTTAGAGATGTTTTAAATAGAGCAGTTGAGAGATCCATATCAAACAATTATGAATACTGAGCAAATATACTTTTAAAATCTATCTTCTCATTATTTAAACAATAAAATCATGTTATAAATAATGCAAGATAAAACAAATAAGATATGGGAATCTCTTTCATGATGTGTATTTATGTTGGAGATAATGTGGGGAAACTTTGGGAGTGATAAAGGTGTTGCACCGGATGAACGCTGCTAAGAAATTCTTTACATCTAGATTCGACTCTTGTCATAGCTTTTTTTTTTTTTTTTTTAGCTTGTGATAACAAGTACGTGTCATCCTTCACATGCGACGGATTGTGTTCAGAATTGACAGACATACCTATACGACCTAGGTGGTGGCAAGATGCTGCACCGGATGACCGCTGCTCAGAAACTCTTTACACCCAGGATCGACTTTTAGTATCGCCAGTTCTCTATTCTTCTAACCGGCGATGACAAGTATGTGCGTCCCAGCACGTATGACGGATAATTCGGCTCGTAGACAGTGACGGTTGAATCTAGTTCATAATAGAGCTGGGTGCAGAATTATACTGCACTAAATTATTGGTAAAAGACAAGGAAAGTATTGGTTTAAACTGCACCTAATTAAGGAGGGAATGGATAAGCTTTGCATTAATCCCATGTCATATTCTCCATTACTGCAAGCTGACATTACTTAGCTTCTTTTGTTAAGTCTTATTCGTCGTTGTCGTGGTCGTTGGGTAGTAGAATGAACTTCTGTTGTCCGGATTACGACGAGTTATTAAATTTTAAACTTTGATGCTTTGAGCGCAAGATTTTTTATTTTGGGATATTATTTTTCGCAATATGTATACAAATTTTGTAAATTAAAATTTTAAAAATAAGAATTTGTGCACCATATAACACTGATATAAAACAAAGATCCTTATATAACTTCAAACCAAATGGCAGCATAAATTATTTAAAATAATTCTAATAATGAATTCATGTATCAAGATTTTTTTTTTCTCAGCCCTAGATATGTATTTTATTAATAATTTATTTGGAGAAAGGGGGACTGAACTCTGCTCGAATTAAGATATTTGGGTAATATTGGAAGCTGTCACATTATATACCCAAATAGTTGGCCCTTAGGCAAATCACTGTTGATCTCTAGTACCAAGCCCAATTAAGCCCTGTCCAGATTGCCAGTACGGCCTAATAAGTTCTAATATGGGCCCCCCATACGGACCATATGAACATTACCGGGAATCCATTTTCACATCATGCAATTGTTTGCCGTGGAGATAGGTGGTCCATAAATTGTATATTTTCTTCAAATATGATTGAAATTCTTTAATTTTTTTCAGATTTTTTTTTTTATAAATTATGGTACATCTGTTTATGTATTTAATGGCGTGTCTGAAGATAATATACATTAGAATTTTAAATTGACGGATATCTCAACGAGTGAGATAGATGGCTCTTAAATTATTATATGTTTACGAGTTCGATTCTATTACTTTAAATTTTTGAGAAAAAAAAATTGAATATTATGATATGTGTATCACTGTATTTATATTTAGTAAAAATTTTAACGATTTTTATTTTTTTTTTTAAAAAAAAAAGATAATGGATTTACAACCAAGTCAGGTAGATAGTGGATCCATTTAATGTTCTCCATGCACGACAGAAATCACGTACTCGAAAGGTACACGTTCAGCGTTCCCTGCTTAAACTTAACATCCTTCGTAGCGACACGGTTGGGTCCATGCTGACTTCTACATTGGTAATTCAACTCATTTAAATGTTTAGAATATTACATATCAGCCATCCTAAATTCGCGGTTAAGCAATTCAGTCCTCCGAAACGAAAAAACGCACTACATAGTGACACACGCGCGTCGCAACGTCAGCACAAATACTCGTTTCAGAGGACTGAATCACAAACTGCAAATTTAGAAAGGCCAAAATGCATTTTTTTTCTTAAATATTTTTAAAATATAATATTTTTAAGAATTAATTACGCGTCGGCGTTCTATTTTTATGGCCTGACGTGACAGCTGACTTGTATTATTTTTGAAAAATAGAAGCGGATTCGCAACTCTCCTATGATTCAATGCAAACAGTAACTTGCCGGGGGTGGGGGGGGGGTGGGGGGGTTGGAACAGTAATATTAAATGGACAACGACCAAGGTTTGGTGGTTGAAATATTAATGGGAAAATAGTTTTAGATGCATATAAGTGGTCCTGTTTCAAAGAAATTGGAAAAATCCAAGCATAAAGAATAGTCTTTACTATACTTAATATACTAGCGCAATAATTGGCAGAAAACTATTTTTCTATTAATTGATCGTTTATGCTGTATAATTGGCTGCAAAGTGGATAGCACCTAGCGGTCCGATTGTTATAAGGTGATCATCACACTAAGGTGATAGCACGCACGGTTGTTATAAATTTTATAAAAATTATATCATTTCAAAAAATAATTCTAATATATATATATATATATATTGTTTATTTTGGCGTGCCCGCGCACCAAAATGATGGTGCGTGGGCGTGCAAGTCAGAATTTGCTTACATTTGACTTATTAATTAATTTTAGACTATAAAATTATAGAAAAAATTAGCATGCCCAATATTATAGTTTACTAATTTATCAAAACGAATAATTTATTCTACTAGAGGTAATATAAAAAAAATATGCAACAATATAATTTGGATATTTTTCCTTAGATAAAATTTATAACAACCTTGCGTGCTATCACCTTAGTGTGATCGGACGGCTAGGTGCTATCCACTTCGCAGCCAATTATACCGTATACGATCAATTAATAGAAAAATAGTTTGCTGCCAATTATTGCGCTAATATATTAAGTCTAGTAACCACGAGATTTTTGAAATAAGAGGCTGAAATGCAATTATCTTTTTAATCTAAGGTATAATTCATAACAACCGTCTGATCACATGGGTGATCGGACGGTTGCTACCGCAAATGTGTGATCCAATTTGCAGCCAATATTTATCCAATTTATTAGTGGGTAATAACATGTATTGATACACTCTCCTTTGCCTTTGTCTCCTCAATAAGGCTCTGCCTTAAATATATTGGTACTAAAATAATATATATTGCAGCCAATATATAATCTGAATAACATATACAACATCAAAAATATTAATATTATTTGTGGTTCAGATTAAAAGCATAGCTATTATATTCCTGATGAATGTCATTTGTTTTATATTATTATCTTCTTTTTTTTTTTTTTTTTTTTTTTTTTGAGGGTGATGTTTATAATGGTGTACTTGTATACTGCCGATGTGTGGTTGTAGTTGATGTAAATTACGTCTTGAATTTTTAGGTATTACACAGCCCACTAAGACAAGATGGGCTTTAAATGAGGCCCATTAGATTTGAAACACTTGGCAACCCGCGCATGCTAAAGAGTTCAACACCATACCAACCAACATTATCTAGTTGGTTAGCAGAACTGGATATAAAAAAAAGATTAATGGATCATAACAAATAGTTCGAGGATTCAAATCTTAACAAACACGAGTTAAGAGCAATTTATAGTAAAAAAATATGAGTTAAGAGAAATTTACAGTACCGCTTCGTTCCCGGTCGAGATATAAGAATGGAAACTCAGCGATCACGAACCAAAAAAAGAGTTCAATATCATGCTCAACAAAAGCCATCTTACCGTGCAGCCCCCCTAATAACTGGTTCATACAGGGAAAAACATACCTGATTATCTGACATCCATTTTGACCATATTCAAACAATCTTTTAAACTTCAAATCAGAGTATGTATATATTGGAAGGAAATAGTGTGAATCCTTACTTGTCCATGTACATTACAATATCTATCGCAATACTTATACAAAAAGAAAATGTAAACAATATTTCCTAAGATCCTCAACAAAATTTGCAGTAAAGACGGTACAATACTGAGCGAAAGGAGCACGTTAACGTAACCGCATGAGTAGAACCTTCACTTTGAGCTCAAGAAAGTATTAAATTTATAATATGAGAATTTCAACCTTATTTTTGGGTGTTCTGCTTCAGAAACTCCAGGTCTTTCATTTGCCTCTGTACAGCTTCCTTGGGCAGAGCTTTTTGCTCTGAATATAACGGTTTCTCACCTTTTGCTAGTTGCTGCGCTAACGTAGAAACCATATTATTTACCTTAGATTGCCCTACCGAAGGGAAGACGGCGTTTATCATGATGCGAAGTAATCTCTCATCCTCTTTGTCAATGGGATCTCCACAGAAGCAGCAGACATATATCGCTTCAAGGGCTTTCCCTGCCCGTATTTCCATCGGAATTTCTGGAACTGCAGCCTTTAACTTTGCACGTTTCTGCGTACAAAAATAGGGTATTTTAGCTAAGTTATGTTCCCATCTGAATTAGAAAAAATTTAACAATCATAATGGAGCTATGACAGATAAGCAGTTAATGGAAACTAATATCCAAATATCTAGGCTGTTTACTCTCTGGAAGTGAAAAGAAAGTAGGAGAAAAACGGATCAAGAAGTGGTAAAGTGCGAAATGTTGGGAAACGGTGGATAAGCGAAATTTCAGTTTTATTGTTTGCTTTTGGTTGAAAAGTAGAGTATAAGTGAGGAAAGAGTTTCTTTATATATATATATATATATATATATATATATATAATATATATATATATATATATATATATATATATATATATATATATATATATATATATATATATATTTATCAAATAAAAGTATTGGTAAAAAAGGAAAATGAAAAGCAGGGAGGGAACTGCCACTCCCCAACTTTTTTCTGGGAAGTGGAAAAGTGAAAATTTTTGTTATAGGATGGAAAGTGAGACTCACTTTCCACTTCTCGCTACAGTGTCTTACAACAACAAACAACCCAATGATAAGTCCCACCGAAGTAGGGTCTGGGAAGGGTAAGATGTACACAGCTATGTCGGAAGATATTGTTTCCATAAGACACACGAGTATACAAGCACAACAATGTCTTAGTTCTGAAAAATTAAAAGCAGAAACTTTGCTAGTCCTATAAAGCTCTTGTGTAGGACTATGATCTAAAAAACATGCAAATAATAAGAAGATTGAAGCCTTACTCTGCTAGTACAATACGATTGGGATATAGGAATCCTAGTATTCAATTGTGCTCTAGCATCAGTCATAGTTTAGTGATGTAACGCAATCACCTGTAAATGTTCTATTTCAGAAACTAAATATGTTTTACTCACCTATACCAGGTTGAATCATATCATTATGCTTAACAGTTCTCAATTTGGAGGACTTATAACTCTATCGAGGATTGATGAAAGCCATACGAAATTAAACATATACGTCTTTACAGTTTCTAGCACTCGAAGGTACAGTTTCTAGCAACAAGCCTTCTAAGGCTTCTTGTATGACATTTCCAAACAGTCCATGGGACACCATATTACCATAATGGGCAATAAAAGTTTCTGTCATCAATATTAATAGAGGCATCTATTGTAAGCAAAGAAATTGTCTAAAGTCGAGCAATACTGATCTCGTAGGCGCCTATTATATCCTGATTTAACCTACTGGCGGCTACGTGGGCCAATTATGTTTGGCTAACTTAGTTTCCATCTTTGGTCCGATCCTAAAATAACTCACCCCAAATCCCTGCATCTAACTTTTTATTGAACTTTGAGAGTGTTCCAAACGAGAGAGTTCGAATCTTACAAATATTTATATATGACATGAAAGTGATCCACCTCCAGCGCTTGGCTTGAGTGGTTGGGGCATTTGGCCTCGGAAAGTGTGCGCCTCACCCAAGTTCGAGCCTTGCGTGCCTTCGTTGTGTAGGATAAGTGCGTGCGCCGTGTTTACAGGCGCGTGTGCGAAGGTGGTGGCCCAAAGGGTACTCCACTGTCTAGTCCGAAGGTAGACACCTTTGAGCGACGCGATTTATCACCTTACCATGATCCAGTCCAATATGGGCTGATGGCTTTGGTTAGAAAATCGCGTCGCGTCCAAAAGGTGCAACATGGCGCGAAGTGGGTTTCGCCTTGTCATCTCACAAAGATATGAAAGTAATCCAAATTTTGTGGTCGGTGCTTGATTTGAATGTAAACTTGCTAACATTGTTTCATCAATAGCTAACACGATCATAAACTGTTTGCTGGTTCGGCATGCTGCACCTCTTACTGTAAGGTTTACTTTTAATATTTTTAAGGCATAATACGTTTTTTAGTCCCTAAACTTTAAATAAATGTACCTCTATAACTCCGAACTTTAAACTGTACTCGCAATAACCCTGAACTACGAGAAAACGCCCACGATAACCTTGCCGTCAGTTTTTCCGTTCGCCGCCGCTAATTCGCTGACGTGGCAGACTTTAAATTATTTTTTTTTATTAATTTTAATACATATAAAGGCATATCTGTCCCTCCACAAAGTTAAAATAAATACATATAAAGACATATTTGTCCATCCACAAAATTAAAAAAATTAAAAATTGATTAAAAAATAATTTAAAAACTGTCACGTCAAGAAATTAACGGTGATGGACGGAAAAACTGACGGCAAGGTTTTTTCGTAGTTCAGGATTAGCGCGAGTATAGTTTGAAGTTCAGGGTTATAGAGGCACATTTGTTTAAAGTTTAGGGACTAAAAAAGATATTTTGCCTATTTTTAATATTTAAGGTATACTTAAAAAATATGTATAGAACAATTAGGCATTTTCTACTACCTAAAAATTTCCAATTCCAAGTCACTGCCTGTAGAAGCTAAGAAGAAGCCTATATAGCTATGACGGCACCAACCTCTCTGGCAGTAGTCATCATGGCAATAAAGGTCTGTTCTTCAAATTCTGTATCATTCGAAAGACGAAGCCTTGCAACCCCTTCCAAAATTTCCTCAGATTTCAAAAGACCAGCACCAACAGCTGCTACCCAACAGCAAAGAAGAACATATAATGGATCTCCTGCCTGTGCAAAATGTAAACCTGGTTAGTTTGTAACATGAACAACTTTATCAAATTGTTTCATATTTGAAGGAATCACTATTCTTCACAATCGTCATATGAAGACAAAGAAGACAAGAAATCAGCGATCGAAAAAGAAGCTTATCTTATGAAGCTAGAATGAACAAATAGAAGTTCAATGAGATCAGTTTTTAATCGACACACGCGCACACATGTAGAGAGAGAGAGAGAGAGAGAGGGCCTCTCTCTCTAATTATTGAATTAGAAAATATCCTCCATGTTTTTTTCTTCTACTGTATAAGATGATCATTCGTTGTTCTCAATAACCTTTATATCTTTCAACAGTTAAGACTTTGACAATCCATTCACAGACAAAAAACTTTGAAGGCGTACATTTTACAGCTAATCCAAAGTATTTATCCTCCAACTATTACCAGGAGTAGCAGCAGCATATTACTAAAACTTGTTATGTCGTCATTCAAGCAGTATATTTCACTCATATCTGCAGTCAGTTTAGGATTTAGGGTGCTGCGTGAAGCAATATTGCTAGAAGTAAAGTTCGGAGCAGGCTATGCTTCTTATTCAACTATTATTTATAAAAGTAATCATGCAAATTTCAAAGTATAATGCACTTCTACCACCGAAAAAAGAAAAGAAAAAAGAAATACTGATAGAGCCCCCAAAATTTTACCCAATACAATCCAAGAGTTCACTTTCTGAGCAGCACATCGTGGATCAATCCATGCATCGAGTAACTTTGGGAGCTCTGTACTTCTCTATAGTTTGTTTATACCAATCCTAATTTAGTTATAGTATTTTGGTTTATATATGTTTCCTAATCTATGATAATTCAGTTTTAGTGGGACTATGATATGTAACTTTATTTCTATAAATACGAAGCTAAGCCTCTTCTTTTTGTCCAAAAAGGGGGACACTGTCCCTTAATTCTTTGTTAATCTTGCAATGCCGATGTCATGTACATCATACTGTAATTACTCAAACTCATAAGCAAAATCAGCACTTAACCAAACCAATAAGAACATCAATGACAAACTAAAATCATAAGTTCAATGTTAAAACTCAAAACAATTTTGTAAATATTAACACACTTGTGGTGTCAAACACACAATCAAAAGAACATCAAAGATATTTTGAATAGAAATATTAAAATCATAAGAACATCAAAACATTAAACTAAAATAAAATTTTCACTTATTTTACTTAAATAAATTTATTTTGGTATACTAAACTAAGCCTCTATCGTCTTCATGTTTTTCACTTTTTACCTTCTGTAATATATAAGTTTCAGCTTATTAGTTCCAACACAGGTTCTTATTTTTTTCGACAAAGTTCTGCTTTTTTTTAATCCAAAATTGCTTTGTTAAAATAAACTTCGGGGACATCCTCTTCTGGGCACAAAAGATTTATGTTTTCGATTAATCATCTGTCAAAAACAATCTCTGAACAGCTATGAACTTAGAAATGCTATACACCCAGAATTTGTCCCAACGTTTCAAACCACAAATCAATCAATTTTAACATCGCATATGATTTTTCTTTTTTTTTTGAAAATTAAGTTCATCTTGTGGTTCAACTAGAACTCCTATGTATGCGCATCATTGTGGTATTGTCTGGAGCAAGCCCTAAGTCAACAAGTCCATAAGAGCTGGCGGAGCAGGAGCATTGGCAAGATAAAATTCCAAATGATTTTAAACAAAATGTAAACTTACTCGGCCTCGTCGTTCCTGGAACTCGTAGAAAGCTTGCGAGTCGTTGACACCACACCGTTTACCGACACGCCGCCGGAACTCTGCGAAGTCAAGGATATCATCGCCGACGCCACCTTCGTCGCTGAATATTCTCGCAATCAGTCCCACCACTGGCAGAGCTCCAATGATTTTACTAGCCAAGTTCTTCGCGGAAATTGGGTCCCTCTCCATGTACGCAACAATTGCGAGCTTCCTCACGTTATGGTGCCGATGTTGGTGCTTCTTCTGTGGGAGTAGGAGAGATGTTGATGTAGAGGCGGTGAGAGAAAGGAAGGAAAGGCGGCGGCGAATAGTGGAGGAGGCCGCGTTGGTTGCGGCGGCGGCAGCGGCCATGGCGGAGGAGAGGGGAGAACGAGGAGAGCTGTTAGTGGTGGTTAGATAGCATGGCGCGGGGGGGTGTGTTATCCAAAGAGGAGACGATAATAATATTAATAATGACAGACATTCAGATAAATTCTGAATATCTGAATTTAGCGAATTGCCCCCTAAAGTTTGGTGTTACATCAACTGCCCCCTTTTTTTTTGGAACCGCGCGTTGCCGCGGTCCGAAAAAATATAAATCATGATGTATTTAAAAATATATCATTATGCATCCAATAATATAAAAAATCTTTACAATTTTATAGTAAAAGTTGTAGAGAGTTAATTAAAAATGTATAAGAAAAAAGAAATAATTTTCGTCTTGAAAATTTAATAAGATTTTATTTAAAATAAATTTTTTGAAGGAAAAATCTTCTGAATAGTATCGTGGTTATCCGATATTAATAAATTTAAAACAAAATAAAATTATATTATGATATACGGAAATCGATCAAAATATATAATTCGATATACGTTTTAGGAATAATTTTATAATAGAAGTCGTTGCTTTTGATAAGTTGTTCAATTTTTATTTTTAACATTTTTCTAAAAAAATATTTATAAATAAGTGGTCTGAAGGGTATAAATTAATATTTTCAACATTCAGAATATCAATTAAAAGTATTTTCTCTATTCACAAAAAGTATTTTCAAAAAAATTTTAACATGAAAGTTATAGACTCTGACGATATCTATAATTTTCATGCAGAAAATATTTTTGAAAAAAATCTTTTTAAATGTGTATTTTAGTAATATCTTAACAGATAAAATACATAAAAAAAAAAAAAAAAATTTAACGGATTTAAAACAAATTCAAGTCGTATTTCGGTGTGCATAAACGTATAAAACACATATTTATAAATATTTTTTATAAAAATATTCAACATGTTAATCGTAGATTCTGACATAATCTACAATTTTCAAGTTATAATTTTGAAAAGAAATATCTAAATTAGTGTTCTATGAGTTTCAGAATGCCTAACGGATTTAAAACAAAATAAAATCGTATTTCGGTATAAAAAACGCATAAAATACATATCTAAATATAATTTTAAAAAACTTTCAATATAAAAAGCGTAAAGTTTGATGAGATCTACTATTTTCTCATGTTGAAATTTATTGAAAAATATTATTATATGAGTTTTCGTATTTCGGTACCAGAAACGTATAAAATATATATCTAAATACTATTAAAATAGCTTTTAATATGAAAATTGTAGATCTTGATGAGTTCTATAACTTTTATATTGAAAATTTATTGAAAATATACTTCTAGGTGAGTGTTTTCGGAGTTTCAGATTACATAAAATATTCAACATAAAACATAATCGTATTTCGGTATCAGAAATGCATAAATATGTGTCAAAAGATAATATTTGAAAAAACTTTTAACATGAAACTTATAGATTCTGATGAGATCTACAACTTTTATGTTGAAAAGTTTTTGAAAATATACTTCTAAACGAGTGTTTTGGGTATCCGAAATCTTGACGGATTAACAAATAAAAATAAAAAATAAAAAGTCCGTAAAAAACTAATCGTATTTGGATATCAGAAACGTATAAAATATATATTTACAGATGATATTTGAAAAAAATTTTAACATGAAACTTGTAGATTCTAATGAGATATGTAATTTTTATGTTGAACATTTTTTGAGAATATACTTCTAAATGAGTGTTTTCGGAGTTTCAGAGTGTAACGTATTCAAAATAAAATAAAATCGTATTTCGATATCGAAAATATATAAAATATGTATCTAAAGATAATATTTGAAAAAACTTTTAACATGAAACTTATAGATTCTGATGAAATCTACAAATTTTATATTGAAATTTTTTGAAAATATGCTTCTAAATGAGTGTTTCGGATATCCGAAATCTTAACGGATTAAAAAATAATAATAATAATAATAATAAAAGTTAAAATAGCCGTACGAAAACTTTTTATTTGCGTATGTAATTTTTTTTTTTTGTAAATTACGTTTAAGCATCCAAATTTCAGACATTTAAAACACCTATTTATAAACATCATCTAAAAAAACTTTAAATATGAAAGTTGTAGCTCTCGTCGGGCTCTACAACTTTTATGTTGAAAGTTTTTCGATAAGATACTTCTAAATAATTGTTTTGACCGGTATAAAATGACAATTCTAAAAAATTGGGGGTGTTTTTTGCAAAATACTTTTTATCGTCGGTCGATAATTCTATTTTTGCATTTCTAACCCTCTTTTTGTTTAAATTACGATTTAAGCTTTTAATATTCGGACCTTTAAAACACCTACGTAGAAGCGTCATCTTAAAAAACTTTAAACATAAAAGTTGTAGTTCTCATCGAGTTCTACAACTTTCATGTTGAAAGTTTTTCGAGAAGATGCTTCTAAATATTTATTTTGGCCGGTTAAAATTTATAATTTAAAAAAATAGGGGTTTTTTTTTTGCAAATCAACTATTGGAGGAATAGTAAAATCGGGATTCTTTTAGTATATAGTATAATTACTCAATCAATTTGATTATGATAAAAAGACAAATTTATAAATAACACAAATTCAACATTTTTATAACTAAAATAAGTCTTAAGTTTTTAAAATGGACACGACAAATAATAAACTTTAAGGTACTAGAATTCGTATTTTTCGTCACACAATTTGTTGGGTATCTGAAATTAGATCAAATAAAATTGTGCAATACAATTTTATTGTTATGTGTGTGGTTATGTATGTTTATGTATCTCAATCAAGTGTTCAAATTTTACCTCAAACATATAGAATTTGAAATTGAGTTGAATGCTGTCTTTTTGAAAAATCTAAACTCTAAATGTTTATTTAAAAGAATTTTACTGCAAGTATCCAACAATTATCCCATAATTATTTTAGATAAATCACAATCAAATATCATTATGATAGAACCCAAAAGATTTCCAAATCAGTCCAAATACCCATCCCAAGGCAGCTTGGGAGGGTGATTTTTTGGGATGTTATAGCATCTTATAGGATTTTAACATTTTCCAGTTCCAAATTATAAAGACTTCCATGGCAGCTGATTTTTGAATCATCAATCTGATCTACCAAATTAGCACTTTTTTTCAAATGCCAAAGAATGTTCTCATTTAAAAAATAAAAAAAAAAAGAAAAGAAAAGAAAAAAAAAAAAAGCTGTTTCAGCAGCATTATTGAACAGCCGTTTGAAACTGTGCTGGAACACGAATTCTGGGAGCCTGGATTTCACCAGGTTCTCCAAGCTGTCCACAAGCAGCCATTTGATCGTCCCCTCTGCTAGGCCGCAGAAAGACGACGCATCCGGCTTCAGCAAGGGTGTTACGAAACTCGATCATCTTTTCCTTGCTGGTCGGCTTGAAAAGGGATCCACGATGTGGATTAAAAGAGATGAGGTTGATCTTACATGGGATTCCTTGGACAAGCTTTACGAGCCTCTTCGCATCCTCAATGCTGTCGAACGAGAGAACAGTATAGGTTAAAAATAAAATAAATAAATAAAAGCAAGATATTCTGTGCCGAGTCGAATTTCGGTAAACTCAGATCCCGACACATGCCGACCGTACCGATAGTACCGTGCCGACCGTACCGATATATATTTATTTGTTATTTTTAAAAAATAAAAATAAAAATAAAAAATAAATTTAGAAATTCAAATATAAAATTTTTGACACGTGCCGTGCCAACTGTTGGAACAGGCACGTGCGGCCCGGCATGGGCTGTGCCGACCGGCACCAAAAACCATGAATAAAAGCTACTATTATTTCGAAAAGTGCTACTCCATACTTGACAGCAGATAATACAAGGATATAGTGAAAAGCTTGCAGAAACAACAACCACGTTCGGAGCCATAGTCACCTACATGTTAATTCACATGACAAGTCTATGATGGACCATCCTTTATGGTAACTTTTGAAATATGCCTCAAATTTGATTACAGCTCGATTTATGTCTTGCCTCGGTCCAAATCAAGTTAAAGAAAATATACTGAGAACTTATCGAGGACTTGCAACAAAGTTCAGAATGTAAAATTTTTAAGTTCCAAGAAGTATGGAAGCTGAACTTTCAACATAAATTTTTAACTTGAAAGCATTCAGAAAGCAATTTATTAGAACAGAAGCATTCAGAAAATTTAATTAACAGAAATTGCGTAGGACGTCAGAGAATCTCTGATCTATCACAAATTTTAATAACTGGAAAAAGAATGCTAACCTGTCATTTACACCTGCAAGCATTACATATTCAAATAACACTTTGTATTTGTGTTTGGACCGAAGTTCTTCTCTGAGAGTTTCAAGAAGAAGGTTTAGGTTGTATTTCCGGTTGATTGGCATGATCCAATTTCTGACCTGCAAGATTTGAAGATTGTTTTAAGTTAAATCAGACAAGAAAGTTATTACCGAACTGATTACGCTTAGAAGGGAACGAACTTCATCAGTAGTTGCATTGAGACTAACTGCTAATGTACATTTGTTTCATGAAGGAAGCGTTTCAACTGAGGGACAAGCCCGCTAGTTGAAACTGTAACCTTTTTAGGGCTAAGATGAAGCCCTTGTTCATCAACCATTATTGTTGTCGCTTTTATGACGTTATCTATATTGTGCAGTGGTTCACCCATACCCTGCAAATACATGACAAACAGGATCACCAAAAAAAAACTCCTTTTCATAACCCAAAAAAAAAAGAGTTAATCTATGAGTAAAGCCAAGGAGATTTCCATTAATTTGCTCCATAGCACATATGATTCCACAATATACATGTATGCCCAAGAAAGCCAAGAAGGTAATTAAACCTTTTGCACCAACACAGATTAGCTTAAAGGTCCTGCAGCTACAATATTCAGTTATGTGTTTTAAAAATGGTAATAAATTGAATCTAATCTATTGTATAAAAATAGTAGTCGGTTAGCTCTGCATTCATTGGACATGTTCTCAGATGGAAGGATAAACTAAGCCAGCTGAAGCTGTTCCGTTAAGCTAATGCAAAACAATGTAACAAAATAAACAAACATAATAAAAGAAATAATGAGGAAGCAATGAGAAATGAGAATTCATCTCCAAGTGCTACAACATCATAAATGGATCTATATATAGGATATTTTTTCTAATTATAATTTTTGTGACACCACATTTGTACTTGAGCTCATTAAACAAAACCGAATCAGAAGATCACCGCCACAATAATTCACAAGTTCAATATGACAAGATTGCTGCTTGTTTGAGAATGCAAGTTCCCAAGCATCCATAACAAGGTCAATAACGATAATTCCAGCTTACCACGTGTTATACATATCATTCTCAAATGAGAACTCCCTATTAAATACAGCTTATTTCAGATGTAGGCAAGGAATTTGATGATGTTTTATAGGAATCTTACAAGATGGAGAGGCTGTTGGAATCTGGGAAACTTGGTTTACTGGATAAAAAGTACAATGTGCTTTGAGGTTGAAAACCAGTTTTGCAATTTACAGTCATAACAACCACTTTAGATGTTTGCGTTAGACATCCTTAAACATTGTCTTTGAGCAGTATTCGGAAGTCATTTCTCCCTTTCCAGCACACAATCAACACACATTGAAGGACTTAATTATGACTACTAATTACGCTTCTCATTACTCCTGTGTGAAAAAACTGAAGAAAAAAAGGTGTAAATCACAGTCACCTCTTTCCTGTTTTGAGTTGATGTAGCGATTTCGAATGAATAAGACCAATCGTGCAAGATATGTCAAACAAGTGAAACAAAAAGAACTCATTCTCTATTGTTATGGCATTTTACACTGGAAACCTTTGGATAAGAAAGCCTTACAAGAAATCCGATACCCAAAAACTCATGTAAGTTCATGCTATTGTCAGCTATTTACTAACAGCATCGGACTGAAATGTAATAAATACATCTGAATGTTTTTGTTTCCAGATATAGTCATTTATTGCAGTTATTTTACTAACAGCATTAGTTTCCAGATATAAGTTCATGCTATTGTCAGCTATTTTACTAAAGCGTCCCTCAAAAAGGACTGAAATGTAATATATACATCTGAAATTTTTACTTTCCAAATATATCATTTGTTACAGTTAGGGTAGAACTTACCATAAATACAACGTTTGTAATAGAACCAAATTCACTTGAGAATAACCGGCGAGCAAAAACAGCCTGTTCTACTATCTCACCAGTAGTTAAATGCTTCCTTAATCCCATCCTACATAATCAAAAGCGGAAAAGTTTTCAGTGCAGACAATCCAATGCTTAACACATAAGAGAGCAAATATGTAAAGCTGGACTGTAAAATAATAACGAAGGAACATTACCTGCCTGTAAAGCAAAATTGACAGTTCATGGCACAACCTACTTGACTTGAGACACAAACTGTTGTCCTTCCCCTACTGCATGGTATGACAACTGTTTCTATTACTGCACCATCTTCCAAAGTGAACAAAATCTGTAAAACCCTGTGAGATTTGAATTTAATAAGAAGATTCTTACAAGAGTTGAAACATCACAATGAAATTTCAGCTCTGCAATCTAAAAACATGAAAACTCAGAAAGTCTACCTTCCGAGTTCCATCTGCTGCTGTGAGAATATCTTTGACTGATAATGCCTTCAAGTTGGCATTATCTTTTAGCATTCCTTTGAACTCTTTATTGAGTCCTGCAATATATTGTTGAAACAGTGTCTTATAATGAGTATTCATAGTTAATCCTATTAAAAACCTGAAGAATATTGCTACTAAAATAAATGGATACCCCAAAGAGAAGCTTCTTCCTGAAAAAACAGTGAGCACCATGTGGCATGCACAACATGCCTAAGCTAAGAAAGTAGATCACAAATGAGCTTGAAAAAAGACAAAGAAAAGAAAAGAAAAGACAAAATAGTCAACTACTTAATCAAACAGCAACTACTGCAGTCAGAACCCTATCAACCTATATTTACCGCATTTATCCGACATGTTCAAACTATGTTAGGCCCTCTATTAAAGATGGACAAGTACCAACTAATTTGGAGAATATCAGATTAACTAAGAGTCAGAAATTACAAATGTGTGTTCGTTAGTTTATACAAGGCAAAGAAAAGGCCAAGACAAGCATACTGTGCTCCCAGAATATTATCCAAGGAACTTCTCCTAAAAACATGGAAAACCAAATGCGTTAAGAGAAAAATGTTACGTATTCGGAAAAAAAAAAAAAAAAAACAAACGATGAAAATATGCAAAATCTGATAACCCAACTTCTATATCATATTGAAAAAAGAAAAGAAGAAACGACGAAAATATGCAAAATCTGATAACCCAACTTCTATATCATATACGTGGAGTGCAGTGTCCAACTAAGAAGGCAGATGTAGGAACGATTAGACAAGAAAGGCTGCAACATAGAATTAGAATTAAATGAAGCACCTTAAATGCTAATAATGGATACTAGTGCAGGAATACTGGTCGTTTTAATGAGGCTATCATCACCCTTTTAACTTTAAATGCTATTGGTAAAAATCCACACAAATAAAATAAGCACTTTGTAATTTAACAAGCCATCTTAAGACATAAATCAGCTGCTTCCTCAAAAAAGGAAAATTCCCCCGTAAAAAGAAAAAGAAGAGGTTAAACCTGCCAGTTCATCAACACTATGCGCCCAGATGTCATTACGATATAGGCATTTCCACAACATCAAAGCTTGACCAGGCCTGAAACCATGTGATCGTACCCATCCCTGCCCAAACACAAGACTTCAATACAGTATTAAGAAGGAAAACCTTTTTAGACAAATAATTGAAACTAAGAGTTCTTCTATTTAAAATTTGATTTGCTGTTCAAAGTCTATACGAACAACTTATTGTTTTACCTCCTTATTATAGAAAAGCAAATTCTTTTAGATATGCTCATCCTATTATGTGGTTATACACATACACTACCAAGTACCAACAATATGAAAATATGCCGGATAATGATCAGGTGAGGAAAGTGTTTCACCAAAAATGGATCAAGAAGTGGCCTAAAATTGCTTAACATGGTATTATGAGCGGTCACCTGCAATATGTTGTGTGGAAAATGTTGTACCAAACATGCGGAAGATATCAGCTCAAATTGCCAAGGCAACATTAGAACAAAGATCTTGAACTTGCAATTAAAGGTCAAAATCTGTATGATGTATTAAGCTCCAACTAAGATATCAGCATGTCATTCAAAATTGGAGCAGTAATTCCATGCTCTATTTCATTGGCTCTATAATTTGAAGTCCATTACTATGTTATCTATCTTTACCACACACAAACTGCTAATACATACTCTTTGACGTGTTTCGAAGAAGAAGAGCTTGCTTCCACTGAAATCTATTTAGTATTTATAAACGGCACTTTTAATTCTATGTACCATGTGTAATACATGTGGCATCCTAAATTTTGATTCCATGTGACAAATATCATTGGCATGACAACTCTCTTTGCTTTCTCAACATTGTTCCATTCATTACTTCCTAATAGTAATCCAATACTTCTTTTTCGAAAAATAAATATTTCTGCCCTTCCAAGGGTCACTCCTCCATTTCCTGACATAAATCACGAAAGAAGTAATCTTGCACCTTCATCATCTATACACCAAGGAATGACCCATAGGAAAGATCTAACGTACTATTGTTATAAAAACACTTCATCATAATAAAAACCTAAGTCTCTGTCAACCCAGAAGAGCACCACTCCTAAGACCACGTGGTAGTGGTTGTCGTAACCCTCTAGCTTATGAGCACTGCTACAGTACATAATGTTAGTCAAGATGTTAAGCCCAATGTTAATTTTTTGGAAGATGGTTCAGTTTTTTGTCTGAAGCTCAAATTTCTTTTAATTTGGTGAACAATTTGGCCATAAAACTTTCTTCTACGTTATTAGCATGTCCCAACATCACCTAAACGACGAGCAATAGTAGACGATTTGGCTCTCTCAGTTATTAAATGTTCGACCCTACGGGCAATGTGGGACTAAAGGTCATGCAATTCTCAAACTCAATTCGAAAGGCTTTCTCTCAAAACAACAAAAAACCCACCTCGAGCTCGGCGTAGTTCATCTCTTTTAGAGAAACCTTCGAGCACTCTGCAACAACCCTAGCAAAAAGTTAGCATACGATAACAAGTGCATAGTAAAGAAATGAGAAATGTAAGTGTTGCTGATTAAACTTAAGTAAGAGCGGATCAGACGAGGGGCTTTTAGAGAAGAAGCGGCGGATGATCGCTGGAGAAGAAGTGGGCGGCGGCGGAGGCCTGCGGCGGCGGAGAGCGGCGCGGCGGTCCACCAACGGGCTAGAGGCATTGGATAGCTTGTTAATGGTGGTCTCTAAAACACGGGCAAACATCATCTATCCTGTAAAATTGCGATGCTATCATTGGGCCTTGGGCCGGACCAACACCACCAGCCCATTTTCCTTTGGGAATACCATATCAGTCCATATTTTTAGAAAGTCGTACTAATTAAACCTTTTTTTTTTCTGGAAAAAGAGTAAATCAGTCTTTACTTTTGTACGTATATTTAAAAAATTATTTTTTCTGATAATTTTAAATTAAGCTAAAATATATATAATAAACAGTTTTTAAAAAATTGACTATGAAAAATATATGTTTTGACATAATTTATAAATTTGTAGTGATTTTTTTTTAAAAAGTATATTTAAATAGATATTTTAAGACTCTAAAGTTATTATTAGTTATAAAAATTTTAAAATTTAAAAATATTTTTTAAAAAAAAAATTTTGAACATAAAGCACAATAAAAATTATTATTTTTTATATTTAAAATAAATAATATATATATATATATATATAGTGATTTTCTCATTTTTATTTTTAAAATATGGGCTTACTTGTTAAGGTTTTGAAAAAACATGGGTTTTTTCAACAAAATGCAACAATTTTTTTAGACCTTTGGTTATCTCCGAGAATACAGGACCATGGGGAAATGAATATATAAAGACCTAATATATAACTATAAATAAATAAATAAATAAATATAATATATAATATATATATATATATATATAAATATATATATATATATATATATATATATATATAGATGCCCACTAACCAGGTCCACATAAATATATATATATAACTATATATATAGATGCCCCTTAAGAATAAATAGTCTTAAAAAAGCCATGACGAGTGCAGCTCCACTTCATAAAGTAAGTGCAGTATTTTAGGCTTTGGTCTTACTTGCTCTTTAATTTTTGGAGACTGATATATAAACAGTAGGAAAATATGGGCTAATATTTAACAACCCTTTTAAATAATGGGTTAAAAGGTTTTTATATATACCGATCAGTATTGGCGTAATTGATTAATAAAAGTGGATACTGTGTTCTTCCCTTTTATAAAAAATAGATCGAAAGTTTGAATCCTAGATGTATGATAGAACTACTATATTGTTCAATTTCTGATCGAGATGTATGATAGAAATCGAACTCGAATCATAAATAAAAAAAAAGGTTTTATATATTATTTTAGCAAAATTTCTAAAAGTTGAGATTGGACTGAATAGTGCATGAAAACCAACCATATCTGATCCATAGACAAATACTACACGAAAGTTCAATATTATAGCAGCGGTTTAGATAAGGGGTGAAAACAAGCACCATTAAGCTTAAGTTTGGCTTGACTGGTTTAACTCGATCTCAAGCTCAAGCTTGATGAGCTTTAGAGGCTGAACTCAAATTCAACTCAATTGACAAAATCATACGCTCGAGCTCGACTCGACTCGATTGTATTAACTGAGCTGAACTCAAATCAAATCGTACAGAGCTCAACTCAAACTGTGTTCAACTACATCAATTAGGCTGCTCTTGAGTCGAATTCAAGATCGAACTCGCTTAAATAATATTTTTATTGTAATAGATATTTGAACAAAATAAAAAAATTCGTTTACGCCCGCGAACCCAAAGAGCTGAGTAGTACGACGTTTAAGTTCGGTTCGTTTAATTACTCGAACTCAAATATGTGCCTAACTTCACCATATAATATATATATATATATATATATATATATATATATATATACAAAATGCTAAAAGAAAATTTGAATAAATAAAGTACTAATTGTACAGTTAGGAATGGCCAATATCTCCTAATTATCCTTAAATCCATATTTTACCTTATATTATCTATCAAATATGAAACTATCATGCATCTTTATACTTCTAGAGTTTTATAAAGTCTAGCGCTGATATTATTCTACCTGTCCATCATCTTAACACTTTCAAAGATAAATTTAAAGATAAAAAATTAGAGGAGCAGAGCTTTTTGTGCGAGCAATATTATATATTTTCAAAATTTATCTTTAAATTTATTTTTGAACTCATATTATCATCTATCAACTTATCATCGATCAATTCATCCACTATTTATCAAACTTATTTTATAATTTAAATATATTGAGATGAGTTTTAGATATACATAAAAAATATATATATAATTGTTTTTTGTTTCTATCTGATGTTTTTCAAGGGACAGGTATCTGTCAAATTATCTATGTTTAACAGACAAAGGAAATAGTAATAAATGGCAATCAGCTAAAAAGGAGTTTTGCTTGAGCCTATCAGAATTTTATAAAATAAAACTTTCACATGCATACTTAAAATATTAAAAAAAAAAATAAACTAAAAATTATAGAATATAGTAAACTATATTGATTTTTAGTTGACAAATTTATTGAAAAAAAAATCACCAGAAATATTTAAAAAAGCATTTAAAGAAAAATGTTAACATCATTTTTAATATATCTTTAAAATAAACTAAAAAGTAAAATGTTTGTAATACCTTTAAATGTTTATATTTGAATTTTCAAAAAACTTTGTGTGGACCAGTTCTTGGTATCGCAACTTTCCAGCTTTCCATTTCCCGTGAACAAATGAAAAGTACACCGACCGTGATCCAATCCCTGAATTTGTCCACTCACATAGATTTTAGATAGATTTTCCCCAAATGCATCCAAAAAAAGGTAAATGTTTTGGTAGAAATAAAGAAGCAGCAGTGGCGCTATAATCAACACAGTAAGTAAGACACTGCTTCCAGGCACTCCATGTGCTCTGCTCACATGGATCATGCAACAGCCTAGCATAGAGACCATCAAATCCCAGCTGCATAAACACCGGCAGAATCATTGATGTGCTTAATTTGAAGAGATGGGGGAAGGAGGAGATGGATTCGTGAGAGCGGATCAGATTGATCTCAAGAGTTTAGACGAGCAATTGGAGAGGCATCTGAGCCGAGCATGGACAATGGAGAAGAGCAAGAGCACGAGAGAGAGAGAACGAGATCGAGGGGGAGAGAATCAGTTACAGTTACAATCTCAGCAACAAAATCAACGGCAGAAGAAGATTGTGAGGGAAGAATGGGAGATCGATCCCTCGAAGTTGATTATCAAAGGCGTGATCGCGCGAGGGACGTTCGGAACCGTTCATCGCGGAGTATACGACGGTCAGGATGTCGCCGGTAAGATCATTTGTCGCTCCTAGGGTCACTGCACGGTCGTGAGTGGCCCTTGGAGGGGCACAAATGTTCCTTCTTTCGTTCTTTGACACATACGTGTTTTTGTAGTGCTAATTTGCATTGTTTTTGTGTGACCTTCTTTTTAAAATAAAATTATGCTTTTATTTATTTATTTATTTACAAGTTCATGGTTTTATTGATGATTTCGGGATGGATTGATGTTCATTTGTTTATTAGTTAGTTACCCATTTCAAATTATAAGTTTGTTTTTTGGTGCTGATATGCTTTTTTTTTTAGTGCTAATTTGGGGATGAATTAACGTTCATTTGTTGATTTATTACCCTTTTAAATATTAAAACAAGGGTTTTTAGTGCTGAAAGATAGGTTTCTAATGTTGATTTTAGATGGACGATGTTTATTTCATTATTCGTTACCTATTTTTGTTTCTTTTTTTTTTCAAAGCTGATTTGTTGTTTTTTTCATTTTTGAAAAGGTAAGTTTTTAGTGCCGACTTTCTGTTTGTGGGATGGACTGAAAATAATTTTTTTTCTCTTTTTTCTTATGTGTGTGTGTGTTTAATGGAATTGGTGTTGGTTGCTGATAAATTGATGCCCGTTGTTAGTGTGAACGGAATATGTGATTGTTTGAACTGAATAACGAATTTACAATCTGTAATTTTTTCTCTTGGTTACTCATTCTGGAGACCTGATTTCAGTAAATTTGATCGGCAATTATTAGTTTTTTTTTTAAAAAAAAATTATAGAATCAGAATCAGTTATATCTTACACGTTTCAATCCTGGTTTACACTCGTTTTGTTCTTAGTTTAATCTTGAAAATGTCTTCGGGCATTCTTTTCAGACTAGAGAATCCCTTTATGCCTTTGCTTTTTTTTTTCAAATTCCCCTTTCTTAGTCTTCCAGAATATTATCTTCTCTTAATGAAAATATGATGCATATCTTTAATTGTTTTTACTATATATAGGATTTTGTGCATCTTTGTCCCAAGAGTTTCTTTTAATTTGTTTTGTTTTGAAAATCAATTTTGAAAATTTTTGTTCCCCATTTTTGAAAATCAATTCTGGTAACACATGATGAGTGATGTCCTTCTGCTTCTCGTTAGTAGGCAGTTTCATGTTTTACCAGCATGCACTGCACCTCCTGTTTTCAACAGGTCTAAAAAAAGGATTATATTTATCTATTTTCACAATTTTTCCGCCTGCTTAAAGTGCTAGTTGGAACTGGTGGTGATCTAAGTCATGACATTTATTGGGATATCTTAATGCCTGTGAGTATCACATGGTCTGCTAGATGGGTGTGGAGAGTCGTCCAATGATTCTCGTGATATTTGTTACTTCACTTTTTCATATGATTGAAGAAAATTTGTGATGGTAAAAAGGCTTTCTTGTGATCCTTGTGAATGTGATGTTGACGGATGGTTAAAATGTGTATAATTTTCTTCTAAGTAATTGACATCGATTACATTAGCGTAATATCAAGTTTAGTCCCTGATACGTTTTCATTTATTTTCTGAAGATTTTTCTAAATTGATCATAAAGTAATATTTGTAAGAGTGAAGGACGTTTTTATAAAACTTGATATAAGTACAATGACTCTTATAAAACTGGCGTGCTCTTTGTATTTCCACACTTCATAGATTACATCTAATAGAGGAGGAAGAAGAAAGAGAAACTTCACCGAAAATGAAGCGGAATGAATTACTGACCTGATTGGTTTCATGTTTGTTTCTTTTTTTTTTCTCTTGGTTCACTATAGCAAATTTTATTCTGCACATCTTTTACAACCTGTTATTCTTTCCAGTTTTCTTCGTTTGTTTTTTAGGTGCATCATAAAATTTCATGTTTATCGGCTCATCGATTTCATTGTTGGTAGCCATTCAATTTTCTTTTGATTTTTGAGATGAAGGCAGTCAATTATACAAATTGCAGTGCATTCCTCATACGGTACTTGCTGTTTCTGCCAGCGGAATATCGAAGATTACTTATTAATTCTGATATTTACTTTCATGTTCTGCTCGTTTGCAGTGAAGTTACTGGATTGGGGTGAGGAAGGTCAGAGATCAGATGCTGAAATTGCCTCGCTCCGTTCAGCGTTTTCTCAGGAAGTCTCTGTTTGGCATAAGCTTGATCATCCCAATGTGACTAAGGTGAAGCATTCCTCTCTTTATCCAATTGAGTACTAAACAACAATCTTTGTGCTCATTTTACTTCCACTTCATGGCCAAGGTTTTCTGTGCCGAGCCGAGCCGATTTTCAGCAAACTCAGATCCCGGCACGTGCCGACCGTTCCGATGGTGCCGTGCCGACCGTGCCGATGTATATTTATTTGTCATTTTTTAAAAAAATAAATAAAAATAAAAAATTAATTTAAAAATTCAAATATAAGATTTTTTGATACGTGCCGTGACGGTTCGTGTCATGCCGACAACTGCTGGAATAGGCACGTGCTGCCTGGCACAGGCTGTGCCGACCGGCACCGAAAACCATGTTCATGGCAATACTTTGCTCTTTGCTCCGAAGAATTCAATGTGCAATTTGGGATCTTCTTTCTAGCTCGCAACTTTATCTAGAATGTCATATGAAATGGATCTCTCGAAAGGGCCCGTAAGGACTCTAATAGGTGATAGATATGCTTGTCTTGTAATTCAGAAAATACATAGCGTGAAATCCTCATAGGCGATCAAAGTAACTGCAACTCAATTTGGAAGCATTATGTCAGTTGGATTCAAGTTCTAGACCTGAAACAATTGATTTAGTCCATAATTCAAACATATAGAGAATGAGAATAAACCAAATCTTAATGCTTAGCAAGTCAACTCCATGCTTCTTGAGGAAAAAAGCTAGTTCTTTGATGTGAATATGTAGAACTTGCGAATTTCTACTACCAGCATGTTATGATGCTTTTGAAGATAGTAACTAATCCTCTAGGTAAAATTATTTCTTTACTTCCTGGAACCTTATTACCAAAATGTAATGTTTGATCAACATCATAGAGCTTCAGGATCATCTTTTTATTATTTGATTCCGTAAACTATTCGATTGACAATTTTTATATAAATTTTTTACAGTTCATAGGTGCTACAATGGGTGCAACAGATCTGAATATACAAACAGAAAACGGTCATGTTGGCATGCCGAGCAACATCTGCTGTGTCGTTGTTGAGTATCTTGCTGGAGGTGCACTAAAAACGTATCTCATTAAAAACAGGAGAAAGAAGCTAGCCTTCAAAGTCGTCATCCAACTTGCTCTTGATCTAGCAAGAGGGTAAATGTCAGCTTTTTGTCAATTATGATTGGTCCTGTTAGTTCTTTAATTAAAGCTCATATCAGATCCTTATTTTTGTAATTTCCTGTTTTTCAGGCTAAGTTATCTTCATTCCCAAAAGATTGTGCACAGGGATGTTAAGACAGAAAACATGCTTCTTGACAAGACAAGGACCGTAAAGATAGCTGATTTTGGTGTTGCGCGAATTGAAGCCCTAAATCCTAATGATATGACTGGTGAAACCGGAACGCTTGGCTATATGGCACCTGAGGTATGTCACAGTGTCTACGTATTTCTTTCCGTCTCCTTTCTGGGGTGCACGGTCCATCGATCATCTAGTTTCATCCGCTCTATGACTCTTCAAGGTCTTTATTTCTATTTTCGTTAATTAGTTTGCTTTGGATAAAATGTTAGACGCCCTCTTTGTTTCAGTGTAAAGATTTAAACTGAACCATGGTTTTTACGTATATGAAACTTTACAAGGTTAAGATGAACAGATATTATGATTTGTAAATTTCATTTTTTTAGTCAACCCTTCTCCAAAATATTATTCGAAAATGCGTAGCTTAAGGATCCCACATCAGTTATGAACCTTTCAAGGCTGTTTTAGCCTTGAAATAGCATCTCTTTTCTATTAGTGTATGTTTTGTATGTTTTGATCACATAATCAATATAATACGGACAGTATTAGATCTGGAAGATATCATATTTTCTCTTGTTAGAGTGAATGCATATTTTCTCTTATATTTTATGGTTTCTTGCTGATATATTATGCGTGCGTTGGTTTTTGGGATTATCTGTGTTGAACAAATTTCAGGTCCTCAATGGAAACCCCTATAACAGAAAGTGTGATGTTTATAGTTTTGGAATTTGTTTATGGGAGATCTACTGCTGTGATATGCCATATCCTGACCTCAGCTTCTCAGAAATCACATCTGCAGTTGTTCGACAGGTACGTTAATGTGAGACCTCCCTAATTACCTGAAATTATATGACATTACGCAGAGCTCTTAAACTTTCATCCAAAAATTATTCTAACTCACTTTGGAAAGATCACATTCATGCGTTACAGTTTTGAGCATCACATCGCTCAATCCATTTTATGACTTTTGGGTGAAATTTTTAAGACAAGCTATGGAGTTGTAGCATTTTTGCATGATATAATAACTGAATATATATATATATATATATATATTATATATATATATATATATATGCTATTTTCAGCTCGACCTGATAATAACGTTAGTAAGCTGACATCCTAGCCATTGATCTCCTTGATCTATTCTGTTAACGGTGTGAATCGTTATTCCGTTAAGTGTGAAATTAAATCTCAGCTATTAGGTCAAGGAGATCAACGGCTGAGATATTAGCTTACCAAGGCTATTTTCAAGTCGAGCTGAGAATAGTCTCTCTCTCTCTCTCTCTCTCTCTCTCTCTCTCTATATATATATATATATATATATATCATTTATTTATTTATTTATCTTTTTTTTTTTTTGACAGAACTTGAGGCCTGACATACCACGCTGCTGCCCGAGCTCTTTGGCAAATGTGATGAAAAGATGCTGGGATGCAAATCCAGATAGGAGGCCGGAGATGGATGAGGTAGTGACCATGCTAGAGGCGATTGATACATCCAAGGGCGGAGGCATGATCCCTCCGGATCAACAGCAAGGCTGTTTATGCTTCGGCAAATCCCGTGGCCCGTAACATTTTTTAGACTAATAATGCTGGAGCTCCCAAAAATTATCCCGACAGTATTCCAAAATCAATCTACTGACAAAGTACCTTCTTGAGCAACACAGGAAGTTCACTTCATGTAGCTTAGAGACAAATTTTGGGAGAATTTTTGGAGCTCTAGCATCTTTGTCTTAGGCTGTAAATTCACTAGCACCAGAGATGTGAACTTGTTCCGAATGCTAAGAGCTGAAACTAGCCAGTATTCGTCGAGGGGAAAGAAAATGTTGTTGCGTTGGCTGTTGACTTGGGATCCTGTAGTAAGTTGCGGAACTCTGGACATCCGGTGCTATCACGGGATATTTGGTTAAAACTATTCTCTGTATTTAAGTTATTTTGTAAATTTTACTATCGTGGAATAAAATATTCTGATAATGTGGAACTTATTGATACTGGCTGTTATATAATGTAATCAGGAAATGCTTTTACTTTGCAATATAAATGAATTTTGTTTTTATTTTTACTTTTATATTTATAGTTATAGTTGCATTTTGGTTATTTTTATGTTTGGTCTCATCTGTGAAGCATTTCATGCATTCTATGTATACTTGATTTCAAGTGTTCTGAGTTTATGATCTGCAGAACAGCTCAGAAAGTGGTAATATGGAGCTCCCTCTTTCATACCAAGTTTCTTAGTGAAATTTAATGGAGAGTTAGAAAAAAGTTTTTTTTTTTTTTTTTTTATAATATTGATGTCACTATTATTGTATTGTGGATGTGATAGAGGTTGGCTAAGGAGAGACGCAAGCAATCACACAACGTACGGAATTTTTATGTGGAATCTTCAGTTTGAGCAGAGGTAAAAATACAGGTCGAACACGACTAGTGAGAGAATTGCGCGAAAATAAGAAAAGGTTGAGATATAACACTCCTTCAAAATCTATCACTGGTTAAGGTCCGAGTTCATACGGAGCCTCGAACTAGTATTCTCTAGTTCTCTTGAAAATAGTAAAAGTGAAATCTTCTTCACACAAACTACTGTGTACGGTATTTATAGGCAACACCTCTGAAGGAAAGTCTGAAAAATTGGATCTGATGGAGATCAAGTTCTCCACACATCATATTGTAAGCAATCTTGACCAGATTTTTACTCTTTGATTGATTCACGACCTTGGCCTGGACTGCAACCTCGGAGTAAGCCGAGGCTTTTGACGACGGTCTTGGTCCAATTCTTAAATTGGTCAATATGTCTTCTCATGATATATGGCAGGCTAAATTCATATTATGTTAAGATAGTATCCTCTCTATGATTATATTTGTACCTTAATATAAATAGTATTTACTACAAATAAATAAAATATAATATACTTATTGAAGTATGATAACTGGAAAACTGAGAGTCAAAATCGGAGAAAACATCTAGGTTCTTTTTATAAAAATAACAAACAAAAAAGCGGTGTAACTGCATGCCCTGATTGAGAGTATCATTTTCCGACGTCTCTCTCTCTCTCTCTCTCTCTCTCTCTCTCTCTCTCTCTCTTCCTCAGAATAAAGCGTCCAGTCGACACATACACAGTCTCTCTCTCCAATCTTTCTCTCTGAAATTATCAGCCTTGCACACCGTCTATCGCTACAGAGAGAGAGAGAGAGAGAGAGAGAGAGAGAGAGAGAGAGAGAGATGGCGGGAGAAAACAAGGCGGCTGCGGTGGTTGGAGATGAGGAGATGGCGGCGGCGGCGAAGATGCTGCGAGCCCATGATGATAACGGTAACGCCGTCATTGCCGTCGAAGACGGAAACTCATCGCCCTCACTTGCTGATGGAATCTCGGCTGTGATTCCGGGATGGTTCTCCGAGATGAGCACTATGTGGCCCGGTCTGTTTTTCCGATAAAATTTCGTTAAGTATAAAAATAAATTCCAACCGTTAGATTAAGAAGATCAACGATTAAGATTATAGCTTACTAAACCTATTCTCAGATCATGAAAATAGCATTTCTTATATATATATATATAATATATATAATATATATATATATATATATTAATGTTATGTTATCTTACCAATATTTTGTTCTTCTGTTTTAACAGGTGAGGCTCACTCCTTTAAAGTAGAGAAGATATTATTTCAAGGCAAATCAGAGTATCAAAATGTTATGGTGTTTCAGGTAACTAAAATTCAGTTCTATTAAGTAAATTTTAATTCTCAAAAAATTAATTGTCCATTATGCATGACATTTCATCTTATCTTTTATGTTTCAGTCTGCCACTTACGGGAAAGTCCTCGTTTTGGATGGTGTTGTCCAAGTGACGGAGAGGGACGAGTGTGCATACCAAGAGATGATTACGCACCTTCCACTCTGTTCTATCCCAAATCCCAGAAAGGTCTCTTTTTGCTATTTACATTATACAATATAATTTTGTTTGTGGACAGGACTTCATATGGATTTTTCTTTTTCTAGCCTTAAATGATGATGTCTATCCATCTATGGGTACCTTATGGTCAGATATTTCAATGCAGGTGTAATTTTATTGGATATTTGCTCTTCATGTTCTTTTATCTTGTTTATCAACTTCATTTTAGGTTGAATTCAATCTAAATGCAAGCTTGTGTAATTTGCACTTGGTGATATTTGCTAGTTCAAACAATTTTCATGTGAAATATTGACTATTTTCTTCATATGATCGGAATTAATTAAGCAAATTAGTATTCAATCAGCACTAGTAAATCAAATAGGGCGCATGAACAATGCCTGATCAATGTCGAAGAGTGAACTGCTTTCGTCACTTTGATCGGCATCGACTAGCCTATAGTTGGACAAAGCAGGTGCGGCCGTGCGGCTTGATAGTTAGGTTGCATGATCATACCCTAGTTGCATAAAACTCGTGTCGGGGAGCAGGAGCAAAGGTTTTAAGGGTTCCCTTTAAATATATTGCCTTCCATTGTTACTGCTCATCAAATTGTCCATTGTTACTGCTCATCAAATTGTGTTTTATTTATCAGGTATTAGTTATTGGAGGAGGTGATGGTGGTGTGCTGCGTGAAGTTTCAAGATATCCTTCTGTGGAGCGTATAGATATTTGTGAAATAGATCGAATGGTTGTGGATGTGAGTTTATACTATTTGTCCAATGTCATTGTAATTCTTTCAGTTGTTTGCTATAATTCATTATGTTTTAATCTCATTAGCAAGGTTTTCTGTGCCGAACCGAGCCGAGATTCGGTAAACTCAGATCCCGGCACGTGCCGATATATATTTATTTATTATTTTTTAAAAAAATAAAAATAAAAATAAAAAATTAATTTAAAAATTGAAAATTAATTTAATCTCATTAGCCTGTTAGACATATGACATATGAGTGCAGTTCTACGTTCAGTTAATTTAGTCATTGGCGCTGTATGTTTTTAACCAGGAGATATTACTTCTGCCTAGATCAAAAGCAAACTTGGTTCAGTTCTTGTGTTGCTAGCTTAGTTCATAATTATATTGCTTGCTCCAGGTTTCCAAGCAATTCTTCCCTCATTTGGCTGTTGGCTTTGAGGATCCTCGTGTGACTCTACACATCGGCGATGGTATGAAAAGTTGCACCTATTTTTACTATTTATCTTCTATTCGACTTCGAACTATGTTAAATGAGCAAGGCCAGCCTACGGTGAAATTGATACTTTAAGTACTCCAGATGCAAAATTGATTCTTTGAGAATGATGTCTTATGCAAAATTGATCTTTTACTTGCTTATAAATACGTAGGTGTGGCGTTCTTGAAGGCCGTTCCGGAGAGAACTTACGACGCAATCATTGTAGATTCATCGGATCCTATCGGTAAAGAAGTCAATTTGGCTTCGATAAATCTGAATTCTTTTTGTTGATCATATAATAGATTTTCAAATCTAAGCTCTCATTGATATTCAGGCCCCGCCCAAGAACTTTTTGAGAAGCCTTTCTTCGAATCGGCGGCGAAAAGCTCTCCGTCCGGGAGGTGTTATTTGTACTCAGGCCGAGAGCATATGGTTGCACATGCACATTATTGAGAACATAGTTTCTGTTTGCTGCCAAGTCTTCAAGGGCTCTGTGAACTACGCTTGGACATCAGTGCCCACATATCCCAGGTAAATTTTACTTTATTGTTGCTATCGTTTTTTGTGTAAATACAACCCACTAGAAAGCACGGACACTCCAAAATTTCGTCCGATACAGTATCCGACACGGACACGCAGGAGAAGTGTTCCAAAAATAAAAATTCGGACACGCGTGTTGGACACGTCAGACAGGAGTGTCCGACACGAGTGTCTTGAATTTTTGTTGGTTTTTAATTTTTTTAAAGAGAGCTTTCTTTATTTTTATTTTTTTATTGTTAAAGAAATAATATACAGTACTAATAGTAAATAGCAGTAAGTAATATAATATATTATATACTCAAATATTATATTTTTATTTTTATTAATGTAGTTGGACTATTTTCGCTTCAATTTGTCTTAAAAACGTAAAATATTATATTATACATGAATTTTATTATTAATATTATTATACTTTGATATATTCAAATAATTAAGTCAGTTATTTTTTTAATTATTTATATTTTTATTGTCTTGTCCGAACTGTACCCGTGTCTTATTTTTTTAGAAATTACCGTATCCCGTGTTCGTGCCGTGTCGTGTCCTCGTACCTGTGTCTCTGTTCTTCCTTGACAACCCATAACAAGCACCAATTGGTTAAATGTTGGAAACAAACTAAATGTGTTGTGAGATTGTGTACCACTAATTTTATTTCTAATTTTCAACAGTTTCGACATAGCAGTTGATTATTTGGTATAGTGATGCACATAATACAGTTAGCATTACTCGTCGTTAACTTTACTGCGTGTTTATCTGTTTATCTATAATGGCTTGTTCATGTTGCAGTTGTTTAATATTTTGTTTATGGATACAGTGGCGTGATTGGTTTTATGCTTTGCTCCACCGCGGGGCCGCCTGTTAATTTTCAGCATCCTGTGTATCGGATCGATGAAAATGATTGTCACAACAAGCCGAAAGGTCCTCTGAAATTCTACAACCCTGAGGTACTAACTTGCCCTCATCATTTATTCTTTTTTTTTTATATATTATCATGGAGAAACTCTAACCACCATAGACAGATAAACTCACGGGTGGCACTGACGGATGTTCTTCCCTTTGCATGTATTCTCCTAAATACTTAACGCTTATCCATTAAACGAATCTCGTTTGCGTTTTCAGATTCATTCTGCTGCTTTCTGTCTACCATCTTTTGCGAAGAGAGTTATCGATTCTAAGACTCACTAAGCTCTTCAAATATCGTCGATACTTCTTCTTTGGCCAAAGGAAACCACACTTCTTCGTACCGCAAATGCAAAGGCCACCAAAATGAGCCACAGGAGATGCTATACTTTGGAATATTTTACACAAAATAATGTCCCATGGCATGTAAAATAAAGGTTCTTATTACATTGGATGTTATTAATTTTGATATTCATGATACAATCAACATTGTTTAGAGCTATTTTTAGAAACCAAGCTTGTTCTATTTACCTTACGTGGTTTTTTGGTTAACATGAGCTTGTTGGTCATCGGATTTATGGTTATGTGCGTCGATCTTACCACATTATCTTGTTGGAATGATAAGGATGGATAATAGTTTGTGCTTGCAGCTAGTCGGTAGCTCAACGACCGTGCACTGAGCTCGGTGGATCTAGATATCAACTTATATTCTACCAACAAAGAACTTGTCTTTTAGCATCGACAGGTCTATAAATGTGTTTCATCTTTCGCATTGTATAAAGAAAATAATTTTGGATGATGCTCATGGGATTTGAAATCAGACTCTATCATACATCATGAAGCATATAGTAACCTTACCTAAATCAGACATATTTTTGTAAGCATATAGTAATGGTGAGCTGTAGAATGGTTGCTATAAATTTTTGTAAGGCGCAAAATTGTATCTTTTGGCCTACAAATTGCATGGTAGCTATAAATTTTTTTTTTTTTTTTAACCCCTTTCACGAGCATCTTGTATTTACAGAACTACATTGGAAGGGTCCTTAATTTTTGGTTTTCTATTTTTATTTGCATTTATTTAAATTAATGGCTGTTTACTTCACTTTTGATGGATGTGGTTAAGTGATAAGAAGAACAGTCGATCAACATTCGTACATATCCCGAACAAAAACTTTGATATTGGTCAACATACGTACATATCCCAAACAAATACTTCGAGACATCAGGAGAAAAGCACGCATGCAGTATTAAGAAATAGAAATAAGGAGAAATGCAACGAGAGCATCTGCCTTTTTATTCATTCTGAAGGACAATCACACAACAAATGAGGCTACATTAGTATTACTAGATTTTACGGAGAGTGCTGCGAAGGAATCATAAATTTGAAATGCTCATGAGAAGGAACGGGGAACAAACAGGACTTAAAAAAAACTGAACGCAAAATTTGAGTCCTCTTATAACAAACCCGGAGATCAAGCAGACCGAATTATCCAGCAATCTTGTAGCTGGGGTTAACCAGGTTTTCCAGGCCTGCAACAACTTGCATTGATTCGATGACGTCTCCGACCTTGAGATCAGCTAAATAGTCCTCGTTCTCTGTTACATATCCAAATACAGCATACCGTCCGTCCAGTATATTGGCGTTGCTAGGAGTCAGCTCACTTTCCTTCAAAAGCCAGAAAACTTGACTGGAAGCAGAATTGTTTTCAAACTCCTGTGGGAAGATAGCATTAGAAACTTTTAAAAGTGCAATCTTTACAGCTGCCGAGGAGACTTAGGTCAAGAGTTGTACCTCTCTAGCCATTGCCATGGTTCCAAATGCATTGAAAGGAAGCTTTGTTTGAGCTTTGTACCGACCAAGCTCCTGCAGATAGGGAAGAGTAGTAGATAAGTAAAGAACTATAGAATCTGATAGATGGTTGATGCCGCGGAGTTGGAAAAGTCGAATGTGCAACTACAATAAGTAGGGGAAACATAGGTGCATTTTATTTTCAATGTTAAGCAGCAGATTTTCATAAGCTAATTAGAGATTGGAATCATCGGAATCAAGAATTAAGGTGATGTCTCGTGCCGCGCTTCGGTAAATTCCAATCTCGAGACGTGCTGAACAAGCCGATCGAGCCGTGCCAATCAGTATTTTTTATTTTTAAAAATAATTATATAAAAGATTCAGCCAGCCCAAATGGGCTGGGTTTTATAATTATATAAGAGCTGTACTTGAGGGCAGCTCTTTATAAAAGAAAAAAAAAATATTCATCACCATCTTCTTCCTCACGTGCGAGTCGCGAGGAAGAAGAAGATGGAGAGGAAGAGGGGAAGAGAGGGAGGGGAATAAGAGAGAGAGAGAGAGAGAGAGAGAGAGAGAGAGAGAGAGAGAGATGGTGGGATAGCTCTCGGCAACGGCGGCATTAGTACCGCGCAGCACCGGTAGTCCGTGCCACTTGACACCTTAAACCTCGATTGGAATACCACCATTTAACTGTCATTATCTCTAAACTTCTGAGACAGGTATTTGCACGAGTTTTTCTTAGTCTAACCAAATAGGCTTAAAGCAAAAGGAATGAGTATATGTGAAAGATTCTGACAAGCAATGCTAGAAGATGTTATAGCACTCATCAAATAAGCGCCAGCTCACAGGGAAGTTAAATCTAGAAGCCTTTATGTCCCAAATAACATATTTTATGGTGGATGCCGCAAATTATGCCTCAGAAATTCTAACATAGCATGGTGGTCTAATGACTATAAGTAAAAATCACACAAGAAGACAAAAAAAAAACAGCTTACTTCCAATGTTTCCCCATAGACTGGTGCCTTGTCTCCACTGACCATTATCTCTAGTGGTATGGTTCGAACCTTTTCTGTACTAGGATCGATAAAGCCCTCTGTAGGCCCTTCAGGGTCACCAGTTTGAACTACGAATCCATCAGCTGCAGAAAAAGTTTTAACAAATTAACCTGAGACCTGGATGTAATTCCAACTTTCAAAGGCCAGAAGCTAAATACGGTGAAAATGGTTATATTAAGGATTCAGTATTTTCATGCATGTTTGAAGAAATAAAAACACTCTCGATATGGCTAAAGAACACCTTAATAAGCATAATATTGGGGCATTACCTCTTTGGATTTCCATGCCATCATAGAAGTGTCTTTCCACTAAGTCCACAAAGTTCCCTGCAGTTACGGGGGCATTATATCCATCTAGAACAATGCGGAATACACAGTCTTGCAAGTCCGGATTATCCTTAACTTTAACCTTCATTTCTACAGTTGCCCTGCCCTTTAGAAGAGGCATGTTGCGGTATTCTTCAGGAACTTCATAAGGGAAGCCATCCACCATGTCCTCTTCAACACTGCAGAAATCCAATGTCCCAGGAAGATCTCAGCTGCAGTCAATCAGAAGGGTATAATGAGAATATTTCCTATGAAGCAGGTTTCCATATCTTATTTCGTGTTGATGTCAGGGTACAATATGGCTTCACTCTCTAAAACAAATGTGGAAAGTCAATTTACCTATTTCTTTGAAAGAAAGATTAGGCAAATCCTTTACGACATTTCTAAGTCACTTTGAAAGACACCAAAGTATCTCAAGTACTTAACTACGTCTAAATTAGTAACCTAAAAGCAATACCTAGGGAAAAAGCTACCAAATTGAATAATAAGTTAGTTAATAGTGCAATTAAATATTGTTTCTTGTAATGATTTCTATCCTCTTCAAAGTCAATTTGATTGGTAAGTATCCATTACTTGAGAACAAAAGGCAAGCAACCAATTACAGCTTACAGGTAACTCAGAAAGAGTCGGTTACAGTACCTTGTACAACAGCCTACATACGAAGAAAAAAAAAAGATGAAACTATTTCAAGCAAAGATACAATGTATTTCAGTTACCTTCCAACATATTGTAGAAGCTCCTTCTGTTTTGGTGCCACTGCATCCCTGTTCCTTTCTTGTACAATTTGCTGAAGTTCTTCCATCCCAGAAGCAAGCTTGTCGAGCAGTTCCTGCCCATGTTCTTTCTTTGATTCAGCAATGCCTGCCAAAATCATACTTTTTCCTTGGTTTAGAGCACGAGATGCCTGCCTCACATTCTGAAGGTCAACAAACACAGCTATGTAAGCAAAATAATTCTAAAACTTATAGGAACAGCGGAAAAAATAATATTGTTGTAAGAACCAACATCCACACATCTAAGCCCTTTCTTGTTTTGATAATTGTGAAACCAATAAAAGACACTATGAAATGGGAGAAAAAACAAAAACAAATACGCAGATTGACAATAGTGCTACTAACTTGTGAGCTTCTTAGACTCCTAAAAAAAGACATATATTGGGTTACACAATTTCCTCCTAGTTGCCATTAATAAAATTAAATTAGGAGTTTAGCCATTTGCATAGTGGAACCATATGCATATCATACTAAATTTTAAATCTTCGTGCTTTCTCATAAGCAATACTAGATACAATACTGTTGCTACTCAATGATGAAAACGTAAAAGATGATTGTGGTGTCATGATTTGGAAGCCGCAAATAAAGATAGCATGCAAAGGCGCACAGACAACTTACTCTTTCAACTGAATCCAATGCTTTCACACCAGAAATTTTAAGACTCTGAGTGATGTCTTCAAGGGGCTTTTGTACTTCCCGAATGGCCTTGTTATCAATAGGTAATGCATATCTTAACAATGCACCAGGATCCTTAATTGGTGGTCCAGATATAAGTACGGCCAAATCAGGTAATGCTGGGCCTACAGGTGATGCAACTGCTGGGTATTCCAAAGCAGGGAGACTAGTCACCAGCCCAATCGCCAAGGCCATGTTAAATGCACATTTCCTCAAGCTGAAAGACTTTCCTGTCTGCATAACAAACCACAAAGGACGAGGATTTTAGAAACAATTCAACAACGTGAAACCAAAGGACTTCACAAAAACAAGAAAGCAGAATTTGGAAAATTAGGTTTGTGTTACACAAAAAGGCTTATCACTTTCTTTAGAAAAAAAAAAAAAACACTTAAACTGAGTCTCCGAAGAGCATAAAAGGAAATGAACTCCGGCATGTCACAAGAAGTTTTTAAAACCAACATGACAAACTCGCCTTTAGTAATTTAGTAGAGTTAAGCTACTAACACTAATCATTGTATCGATAGCCTGTGCTAAAAAATGTAAATTTTGGTCGCGCGGCTCAACTTTTCATGTAAGTGATCTTTCTAGCCAGCAGAGTGCTCTTAATTATCAATTGCTCTCATCTTATAGTTACTAAAGGGCCACTTCTAGCCAAGATGAAAGAAATATAGCCATGATCATAAATCCACTTCCCCCAATTCCTATCAAACATTAAAGCACACAGACTTCTTCAAAAACGCCCAATCCATGTTAGTCAAAATACTTCTATGCACTCTTCGGACGCATATTAGGCACACGATACAGTTCGCCATCATACAATTCTTCAATGCTTTATGTCCATGAGATTAAAACTTCTAAACAAATTTGCTTCTAATGATTTTTGGTTCCCTACTCTCCCTTGGTAATGATATAATATATCACTACTCATTTTCATTCCAATTCCAGTTATTCTGATTCAGATAAAACTATATTAGCTTGATAAAGTTATATGTAGATACGAACTAACCTATAAAATACACACTAATTATATATACGATTTAGGTATACGCACATCTATGTGCCTGTACAAGAATAGCGCCTAGGGTCACTCCATTTATTAACAGTTCATACAGTTACCACGAAAGAGTGACCCAAGGAGCGGCTGGTGGAGCGACCAATACTATTACTGAAACTAAATTTGAGATAAAAATAGGCAGAAGAAGAGTAGAAGTCCCACCTCCTCGTGTGAACTCAGGCTTGGTTTAGGAAGCGAACAGCGAATCCAAGCGGCGGCGGAGATGGAAGACCTCTGGCGAGGATCAAAGCAACGCCGGCGAGCGGCGGCAAGAGAAGACCGGAGAGTCTCCGGCGAGGAGCGGCAGTGGCAGGAGAGCAGCGACGCCATTGGATTCGATTGATTAGCGGCTGAGATTTGCCGCGAGGCTGTGAAATGGATAGATAGACAGAGAGATAGAGAGGATTGCTACATAATAATAGATTGGAGGGAATTGAATTGGTGTGTTGGTCCGCAGGATTCGGATAAGAGTTTGTCGGAAGAAGCGTAGGAGGTTTGGATAAGATAATTAATACTTGTAGCAGTTATGTTAATATCTAGATATTTTGTTAAGTTGCATTGACTTTGTGAGATTATTAGTTACTTTCTTTTTCCTTTTTTTAAAAAAAACGAGATAAATTTTTTATTTTATCAATTTTCGATGTTATTAAAAATACCATTTTCTAATTATAATCCATTGGCCTGCATTGGACCAAAACCGTGGTCAGGAAGTAAAACTCTGGCCTGATGTGTTCTCTGAGCAAGGTGTGTAGTTACTAATTGCTCCGACAAATCCAACTCCGATGTGCATATGAGGACTTTGAATTTGCTCCGAATAAATGTTTTACGTTCTCTTTATTTCGGAAGATCACAACTAGAATTCGAGCTAGGAATATGTCCTTATACAAGAGCCACTTGAACCACACAGCAGAGGGCTAATTTGGATGTTATGTTTTGAAATAAATGATTCCAAACTCCCAATGTTAATGCATATTTCTAGATATATTAATAAACTTTACCAACAAGACGTGGCTCAGTTGGTCAACAAGCTGAGCTCAGCGGCTGAGAGACCTTTGCAAGGTTATGATCAAGCTTGCATGAAAATATAAGTTAGTAGGGAAGACAACCGTAATTACTCTACTTTATGAGATTAGTCTCATCCATGTGAAGATAAAGACACCCATAGGAAATCCATAAAAAAATCACTTTTTCCAGATCTCTAGGATGGGTAGTAGGATTTCTACCTCATAAATAAAATTTTGGATTCAAATCCCGCACATGTCTTCTGTAAGGGTTTAAAAAGTTATATTCTTTTTATATTCTATGAAATATGATATTGGCCTTTAGACCTACCTATATAGAATGACTATGATCTCTCAGCTAGTGGAACTAGATCGGTTCCATCCCAATTTTATATGTTACGAAAGGTACACAAAAGTAGGCCGGGTAGAGAAAATACATTTCACGCATATTGAATTTTGCTACATATAAATTCATTAGTATCCCTGTTATGTTTCATATTATGTTAGCTGATGATATGATGCATCAGATTGCAGGTAAGCTCTATTTTCTTTTAGAATTTGGTATATAAATTATGGCAAGCAAACCCACATATACTTGCTAAGATTAACAAGTTATCAGCACTACATCAACCAAACTCTTACCAAAAAAAAAAAAAAGATTTTATTTAGAACTCTGTTTATTTAAAAGTTTGCATGAAAATGAAGAGGTGTCTCTGATGCATCATCCTTTCTTGTTTTCGGCATTGCCGAGCCGGAATTTCCTTTCGTCGGAGAGGAGCTTGGCGAAGCGGGCTAGGGCATCTTTATTTGTCCCTTCTCCTGGGCAGTCTTGGACCAAGCCTGTCTCCAGATTAACCCTGGCAACTCTCTTCTTCAACAGCCTCTCACCAATCTCAATGAGCTTCAACATGTTCTCTTCCGTCGATACGTCCACCGACGATGTGTCTCCTTCAAGATCATCAGCCTGCATTTTTCAACACTACAATTAGCGCTCAATTTCCATAACCCGTGCATACGGGACTCTCTCTAGGTCGTCGTATTAGTGCTCGAATCTTCCTTTTCTTAGTATACAAAAAAACAATAACGAAAACAACAAATCAGTGGAAAGTTACGAGCGAGCACCGATTGAGAATGATAGAATGTACGCAGTATGCTCCGAAGCATGGTTTTAGGTGCCGGTCGGCACAGCTCGTGCCGGACGGCACATGCCTGTTTCGGCAGTTGTCGCCACGGCACGTGTCAAAAAAAAAAAAATCTTATATTTGAATTTTTAAATAATTTTTTTATTTTTTTATTTAAAAAAATTAACAAATAAATATATATCGGTACGGTCGGCACGTGCCGGAATCTGAGTTTACCGAAACTCGGATCGGCTCGGCACAGAAAACCTTACTCGAAGGATACTGTTTCCGTAGGAATCTGTCTATGCAGCTTAAGCCATTGAAGTAAGTGAATTCAAAGACTTACTTGAATGCGAAGATAGCTGGTCTCGGAACGGACGGTTTGGAAGATAACCGAGGCATGAAAGTCAACAAGATCTGCGCTTGCATGGCTAAAACTATCGATCAACGGAGTGAAGCCGCCCTGATACAACCATCCGAAAATTCCCCATTTTGCTGCGATCTGAGCCGAGAATCTTTCTTCGAGCCTCGCCGCTCCCGTGCCGACGGAGATCACCAGGAATTTGTGGTGTTCGGTTGGATGCATGCCGTCGAAGTCACAGTTCGCCTTCAGGATCTCACTTGTCAGTTGATTCATAGCCACCACTGTCTGCATTTAACTTCATATATCACAAGTCCTCCATGGTGCATAACATACTACTTTTTTTTGTAAAGTATTATAGCTCCCAAAAGAAAAGCTCCAGAAATTCTCCCAAAAACTTGAAGGAATTATATGTCGCTCAAAAGCGATTATGTGATGTTTAAAGTGAACAAGATATCCCCAGCATAAAGTATCCCAACTGGTATGGTAGGTGGCTCATGAACAATCACTAGGAGTTCGAGCCTTGCTCCCCGCAAAGCAGGATATAATTTTTTTTTGAAATTTTAGAAAATATTATCAAGGTTATGTTAGTTATGTGATTATACTCAACAGTGTGTCAGAAAATAACTACTTTCTAGCTATGGTCCAAAGACTATAGCTAAAAAATTATATTCTATAAAATTATATGGTATTTGCCACAATGAGATCTCGCCTCATTATTCCAAAAAAAAAAGAGTGAAGTGTATCCATCTTTAGGTAGATTTTTGCACTCATATTATGTATGAACTATAACTAACCGGATTATTTGCAGCGACGCCCCCATCGATGAGATTAAATTCACGAACTTTGCCCGTGGAGTTGCTCGTCTCAAAATGATGCGCCGGAAGATACGTAGGGGCGGCCGAAGTGCTTATGCAAACATCCGACAACAAAGGGTTCTTCAATGGTTCATTTCTCGCCTGCGATCAATTCAAAATCCGTAAGGTTTATTTTGAATGTACTTAGAACATTCATGCCGTGTGAACCAAATCTATCTCGACTACATACGTTTGGAGTAGTGATCCGATGCACTCGAATGTATGGTTTAAAAGAAAAAACAATTACGATAAATTTTTGAAAAATAAAATAACATAAAAATTATAGATTTTGATGAAATCTATAACTTTTATGTTTAAATTTTTTCTAAAAATACTTCTAAACAAGTATTTTTGTACTCCAAAACTTAAAGTTTTGAAGCGGGTTTTAAAACAGTTTTGAAATCAGCTTCAATCCGTTAAGTTTTGGAGCAACAAAACACTTATTTAGAAAAAAATTTTAGAAAAATTTTTAACATAAAAATTGTAAATTTAATCAAAATTTATAAATTTCATATTAAATTTTTTTTTAAAAAATACTTAAATTTAAAATAAAAAAAATTATGCACTCGAGTGTATGGGATCAAAATTCTATTCGTTTGTCAAGATAAGTTTGGATCTGGTATCACATGATGAGTTTAGTCGGTGATAATAATTTTATCCGTATTTTACGATAAAAATAAAATGAAGTACCTCATATGTGGAGAAGATAGTGGGCTGGAGGATCTTGATGTCAAATGTTGGGATGACGATGTTGGTTATGGTCTGGTCCAGTCTTGTATCACCGAGCAGATCCTGCACCTTCTTGTGAAGGAACTTGCCATCATATTTTGGACCATTTATTGAACGAAATACACCCCTCAATGATCCAAAAATGCCACTGCATCATGATAATTTCTCTTAATTATTATCGTAAATTATATACGGCGACACATGTTATTTTACTGTCCAGATTGGGACTACACGGCTGATTTATTTGCCCCGAGATAGAAGAAATTAGGGGTTTTTACATATCAACCCTTTACGTTTGAAATCTAACAAATCAGTCCCTGAAAACACGTTTTCATGGACTGATTTGATCGGCCCTCGAATTAGGGAGGCTGATATGCAATTTACCGAAAAAATTAAGTATGACAGAAAGTATAATCTACTTCGTCATCTTACTTAAAAAATATTAAAAAAATCAGTTTTATTTTTAGTGTTTTAGAAAATATGAATTTGAAGAAGAAGTTGCTCCGGATTTTTTATTTTTATTTTTAAAGGGTGTCACGAAAATATGAATGTGAAAAACAAATCGAAATGTCGCATAAAAGTATTGTGAAAATTTCTTTTTTTATCCCTCTTTATAAAACTGTGCGGAATTTTGGGAGCGCAACATACGTATCCTGTGGAAATATTTTGGGACAATTTTCGAGGTAGAATTGGTTGACGTCCTTGGCGGAGAAGAGCGGGCGCATATTGGTGTCCGGTGCGGTGAGCATGGTGGTCACCAGACCTCCCGTGCTCGTTCCTGCAACCACGTCGAAGTAGTCCGCTATCCTCGCATCCGGTCCGTCCAATTCCTACACATATACATGCACATATAAACATATTATTAATACGTATAATGTAAATAAAAATTACCAAAAAATTAAAAAAAATAAATAAATAAAATGATTTTTCAGTCATTGCCAAAGATATAGTTAAGATCTGGAGCAATGAAAAATCACCAAATATTTCACCCAAAATATTGCCAGAGATATAGTCCGTTCCTTACGGTGTAGATCAGTGTGTTTGTCTGCAGAAATTTAAGTGCGGGCAGAGGTGCACATCTACAATCCAATATAGTTGTATTACTAGAGCACGATAGTCATAGTGCAAAGGTTCGACGGTGAAATCGGGATGAGCGCCATCCAAAAATTTACATGTTACGACAGTCGCATAAATGTTGTCTGATTATAGACATGATTTCTATCGTAAATCTCAAAAAATGATTTTTCCTTTTTTTTCTTTATACAAAAATGTATTTTTATACTTTATAACTCAAAATGACGTTTTTATACTCTATTTGATCTAGAAATGACGAAACCATCCATACAAATTTTGTTATTTATACGGTCAAGGATATGAAAAATCATATTTTTATAATTTCGAATTATCGAAAGTACACAAATATAAATATTCCCAAAAAAAAAAAGTAGAGTTCATTTTGAGTCTTGATAGGACTTCAGATTTTGGGACAAATTTTGTAGCTATATATGATATTGCTGATTAAGATGGAATATATGCAAGTACCTGAAGCTTTGATTCAAGAAAGTTAAGAACAGTTCCGGGAATGAGGCCCCTGACGCCGCCGCCGTCGACGCTGAGGACGGTGATGATCTTCCCCAAGCACGGCGGGGGCAGCCTTTGCACGGCGGCGTAGGAGGCGCTGGTGGTGTATCTAGCCATTGGAGGAGCTTCGGAGAACGTTGAGATGTTCTATATCTGCTCATTAGTTGGAATTTATAGGCACGTATAGAAAGTGATAAACCCAACGACTCAAAGACCCGCTCGTAGTGGGTCTTAAAATAGTAGATATACGCAGTTAAATATTTTTTTTAAATAAAAAGTTATATTTTGTGCCGTTAATTATATTTATTAGTAATATATTGATGGTTATGCTTAATATATCTTATCCTTCGTAACAAATAGAAAATTGTTAAGCGTGACTCACGTGCTACTACAATCAAGGTATGGTTTTACGTATAATCAAAGGTCAAATTGTTCTTTTGACCCCCAAAAAAAAAAGAAAAAAAAAAAGAAAAATTCAAATTGTGCATGTTCTTAACACGTGCTACACTTGTACTATAGCGATTTTTTTTTGTTGGTTGATGCTACGCATGACAATAATATAATCGAAATATAAATATTAAATGTTAAACGGACTTTTATAATACTCCCGATAAAATAAATATCTTATTAATAAAAAATTGAATCTAATTTATTGTAAATTCATCAAAGTACTCATATAATTATTGTACTTATTCAAGAACACTCCCTTTAACACTTTAATAGTGCTTGATTATCTCATCTCTAATTTATTGATTTTTTTTTTTTTTCAGCTACTTGTAACTCAAACTCCATCACAACTCAATCATATGATAATATTTAGAACACATCAAATAGTTCAATAATTGTAATATATGCACCAGAATAATTTTTTATTTATTGCATACACTTTAGAATAATTTTTTATGATTCAGAATATTTTAGAAAACTTTTATCATGATTCAAAAGATTTTAGATGGAAGTATTATGAAACATGATAAAGTTATTATTATTATGTGTCTATAAACTATACAACGATTAAAGATTTTAAAGGATGTAAAACAATTGTCGATGCATTCTTTGTAGATTAAGATGTGGATGAATAAGTTGGAGAGAAATTGGCGGACGAATAAGAATTTGGTCGTAACGAGGAATTAGATTAGAGAGAATGACGGATAGATGAACGAAGGCGAGAGTAACTTTGAGTGTCCGGGATACGTAATATTTTCATGTTACAATGGGGGTGTCCAACAAAAATGCAATATTCTAAAGCATGGCGAAGATATTAAGAAGTGTTTTTTGAAGAATATTTAATACATTTATAATATTTTTAGAGGTGTTTTGAGGTATTCCTAATAAATACTGTCTTTAAAAAGATAGCAGTATTATAAACTATATATTTTTATCTTTTACATGTGTAATAATTGATTAGGAGGTACTGTTTAGCAAAATACTCATAAATATTTTTTTAGAATTATTTTTAAAAAATATTAAACACAAAAGATAAATTACACCAAAATCTACTTTTTTTTTCTTATTAATTTTTTTTAAAAAAATAAGTATAGTATATGTTTTGGAATTATATTACAAATTCTTCGACGAATTAAGGACTTTTTGAATCATTTTTGCAAAATATGAGCTTATTCGACAAATTCCTTTTTTATATATAAAGTTTGGGGATATGGCATGTATCACATGTCTAAATTCAATTGGCTATTGAAGTTGGAAATTAGGGACTGAGCAGTTAAGTCTGTAACCCCTTATTATAATATTAAAATATAAGAGTTGGGTAAGGTACTATCTTATATCTCAATTTAATTATTTAGTAATTAAAAAATAAACTTAAATTATAAATGATAGTTATCGTAAAAATTTTATAACTATCTAAAAAGTTAGAAAATCGTCATCTTTTTTTGCTCTCCTATATAGCATTTATATAATATTCAGGTTAGACTTATCTTATTTATAGTTTCGTATTTCTAGATTTTTTTTTTAGGATTCTTTTTTGAGAAAAAAATATGATACTTAATAAATCGGTATAATTAAAAAAAACGTACAAATATTTTAAATTTAAAAATTGAGTAAATTATAAAATTTTACTAATAACAACTTTAAAAATGAATTCTAATTATTTTTAGTACACACATGCATGAGAGGTGCATCATTGGCTAATCTCTTTTGACATTGCACTTTTTTTTCTTTAAATGAAGGGATTGGTAACTATTTACACACCCAAAGTTATGACAATTAGTTAGCTAGATTGTATACTAGAAGACGATCTCGATCTACTATCATAAAGGACATGTTGAGAGTTTAAATTCCAGCAAGCGTGAGTTGGAAAGAATTTATCGTATCGAGCTATTTTCGATTAAAATATAAAAAATAACCGAACTCAGCAAACACAGTTAAAAAAAGAAGTTATGACAATTGATTCTAACTAGTTATTATGTCTTATGAAATATTCATAGTTTAATCAAACATAATAATCGAGTCCAATTTTGTGCAATATTATTATATAAACAATTTCTATAAATTTGCTAAGAATCAAATATGAGATGTTACAGTTATTGAATGAGTAGTGTTATTGGGCCAAAATATTTAATCCGAAAAATAATCTAATTTGTTTTTTTTTTCGTATTTTGGGATTGATAAATCTGTAATTTACTAATCCCGATGCATAAAAAAATACCGTTTAAATTATTTTCGAACTATTTTATTAGATCCAATAATACCGAATACAATCATACCGTTCCAATCAGACAGTCTGTCTCTCTATTATTGTCCCTCTAATATGCAAATCTTATCTAATGATGATCAATTAAATAGTACTTAATATTAAATAATTTATTGGAAAAGCTAATTTTTTGGGTCTATTTTTTGCCATCTTGTACTATCACAATATTTAATGTGTGCCATTTTCTTTATTGCAAATATATTTTTAAATCGCTCTCCCAACTTCCCTTGGCAATCACATGAAACACACTTTTTTTCATATATCCATATTTTTTTCATGGACATTTTTGGGAGAATTTCTTCGAACCTTCATAGTTTATAGTTAGACGTTTATAATTTTTTTTTTCAAGACATAAATTTATCAGATAACTTACTAACTACAGTAGATATAAGCAATTATAGTAACGCTCATACACTTAAAATATACATCCAAATATTTACCAGTAATAAAAAAAATAATGTTAAATACATAAAGAATTACCTTTTGTTGTAGCATTCACATAAAGAATTACCAAACCAAATAACAATTTATAATAGAACCGCAGGCGGACCAGTTTGGACCGGACCGTTAAAGCCGACCAGTAAGATCTGATTTTTTTGGTCCGAACTGATATATAAACACCCATATTTGTAGAATTCGAACTTATAATTAGTGCCACACAATGGAGGAATCCGATTTACTTTGAAATAATATTAATTTATTTATATTTGAGTGAGATCTTTTTATTTATTTTCTCAATATTCTACGACTCTTTTAGAAGATTATGAGTTAGGGAAAGATCGATGTAAAGCTAAACAAAACTGAAATACAAGCCATAGTAAGAACACAGAATGATTAAATTTAGGGATTTTATAAAGGGATAATTACAAATCAGCCCCTTTTTAATGTTCGCTCGCAAGCCTCGCATTAGCACTATGCATGTCGGGCCAAAATCTGGATTTTTTCGGTGGGCTTGTTGTAGGCCCACGAACATGTCCAACTTGAATATTTGATTCTAGGATGGCAGAATCTGTAAATACTTCATAAACTCTCCCATGCAGTTTTTGCATGCAGCCGCGCGGGCTGCGTGAGCGCCCGCGCGGCGAAAGATTAGGAGAAGAAGTTACTCTCCTCGGCCGTGCGGCAACAAACCACCACCGTCCGATCCGATCGGCGATCATAACGACGGTTCGATCTTCTCGCGACATTAATGGATCTCGATCGATGCACATAATTAATTTCTGATTCATCTTTATCCTTTTTTGGATTAAACGATATTATTTCGATTTATTGAAATTTTTTTCTCTCATTTAAGTCTGTCCTCTTTCTTCTTCGGTTCAATTCAAACTCTCGAGATCAGTGTTCACCGAATATGGCCATCATTCTATGTCTGTATAAGTATCACCATTACTGCGTTTCTCGTACCGTTTCTTTGAGTTCTTAATTGGAGAAGCCAAGTATCAGTGAAGATGGTTAGCGCAGAGGCTGCTCGCAATGTCGTCGGGATCATCGGTATATATGTTTTCAATTCCATTTTCTGATTATATTCCATGAATTTACTCTCTGATTCTTTTCTTTCTTGGTATAGGGAACGTGATATCCTTCGCGTTGTTTCTCTCCCCAGCGTAAGTACTTGAAATTACTTTCTCAGATCCTTAAACTCTAACGATCTAATCATCGGTCAATCTGCACGGATGCCGATGCAGGCCGACGTTCTGGAAGATTGTGAAAAATAAGGCGGTGGAGGGGTACTCGCCGGTGCCGTACATCGCTACATTGCTGAACTGCATGCTGTGGGTGTTCTACGGTGTGCCCGTTGTCCACCCCGATAGCACACTTATTATCACGATTAATGCTGCTGGTTTCGTTCTCGAATCCATCTACATCATCATCTTCCTCATCTATTCTCCCAATAATCTCCGCGTATGTTGTAATAAATTAACTATTAATCTCTGATAATTCGTTGTTGTTTCTTAAGTTTTGATCTGTTGTTGAAGATGATTTGAGGTTTGTATGTGTTACAGATGAAGGTGGCCAAGTACTTGGTGGCGGAGTTCGTGTTCGTAGGAGCGGTGATCACCGGAGTGATTGCCGGAGCTCATACGCACGATAAGAGATCGTTGATCGTGGGTATCCTATGTGTCATCTTTGGCACCTGCATGTATGCAGCTCCCCTCTCTATCATGGTGAGTGAGATATCTGACTCCAAGCTATCACTATTTATTCAATGTACTTTTATGCGAGTCTAATATATAGGTCGCTCCAATACTCACTCCTTGGATCACTCCTGCTTTGTTAATAATAAGGGATGGGTAAGATGAGCCATTGAGCTTTACCCTCTCAGGAAGTGTAGGAGTGATTCTAGGAGTGACCACTACGTTAAAAAAAATTCAGATAAGGAGTAGAGGTATAGAATACATGTTTGATAGTATATATAACATAATGCCCTATTGTTACACAGCAACGTAGCAATTATTAAGGTAATTGATATATATATATATATATATATATATATATATATATATTAATTACAAAATTGTAGTTATAGGTTACTCCTCGTGGCTGAACGGTTTCTTTTTTGCACAAACAAATTCTCCATCACATATCCTTTACATAGGATCTTAAGATAAATTTGTATAAGTTTCAAAAAATAAAAGATGAAGATAATCTTGGTGTACAAAGGTGTCCAAACTCTTGGCACATGAAATAAGGATTGATCTATATCGGCTACGTTCGTTTCGGTTCCATGGAAATGATCGAGTGGTGAAGCAAATCATCACTAATATGAGCAATTTGTGATAATTGTGATGGTTTCTTAATGACTCATGTTTTTTTTAGAGGACGGTTATTAGAACAAAGAGCGTGAAGTACATGCCGTTCTCGCTCTCGCTCGCATCATTTTGCAACGGCATATGCTGGACAATCTACTCATTACTAAAGTTCGACAAGTTCGTTCTGGTGAGTCTCTCTCTATCTATGTGGATTCTTAGTCAGCATACATACCGCAACTATAACATTTTATTGCCGTGCAATATTTTTCAGATCCCTAATGGTCTAGGCACACTCCTCGGACTCGCGCAGCTTGTACTCTACTTCTACTACTTCCGCTCGACTCCGACGGATGACGACCAGAAGTCCGAACTACAACTTCCAACCACAAATGGTATCAGAACTGGCACTGCAAGCAACACCGCCAACAGCCGTCAAAATTAGCGAATGATATTGTGGCTGCTTGTTTGTGGAGCTCTATAATTCTAAGTTCAGGATAACAAGTTTTAGAAGCAGGATTTGAGTTCGAAAGCGATTAGCCATTAGAAATTTAACTTGTTTTTCTTGATATACATATTTGTTTTTCTTTTGGATGCTATGTTCTTTAAGAGTATGTGGTATGCAAGGATGATCTATGGATAATTGTCTCAACTGACATGTGCAAGCCTGATTTCAACAAATTTATTAGCATTTTAATATAGGAAAGAAAACTATTTTTGGCAGTAGAAATCAGGACAATTTTATTATTTTTAAGTTTATTTTGACATAATCATTTGAAATTCATATATAATGTTTCTGATTGCTGTAAAATAAATTATATTTAATTAAGTTTCTAGCTTTACTGGGTTACGCTTTAATAGTTCGTACTTCGTAGACAATATATTTTAGACCGTAAGTATAAACTAGGATGAAAATGAGTGGAGTAGCTAAAGCTCGGATCTGTTATTTTAGATCAAACTCAAGTTAGAGTACTATGAGTTTCAGTGGATGAGCTCAAATTCAGCTAGACTTAGAAAAACTCGTGCTCGAAAACGTCACCATCCGAATTTGAGTGCGTGTGGGGTGAAACCTCGGCAGGAGTTTCGAAACTCTCACGGTTCCTTCTTACTTTTACTAGATTATATATTGTACATTTGCCTATTGAGTAACTTTATTCAAATGCTTAACTTCTATAATCTAAACAATATGGACACGTTGATAATATGTCTCGTGCAATATTTGACACATACACTCGATAGACATGCCAAAGGTGTGTCTAAAAAATAAAATAAAAATAATTCCAGATATACATGTCAAGACATGCCAGGCATGAGTAGTGACCGACATGTTCTATTTATGAAGTTTCTTTTTTTTTTTACTTTTAAATTTTTTTTGAGAGAAGCAGAATATTATATAATCCTAATATTATAGCAGTAAATAATGTAATATAATGATATAAAAGTTATTTTTATTTTTATTGATGTAATTAGACCTTACTATTTAATTTATTTCATGAATGTCATATCTTATATTATGTATGGATTTTGTTATTAAATATTATTGTACTTTTATATATCCAAATATTAATATTAATTATTCTTTTATTATTTATATTTTTTATTATTGTGTCTGAACTGTATTCGTGTCCCTTTCTTGTAGAAATTACCATATGCTGTCTTCATGCCATGTCACATTTGTACCCGTACCCGTATCCGTATTTTCTGGTCTATAATTCTAATTATTTCCTAATTATTATGAGTTTAATTTCATGCAAAATCAAATACAAAAAAAAAAAAAAAAAAAAAGCGAAATCCTCCCAAAACGAAATTTAAAAATCAATGAGCCACAATTTCCTCCTTTCCCACCCTATAAGGTAGGAAACAAACAAATTTAACTCTCCTCCACGGCATCACACCTTTCTCTCAAAAAAGAAAAAAAAAAGGAAAGAAAAAAGAAAAAAGAACAAATAATACCATCGATCATGTCTATACGCAAAAACAAGAACAAGCATCAAGATTGATATCAAGGGGAAGAGGAGATCCATGGCTAATAACAATCACCACCACCAGCTCAAGGAGCTCCGCGAGATCTTTAGCCGCTTCGACATGGACGCCGACGGCAGCCTAACCCACCTCGAGCTTGCCGCTCTGCTCCGTTCCCTCGACCTTAAACCCTCCGGCGATCAGATCAACTCCCTTTTATGAGTTTATCCACCATCGACGCCAACGGAAACGGCACCATCGAGTTCGACGAGCTCGTCGCCGCGCTAGCTCCATTGTTGAACGAGCAAGAGCTCGCGCACCACGCGCAGATCGCCGAGATCTTCAGAGAATTTGATCGCGACGGGAACGGCTACATCTCCGCGGCGGAGCTCGCGAGATCCATGGCGAGGGTGGGACACCCGTTAACTTTCTTGGAGTTGACGGAGATGATGAGGGAAGCGGACACCGACGGGGACGGACTCATCAGCTTCAACGAGTTCGCTGCCATCATGGCGAAATCCATGTCCTAGGGCGGACCGGCGCTGATGGCCCCTGCCTCCGTGTCTTTTTTAAATATATATTTTCTTTTTTAATTTTTGTTTTAATTTATTAATCGTGTACAGTATTTAATTGAATGGGAGGAGAAGAAGTTACTCAACTTGTTGTCGAGGAGACTTTCCATGTTTTTTTTTAAATTTTTATTTATAAATAGTTCAATTTTTCTTCATGTGAAAGGGTCAAGTCAAATCAACCAATGGCTAAAAACAAATATATATATTTTTATTATTATATTTCAAAACTAATTACACCTCAACCCTGAATTCAAAATATTACAAATCAACTTCTAAATTCGTACCATAAATATTCTTATTATTATGATTATATTTTTTTTTAAAAATTAATTATCAAAAAATAACATTTAATATAATTATATTTTTTATATATTTTTTTAAAAGTAGGTTTTTAGATTTAAAAATTTAGTGAGTTAAAGCTAATCCACTAAAATTTTAAAAATCTCAATACATATATTAAGAAAATTTTTTAATATCATCTATAATTTTGTGTTTAATATTTTTAAATAATTATTCTAAGACATAAAAAAATAACAAGTTTAAAAGAAAGATCTTATTTCTAACACTGTTACCAATTGATATGTAAGCTTCCCAAAAGAAATGATAACTCAACCATCAAATTCTTACAACTTCTGCATAGGCTCCACCTTGTGCAATATCCGCAACACCATAATCTACCGCCCCTAAGACTACTTTAGTTCTTCTGGATTAATTTTTATTTATTTTTCAATAATTAAGAAATATTCAGCTAAATTATATACTACGATAAAAATAAATTAATATAAATAATATCAATTTATATTCTACCAAAGAAAAAGATCTCGATCTTTGATAGCAAAAATTTGCTTCATGACGTGTCCATCCTTCTAACATTTCGGGCAGCAATTTTTTTTTTCTTTTTTTTTTTTTTTTTTTTTTTTTTTTTTTTTTTTTGGGGTCAAATTCAGGTAGTAAATTTAAGTTTATATAGTTGGTCATTCAGTCCGTAGGACTGAGCATTACCCGAACCTATCCGAAAAATCGAACCGACCCGAACAAAGTCAAAATTTCGGATTTAGTTCGGGTCGGGTTCGGATCGGTATTTTAATAGTTCGGATCTATATAATTCGGTTCGAGTTCGATGGTCAAATTTTGGATCGATTCGGGTTGGACCCAAATTATCCTCACAAGTCATGTATTAATTAATTTTCATTGGTTTTTGTGTGTAAATTCTTTCTTTTTAAACAAAATATTCATATTACAACTATTCGGGTCGATCCAAATCAACGCGAACCTACCCGAATCCGAATTGATGTTAAATAAAAGTAATTTGTGATGTTATTCGGATCAACCTGAACTAACCCGAACTGACCGAATTTTAGTCGAATCGGATCTGAAGGTATTCGGTTTGGATCGGCCTTAAAAATTTCGGTTCGGATCGGTTCGGGCCGGATTGACCCGAATGCTCAGCCCTATCAGTGCTCAGCCCTATCAGTCCGTATGCATGAAAATTTTAATCATCTCATTTGTTTTTCCACAAACTTCAGGCTAATATATACAAAACTCATAAACACTCACGCAGGCATTGACAAATTATCTAACAGTCATTACAGAAAATGTAAAAGAAATAGAAAAAGGAAAAAAATAATAAATGCCTATAAAATTCCTTAATCACCTAGATAAGAGAGGCTGCTGAGCTTCTTGATCTGAATCAGGTGCCCTTCTCCTACCACCGCCCGCCGTGATCCCAAACCAAGCAGGATTCTCCGGGGGCATGTTCTCAGGATCATCAGATTTTCCTTTGGCGCACATCTGTTGTAATATTTCATGGTAACCCGGAAAAAATTGCCTCCGCACAACACGGAAAGTGAAGTAAGGTATTAAGGTTGCAACGGCAACGAACAGAGTCGAGATCCAGAAGAACGGCGCGGGTGCTAACCCATCGGTGAAAACCATGAAACCATTGGTCGAAATAGTGGGCGTGATATATCCATAGACCACCATGAAGATGTACCAGAGAGCGATGCTGCCCCAAATGAAAATATGCTGGATCAAAGTGAAGTAGTTGATTGCGAGCGCTAACTGACAGTTAACGACCCAAACAACACAAGTGTACATTGCGGCCCCGAACATACCCAGACCGACAATCTCTCCTCCCTTCCGGAAGGCCTGATGCTCGAACAATTTTATGCAGAAGAAGAAGATACTGACGGCATTAATGATACCTATTCCCATCCAGCTGAGGATCCTACGCCAGGTGAAGAGGATATTCTGAACCCCTACTTGGTAAAGCAGAGGGAACTGCATAGAGAAGTATGATTTTAAAGTTTGCGAGAATCGAACTTAAAGTATACATAGAACTCAATTAATCACTAGCGAACCCAGCGGCGCACTAGTTAGATTTATCCCGTCTAGTAGTGCGGATTCGAATCCTGCCCAAAGGTAGGAAGAAAACACGCTTCGCGAGTTAGCGGGTATGTGTGCGTACACGTCCCCCCCCTCCCAAAAAAAATAAAATAAAAATAAATAAATAAATAAATACATAAATAATAAAATAAAGACTGGATAAACACCGCCGAAAAGAAATGAAGTGCCAAGAGCGGCCTCCACGCCCTGGGTTCGCCTTTTATAGTTTTATAGAACTCAATTAATCACCTATGTATATGCAAAAAAGTTTCTAATGCTAGAAGTGTTATTACATGGAAGGTTACTATAATAAGTCTGATCATACTTGTTTATCTAATATGCTTATACCAACATACTTCTAAGTTGCATACTAACACCTACGCAGATCGAAAAGAGCAATGCTATACACAGTGGCGGATCCAGGAATTCTGTTAAGTGGGGTCAGAAAAAACTAACAATATTTTATGGTAATATAATAATAAGAGTGTTAACTATTTAAATATTATATCAATTTTAAAAAATTTACAAATATTTTAATTCTGAATTACAATATAGAATAGTTCAAAATATCTACGAACGTCTAATAACACTCCAAAATATAAATTCAAACTCTGTATTTAATCGTAATAAATACAAAAAAAAAAATATGAAAAAAAAAAATCAAATTTCATTCAACAAAAAAAATAAAATTTTAGGTTTTCGTAGATATTTTACGGTGTTTGTAAGTACTTATATGTATTACAGAAAGTTCTGGAGTATTTATAAATATTTTGAGATGTTTATAAGTATTTTGGAGTATTTTGAGATGTTTGTGAGTATTCTATGAAATTTGGGATATTCTGAAATATTCGTGAATGTTTGATATATTCGTAAGTATTTGGAATGTTCTAGATAATTTCATATACAATTCAAAATAATTTTATATTTTTATTTTTTAAATAATAAAAAATTACTATACAATACACAAAACACATACACACACAAACAAACAAACAAATATATATATATATATATATTTATATATACACAAAACATATATATATATATATATATATATATGCACACAAAATCAAGTGGGGTCATTTGACCCCACTTGGTATATATTGGATCCGCCCATGGCTATACACCTCTACAAGTTTTCTCTAAATTCATCTTTATCATCTATTCACCCACTATAAATAAAGAAAAACCTACTCACCCCCAATAAATCACACATTAAACCACACAGAACTAATCTCCACCACATATTAATCTCATAATCTGTGCATTTACCTCGTGATCCGCACAAATTATCAAAATTACAACTATACCCACTATAATATGTGGTCTTGATGTTGCCACGTATATATGTAATTTATTGTGTGATTTCTTAGGTGAGCATAGCAAAATCCATAAATAAAATTATACTACCATCTATCACATCATCCCACTATCTAATCTATTTAGAGACAAAAATTAGAGGTGTATAGCATTTTGATTAAGAAAGAATTTCAATTCTTATGAAACACCACCTTACATGTAGCACTATTGGCAAATTTGAACCGAGTTGTTCTTCAGTTTCTAAACACACAGAATGTTGAAAATGTAAATTAAAAGAGATGCACTCACCTTTAGACAAAATTGAGCGGAAACATCTTGGTCGAAAACACCTAGAGCAATGACAGGGAGTGATGTGAAAAAGACATTGTACGTCGATAAGTACCAGTCATTGTATGCCGACTGCCCAGAGAAAGACGCGTATGCTTCGTATAAGAAGAGCGTCACGCCAAATACAATATTTTTGTAGAAAAAGTAGCATATCTGCAAAAACAGTATAATATCAGAAATAAAGATATTCCGTCGAAGAGATGAGCACTAGAAATCAGAAAGACGAGTTATGTGAATTACCATCGATGAAATTCTTCTGTAACACCAGTGTCCGTGAACCAGAAGTAATCTCTCAAGAAAACGGAACTGGGCAATTGCTATATCACTGTTCATTACAGCCTTAGGCCGAATGAAAACTTAGATTAAACTTTATGTAATTACAATATAAGAAAATCTAGCTAATTCATTGTTTCCTAATCCTAGTGGTACTTAATGAGAAATGCTATTCTTCATGCTTATTTTGATTCTGAAAAATTCAGGACTGATATGGCATTGTCCACATCAACCGACTTTTAATTATTTTATTATTATTAATTAAATGTTTGAAAAAAGACCACTTCCCATGTGATAACTTAGAAAAGTAAAAAATAGTCTTCCAAACAATTGAACTTTTGGGATGATGTGGATAGGGCTAATGTAGACTTGTCCACATCAGCCTTGAATTTTTCATGATCAAAATGATCATGAAGAATAGCATTTCTCGTACTTAATTAGTGATAATTTCATGTGTTTCACCTGCATTCCTTCAGGTCCACTAATGCCAATGCCAATATCCGCTTCTTGGAGCATTCCAACATCATTGGCACCGTCGCCAACTGCTAAGGTCACTTTACCACCAAGCTTAACCAGCTTTGCCACCTAGAGAAGAACCCAATATTAATTTGAATTTGCATAACCTAAAGAATATTTGTTGCAGTAAAAAAAAAAAAAAAAAAAAGAAAGAAAAAAAAAGCAACAATAAAGATTGAAAAAATTAGGTGCAACGTTCTTACATGGGCTTTTTGTTTTGGTGTAGAGCGGCAACATATCAGCGAGACGCAACTAGTTGCTAGATCCAAGAACGACATCTTAATGTCATCTTCCAAAGCATGTTCAAGAGATTTACCATCAATGATCAAGGCACATTCGGTATTTGACGATTCTAGAGACATCTTGCCTTCTCTTATTTGGTTAACGACGCTTTTCTTTGACACCTAAGTCACAGATAGAACGAAGGTGTTGGCTATCATTCACTCTTATAGCTGTCCAGTATTCCATAATGCTTACATCATCATTACCTTCGCAATCTCATCTTTGTTTCCCGCCTTCTCTAGTGTTTTGATTTCTGGCGTTTCCAGACTGATGATTATCTGCTGCATACCTTCTCTTAGAAGATTACATGCATACCTGTACATAGTAGAGTCAGATAAGAATTTTCTTTTTTTTTTAAATGATGTGAAAACATTTAATATTACAATATTTGCCCTTTTACGTCCCCCCCCCCCCCCCCCTACCTAATTTGAAATTGCAAAATGTGTCCCTAATTCAAAATGACCTATTTATGGCCTCGTCAAGTTAATTGTTCTCGTTTTTCAGAAACAGGATTCATCATTTCACAGAGAGAATGGGGCATAAAAAATCATTTTAAATTAGGGGGGCATATTTTGACAATTTCGAATTATAGGGGGCACATTTTGGCAACTAGCTCTTTAATATTTAAGGGTTCACTTGAAACTGAAAACAGTCATATACCCTATATTGATGGCAGTCTCCATTTTATCTCCTGTTAGCACCCATACACTAATTCCAGCTTTTTCGAGCTTCTGGATACACTCTGGAACCTGGTGTGAAGAAAAGAGATAATCAAGACATATGCAAGACTCAATCTAAGATTCTAAATCATGATTAAAGTTCCTCCATACCCCATTTTGCAATTTATCCTCTATAGCTGCTGCACCAAGAAGTATCAAATCCTTCTCTATCTTATCTGCCACTTCATCAACTTTTTCATCTCTATCAGCACTTACTAAACTTTTCGCCTCCGAAAATTCTTTATTGAAATCTTCATATTCTTGTTCATCAAGCTCTCGATATGCAACAATTAAAGTCCTTAATCCTGCATCAGCATACTCCTTCGTATGTGCTTTGGTTCCTTCCTCGAATGACCTTCCACTGTTAGCGAGCCTTTCGAACATGACACTGTTTATTTTAAACAAGCAAATTAGTAAAACAAAATTTTAAATATCACACCATCTATTGTAGTATTTAAGTAATAGAAAAAATGTAGCTCACGGACCTGTCGGCACCTTTACTGAATAGAAGCAATTTTCCTTCCTCATTTCTAATTATTACTGACATTCTCTTCCTGGAACTGTTGAATTCTAAGATATTCAAGAGATCATATGATCTGCATAAGGTTTGTAACAATGCGTAAAATTGACAAACAGAAATCCGCGTTACATCACTCTGAAATTATCTTTCATACCTTTCAACGCTCTTGCCAGAGGTAGGATCGAGCTCATGAAGAGAAATAGACGTTTGTGTCCTCCGGTAAAATTTAAAGCCAAGCTCCCTCGCGGCTATAACAAGTGCATCCTCATCGGGCGATTCAGCTTCGTAGGATATCTCTCCAGATTCTTCATCTTCTTCAGGTATTGCTGTATGGCAGATTGCTAGTACCTGAAAGAACTTCTGAATCACATCAGAATGGGGTTCATTAACCCAGTTCCCGTTGATTATACGTTCGTCTTTAAAATTGAACCCCTTAACCCTAGGCCTATCATCCGCATCATCTGCAGAATCTCTGTTCTCCGTCTCCTGGTTTGAGGATGATCCTTTGACTCGGGCCATTGCTTGCTCCACCTGTGTTACTCCAGATCCATATGCGGTCCCAGCAATGGAGCATTTCACAAATTCCATCGAGTTACAAGTCAACGTGCCCGTCTTATCACAGAGTATAGTATCAACCTGGCCTAGTTCCTCATTCAAGCTAGACGTACGGGCATGTGCGGGCATATCTGTCTCATCATAATACATTTCAATGTCTTGGTTGATGAAGACACTTTGCAGTACTTTGACAATTTCTATAGAAACATACAATGAGATCGGGATGAAATATCCATACAATGTCATAAACGTCAAGAAATCCAGTGCCGCTGCTGCTGGTGCTCTATCAGGATCAAACAACATTGTCGTATTGTCCGGTCTTAGATACCATCTACGCATCTTACCATCTTTCAAATCCTTGCTAGTCGTAATACCAAAAATAACGGCTCCGATGGCCGAGATTAATACCAGTGCAACTAAGAGTAAGTATATAATTTTATCCATTTTCCGCTCAATTTTGCTTCTTTTAAATGGCGGACTTGTGGAATTCTGCATAACTTTTGTATCATGCCCTGTACAGATAACAACTCCATAAACAAAGTCGGTGTTGCGTAACTTGGACCCTCTTAGAAGAATTTGCTGAGGTGAGAGAGAATGTTTCTGTCCATCAACATCCATGGTTCCAATGAATGAGTACAAGTTTGCATTTGGATCTTCGCACTTTATTATTGCTTTGAAGTTCTTAAAGCTAGAATCTGTATGTACGCCGGCAGTTACTTCCAGTGCTTGCTTCGATTTCAAATTTGTCTCTCCATCAAGGTTCATAGTCTCAACATAACAATTTGTGTCATCATTACTCGACGAGAGCAAGATCAAGTCTGCAGGGAAATTTTCATCCTTCTCCACCTTCACTACATCTCCGACTCGCACGTTCTTCCATTCAGTATCACTAAATGTGCCATCACCACAATGCACCCTTGTCTTCTGATTATTGGCCTCTCGATCCTAAAAAGGAAAGATTAAGCTACTACGAGGTCTTCCATTGGACCATTTTATTTATGGTGCCATTTTTTGAGCTAGCAAGAATAAGAACTACAGAACCGAAGCAAGTAATTAATATATTACTAGCAGTATATGCTGTGTAGATTTATTTTACCACTAGACTTTCAACAGGGAAAAAAAAAACAATAGCCTGATCGACACAATGTATAATGCCTATAGGCTGTATCACAATAACTAAGGCTGTAAACCTTGTACCATTCTTTCAGTCACTAATGTTCTCGATATAGTACCATTCGTAGAGCTATCAAGAACTGAAGCAAGTAAAATCTTCTTTTTTAGAGATTACTACCAGTATATTATGTCTATATTTAGTTTACCGCCAGAATATCCACCCAAAACAAATCTCGAGCAATAGTCTGATTACTGCAAGATATGATGCCTTTGAAAACAAGCTCGCCAAGGAGATCATACCTGTAGAAACCGCCTCCAATCTTCAATAGCCTCCTTTACCATTGTAGCGCCGAGCACAAAAACAAGAGGTAACACCGCGCTTATGGCACTAAAAGGAGACAATGGAGTGAAAGCTATCAACGCTGCAACTAGAAAGTATATATTTGCTACCCTCCTGAATTGCTGAATTAGGGATTTTGGAATGAATGTTGCTAGATTGTACTTAGTGGTGGAGACATAGTTGGATGCATAGGCTAGCTTCCTGGCCTCATGGCTGTCTGGATCATTGACAAACACCACCCGTCCAAAACCCGGGCCACCAATTCTAGATTCACCTTCATCTGATGAAGCATCTGATGAAGGTTTAATCCGAGAGAACGAGTAAAGGTGTCGGAGTTGGGGCTTTTTCCTCCTCTCTTTCTTGAGTGTCACTGTGACCACCTTATGTGGAAGACCCTCTTCACTCATCTTCTTACAACTTACAGGCTAAGAACAGTTCATAACCAGTAATATCTAGAGTTCTAGTATGTATCCAAATATACTTTGACAACTATAAATTCTGATAAATGAATCATTTCTTAAAAAAAAAAAATTGAAAATTGATGAAATACAGACATATGAATCTGTTTCGTCAACTTTCAGTCCTAAACTGCTCAAATTTTTAAAACATGTGTATGTACCAAGCATTAGCAATTAATCAAACAGCTCTAGGACATGACTTTTTATGCTCAAATCACAAAAAGACTTTCTTTTATTAACTTAAAATAAACAAAAAGAGACTAAACTAACTAAACTTGGAAAAAAACTAACACTCAAACTGAAAAAAAAAATAACAATCCCAACAAGTTCCCCAAAAATAAAATATGCTCTCTGGAGCTCTTAAAGACACCAAGAACAGAGAACAGTCGTTGGGTTTACGTGGAGAGATTATCACTCTGTATCTTCAATTAACTACTAGAAAAGGAAATAAATTGGAATACAGAGCACGTGTTAGTAGGATAAAGAAACTCGCGATGGTAGTTGGCGCGCGGAGAAAGCTCTGGAATACGGCGCGAGAAAGAGTGGGCCTTCAAGTTTGGACAACTGTCAAGGTGCTATGAGATTGGAATGAAGCTTTTTTGGCACTCTAAATTGCTAGTTTTGATCCAAATATTTAATTTATATTTTTTTAATATTTTTAAATTTAATTTTATAATATAAAAAATATTATAAATTATTTTTAAACTATTTTATCATTTCAAACTTTTTTTTTCTTTTACATTTGGATTTAAGGAATGGGAGTTTGATGCTACTTACTAATATTTTATTAATGGTCTTATATAGAATAAATAAAGTTGCTTGATGTCGGAACTCGGAACCTACATCACCTGTTGAAGTATCTTGACCTGGGTTAAATATAAAATGGGTTAAATATAAAGTTTTTTAGTGTTAATTTTTTTATATATTGTGTTTGGACTTTTGCAGGATGGGAAATAATTTTTAAGAGTTATGTGGAATAAAAGAATTTGTTAATGATGTATTAAAAAAATAGTATTATTCTATATAAAATGTTAGGAAGCTGTGTAACTGACAAGTCTTATGAATATGTCTTAATTTTCAGACAGCTTTAAGTATTTTAATATAATTGTTTTTTTTTAAATTAGGAATTTGTGTTTGTAAGCGGTCCTTTACGATGAAAACGTGAATCTATGACTAAAGGCATTTGCACTTTTATATCTCCCTTAATTCAAAATTTTTATTTTTTATATTATCTAATTTAAAATAGTATTTTTATATCTTCATTAATTATGTGAAATAACCGATATGTTATTCTTTTCTTAAAGACGAGGATATTTAATCTTGACAATTATATTTTCGTTATTTCGCATAATCAAATAGATAAAAAATATTATTTTGAATTACTTGGTATATTTTTACAATTTTAAATTATTATAATAATATAAAAATACAAATTGTGTAAATAATTATATATTATATTTAATAAAACTAATCTATTAAACTTAATATAATTAATTGTGCTGTTAATTAAATATAACATTACCAAAATATGTATACAAATTTGAATGGTATATTACTTTTTTATCTAAAATATTACATAAAATATCTAAAACTATCTTGTAAATAATCTTGTACAAATATAACATAAACATGGCATGTATTTTATAAGGATATTTAATATATTTAGAACATAACATGTATTTGTTTTAAAAGTATTTACTATTTAGTATTCTACAACAAATGTGTTATTACACGACTGGAGGAGCGAATACTAGAAATTCAAATCTATGTGGGCCCAAAAAGAAATGTCAGAGCCCAATTAGCATCAAAGCCTCATTCCTCTTTATACATCATCTCGCCCGTTTCAGAGACCATCTCTCTCGACCATCTTTTACCAGCCGACTGAATTTCTTCCTCCCTTGATTGCTCTGCCTCCGGCTTCGGATCCCGCCGCCGAGCGAGGTATTTGTCACCGCCTTGGTGCTTTAGTTTCACAGTATTTCAGTGGGGCCAATTGAGCCCGCTGGCTATATGGTGAATACGCCCATGATTGCAGGGGTAACAAGATTACGTCAGGCTGTAATTTCTCCTAAGCATGCGTTTTTCTATTATGAGTTTTCATCATCTTCAGGTGGACCTGGTGAAACTAGTGATAATGCAAGTATTGTTGTTGATGAAGGAGGAAAGTCCAATGCAGCGATAGGTGGTATACGAAATCACTCTGTAGAAGATTTGTGTCGTGTTTTAGATACTAACCAGTGGGGTCCTGAAGTTGAAACAGCTCTTTTTATGATTGACCATAAATCCCAGCCTGATCTTATTCTTCGCGTGCTGAGGAGACAAAAGAAATTTCAAACAGCAATGAGTTATTTTCGATGGGTAGAAAGGACTATGGGTCAGCCACACAGTCCTGAAGCATATAATTTGCTTCTTACTTTAATGGCAATTCACAAGAACTATGATCATTTGAATGAGGTTCTAGAGGAAATGAGTCTTGCTGAATGTGGGCCATCAAATGGTGCTTGCATAGAGCTGGTGACAAGTTTAGTCAAGTCTAGGATGCTGAAAGAAGCTGTGGATATGATACAAACTATGAGGAAGTTCAAATTCCGTCCAGCATTTTCGGCGTACCTAACTTTGATAGGAGCTTTGGCCGAGGCCCATGAAGCTGACTTAGCGCTTGCTATGTTTCACCAAATGCAAGAAATAGGATATGCAGTGAACGTGCAGTTATTCACCACTCTCATTCGTGTTTTTGCGAGGGAAGGAAGACTTGATGCAGCTCTTTCCTTATTGGATGAGATGAAGAGCAATGCATTTAATGCTGATATTGTGCTCTACAATGTCTGCATAGACTGTTTTGGGAAAGTGGGCAAGGTTGATATGGCATGGAAGTTCTTTCATGAGATTAAAGCACAAGGCTTAGTTCCTGATGATGTGTCGTATACTAGCATGATCTCAGTTCTTTGTAAAGCTAATAGGCTACAGGATGCTATTGAGTTGTTTGAACAGATGGACGTAATCAGAGAAGTTCCTTGCGCTTATGCTTACAACACAATGATTATGGGCTACGGTTCTGCCGGTAAGTTCGATGATGCTTTCAAGCTACTGGAGAGGCTGAAAGAAAAAGGTTGCAGACCTAGTGTTGTTGCATATAATTCCATCCTTACATGCTTGGGAAAGAAAAGGAAAGTAGATGATGCTCTTAGGGTCTTTGAGGAGATGAAGAAGGATGCAGAACCCAATCTTTCAACCTATAATATAATTATTGACATGCTTTGCGCTGAAGGTAATCTTGAATCTGCTTACAAAATTCGTGATTCGATGATAAAAGCTGGACTTTACCCAAATAGGTTGACTGCTAATATAATGGTCGACAGATTGTGCAAATCGCAGAGGCTTGATGAAGCTTGTAGTATTTTTGAGGGCATGAAACAAAAAGGCTGCACTCCTGATTCTGTTACATACTGTTCTTTGATAGATGGACTGGGCAGAAATGGCAAGGTTGAAGAGGCATACAGTATGTTTGAGAGAATGCTGGATGCCGGCTGTAGTGTGAATGCTGTTGTTTATACATCGTTGATCAGGAACTTTTTTAAACATGGAAGAAAAGAAGATGGTAAAAAACTCTTTAAAGAATTGAACCGCAGAGGCTGCCGTCCTGATATTACCCTTATGAACACTTTTATGGATTGTCTTTTTAAAGCAGGAGAAACAGAGAAGGGTCGTGCAATATTTGAGGATATTAAAGCTCGTGGGTTTACACCTGATGTACGAAGCTATTCAATTCTAATCCACGGGCTTGTTAGAGCAGGGCAGGCACGTGAGACGTACAAGATATTTCATGAGATGAAGGAACAAGGCTGTGTGCTTGATACCTTGGCTTACAACACAGTTATTGATGGCTTCTGCAAAGCCGGTAAGGTTGACAAAGCATATCAGCTCCTTGAGGAAATGAAATCAAAGGGTCATCCCCCTACCGTAATTACATATGGTGCTGTAGTTGATGGGCTTGCCAAGATAGACAGGCTTGATGAGGCTTATATGCTCTTTGAGGAAGCAAAATCTAAATCGCTGGAGTTAAATGTAGTTGTTTACAGTAGTCTTATAGATGGATTTGGAAAAGTAGGGAGGATAGATGAAGCATATCTGATATTGGAAGAGATGATGCAGAAGGGCTTAATGCCAAATGCTTACACATGGAGTTGTCTTATTGATGCTCTTGTGAAGGCAGAAGAGATTAACGAAGCCCTAGTCTGCTTTCAGTCAATGAAAGACATGAAGTGCACTCCCAATACCTATACCTACAGCATTCTTATAAATGGTCTTTGCCGAGTTCAAAAGTATAATAAAGCATTTGTATTTTGGCAGGAGATGCAAAAACAAGGTTTAGTGCCTAGTATTGTCACGTATACCACCATGATCTCGGGGCTTGCAAAGGTTGGTAACATTTCGGAGGCTACTAACCTTTTTGAGAAATTTAAGGCAAATGGTGGTATTCCTGATTCAGTTAGCTTCAATGCTCTCATTGAAGGCATGAGCAATGCCAACAGAGCAATGGATGCCTATAAGGTTTTCGAGGAAACTCGGTTAAGGGGATGCAAGATTAATGCCAAAACATGTATAGTTCTTCTAGATGCACTTCATAAGGCTGAATGTCTTGAGCAGGCTGCTATAGTTGGTGCTGTGCTTAGGGAGATGGCGAAGTCCCAACATGCTGCTAGATCCTTGTAGAATGTTACTATTATGCCCCTCATGCAGTTAAGAATCCCCATTGTTCGAACTGTAACTGATGCCTGATCTTCGTTTCAAATCGGTACAGTTGTGCTTGATAATTTTACTCCAATACTGGAGAGTTAAGGAGTTCAAGCAAGATTTGCATCATATCAATTATTTGGGAAGCTGTGCAAGACAAACATGCTGCCAAAGGTGCTTCCGTTGTCGCTGGGCAGCTGTGACAATAAGCTTCTATAACCATGATTAACGAGGCAGAGCATCTTGGAGGGATAGAGCAACGAGAAGCTGAGGGAGCGACTTGGCAGCAGGGACGAGCTGATGGAAGCAGTGACAAGAAGAGACTGAGGCAGTGAGAAGTAGTAAAACTGAGAGAGAGGAGCGGCAACAAGCAGTGGTCGAGCAGCTCAACAGCAAGGTAGAAGCAGTAACTAGCAAGGGGTGGTGATGCTGCACTAATTTGAGTGATGGTGTACTGTGGATTTGAGAAAAGTAGAAGGAGCATCTTGGATTTACAGCCAAAGTCTTCATCTCTCAAAGTGTTGGTTTTGTAAGAGAAAACATCCATGAAACGATAACCATTCTTTCTCTGTTTTACTCTCTTTCCAATATGCATCTAACGTAATAAAAATAGAAAGAAACTGTGTTTTGCCATCTTTTTTCTCCGCTAGTTAGCAAAGTAAAATAGACAGCTACCGCTAGATGACCTGCATGAATAATCCTATTGAGAAATCATGCCTACTTTTCCATATTGAAGAATGCGTACTTTCAATCTTTTATTTTACTGCTTTAACTTGGGCAGAAGCAGCGTATACCTTGACAAATTTATATGAGAAGGGAAAAAAACACGGTAACATGCTTGAGTATGCAGAGCTATTAAGTAAATTGATGACCGAATGTGTATCTTTGAAACTATTTATTTTTGCCGTTACCTTTGTCATTCAAAACTTCAGATAATATGCTACTGAACTGGCCTTGCTTCTAAAGATGATATATACGAAGTAAGAACCCTCTTTCACAACAGAAGGATATGTTCTACAAATTTGTAATTATGATGGCAATCGAAAGAAGAGCTCTTTTCTAATTAACACGTTCTATGATCGTGATATTTTTGGAGTTAATTCTGGCTGTCCTACTAAAGTTTCTTTATTGCAGAGTAGTCGACTGTGGTGGTTAATATAGGTGAAAAAGATGTCAGGTCAAATTCTAATCTGCTGCTATCATTCAGTCCTTCAAACTTGGTGGATATAGAAAAAGGTTAGTGCTTGCAGCAGTATATGCAACAAAGAAAAAAAGTTTGCTTGGAAGCTTTTCTTAGTTCCTTTGTATTTTCTACAAAATGTAAGCTATCTATGCATTTTCAAGAATCAATTTCAGTAATGTATCTCTTTTGGGGTTTTCATTGATGAGATTAGTGGTGCTCGATACTAATGTTCTATACTGCTGGTAGTTTTATGATCTGGAACTCCATCCAAATCAGCCAAACACCAGTATCAAATATCATGGCGCTAAAGGTCCATATGACAAGTGCACCTTAAGCCTACCATTCATTATGTTCGAGGTAACCTCATTTTCATGGAGGCGATTTTGGCAAACTCGCCTCTTTGCTTGCTTTTTGCTTTGTTTGATCGTCGACCCATATACACAATGCTGGGTGTTATAGTTAAATATGGCATGATGAAATTTTTCGTTTTCAACATTCTTCGCTTACTTTTGATTCTCTGTTATCTAACATTATTTATGCTTGCAGAGGCATTTCCTTGTAAAGCATTTCTTGATGTTTTAAGCAGATTCAGTGAGGAAAAGATAAATATCCAAGATGTTCATGATCCGATATGTCGATCGCTTTAGGAAATGAACCAATATTTTTAAAAAATGCTAGAGTTCCCGAAATATGTTCGACAGTTCGTCACAAACTTTCATACACAAGTTGAACAATGTCAAAGTGAACTTGATTGATCTTTGGGATAAACTTAGGTACTCTAGCATTCACTTTCCTTTCTTGCTTTGCATGTTCTTACTGATTTGTTTGCTTCATTCTCGTTTTCGTAGGTAAGTGCACTCTTTAGCAAACACCAAGATCTTCTCGACGAATTCAAAGAGTTTTACCCTCTAACGACTCCGATTCAACAACTTCTTCTTCTGCTCCAAGTCATTGAGTGGGCTATTCCAAACTCTAGCTTTTGGAATAGTTTCCAATCTCAAATTTTCGCATACATAACAGATTTTTGGTATTAGACGTTGCGTTTCTTTCCATGGTGAGATCGATTGATTTTCAAAACAATCACTGCTTATGGTTTTGTAATAATTGTTGACAGAATCGCTGTGTGCTTAGTTTATATCCTGCTGCTTTTAATACAATACTTAAATTCTCAGAAGTTGGATAGCCCTGTTTGTTGTGGAGTTCCCTGTCCGATGTCTCTGAAGAACATAGAGCTGGAAAAGAAACCAGGTTGGTGTTGGATGTTTCCTTAATACCCAGCGAAAGGTTAAAAGTTTATTGTCAGGGCTCAATTGTGCCAAAAAAAAGCCCTTTTGAATTTTTTTTTTTTTCTTTTTGTCTTGACTGTCAAGTTCGGTTTATATCCTATGACTCAAGGTAGGTACATGAAATTTTTTCTTTTATGAGCATTGGTAGGTACATGAAGTTGATATAGAAGTTTAAATCATGTTCACAGTCACCGTGCATAGTGTAGAAGACGGTAAATATCACGATAACCATCGTGCCACCCTGCAATCTTCATTTGCTTAGTACTGCTTATGATTAAACAAAGTTACTCATTCACAATATTATTATGATCGCGGCCGGTTCAAAATATAAATCGGATGTTCAAATTTTAGTAAGGGTTACATGGAAGAGATTATTATTCAGCTTAATATTTGATCGGAATAGAAATTGACGATTAAAGATGAAAGATAAAGTAAGTTAATTTCTTAAACTAAACAAAATCTTAGAAAACAGTAATCAACAAAATATGGAATCGGGGCTCAGTTAAATAATAAACGAAGTTTACAAGTGTTATAAACTTGTACATATAAAGACAAACTATACGCTTTAAAGCAAAGCCGTCTTAGCTCAGTGGTAGAGCGCGTGGCTTTTAACCACGTGGTCGTGGGTTCGATCCCCACAGACGGCGTTTTCTTTTTCAACATTTTTGCCTCTCTATTTATTTAATAATGATAAGCAAGATTGGAGATTTGGGATGTATGTTATATAATGTTCTTTTTTTCTCACCAAAATATAGTATAAGTCCTATTAAACTAACCAAATACACACACACAAATATAAATATATATATATATATATATTGAAAAAAGTAAAACATATATTTTTATGTACTAATTACAATATAGGTAGTATAAGGTTCAGAAGATTTTACTAATTTCAAAAATTTCAGTTTAAAACAAAAAATTTAAAATATTTTTATAAAAAATAATTAAATATAAAATTAGTAAAGTATTATTTTTCGTATTTATCTTTTTCCAAAGTATTTATACGATATTTGGCCTAATTTTATAATAATTTTTTTATAAAAAAAAAATAAACTATTTTATCGAGTTTATTATGTATGAGAATTTTTCGACAAAACTCAAACTTGTTTGATAATTTTTTGTGTATATAAATGAGCCAATCAAACTTGCCTACTCCTAAACTATACTATAATTTAAATGCGACCTAAACCAAATCCGGTCCAACCAATTATTATTATTTTTAAATAAAAAAAAGAAGAAATTGGTTGGACCAGGTTTGAATTAGGTCGCATCAAATCATGGACCGGGTCTGTTTACTACAGTTTTGGATATTCAATCTTGTTTTCCAGGCGTTATTTTATATTTCCTTTTGCGTCCGCGGAAAAAGAACGCGAAACTACCCGACGCTGACTCCTACATCTTCCAGCGTGGAAGTCTAAATGATTTTCTTCTTTCTTTTTTTTTTTTTTTTTTTTTTTGAGATTATTGTAAAATATTTCTGTTCGTAACTGATTCATATTTGTGTAACCGTTATAACAGATAAATTTACTGGAGATACCGATCCATATTTCATCACGAATAATTCAAATTTTTCGATCTGAAAATATCCGAAGATCCGTATCATTCTCCACGATAAATCACCCACATCCTTGCATGATGGCGTTTGTAAAATATGAATATAAGACCTCCATTTTGTGATGTGAAAATTCTAACTATCCACTCTAAACATTTTGAACGAAATCTAAATGTTTGTCTTAATAATATGAGAGGCTCCTTATTCACATGTTATTAGATAAATAATAAATATTATATAAAAAAGTTATTTGAGAAATAATATGAAATAATAGTAATATCTAATATATATTCAAAATAATTTAAAATATGAATAAACTTTTGTTTATATTTTTTATTACATATATATAATATAATATTTTATATTTTTATGTACACTATTGTTATACATAGTTATTATTTTAATTAAGTTATTATATGTTATTTAATTTTTTATCTAAGACTTTTTATATTTTTTGAAATAGTTATATAATATTTTTTAATTTTAGTAATTAATTCAAATGCCACCTTACATTTTTAAGAAAATAACAAATACCACATAATATTCTGAAAATTGTTTAAGATACCACATCGCGTAATGATTTTAATCACTCAATTATATATATATGTGTATATATATATATATATATATAATTTTATTTATTCATTTATACATGTTCTATAAATAACAAATAGCCACTTATTCATTTTTATGCAAAGTAAATATAACACGTGGCGATTTGTTAATGATTGCTACAATAATAATTTTAATTTATTTTAAATATTAAAAGCTAAAATATCATCAAATTTTTATCTCTTGTTTTAGAAGCTGAAGTTGGAGTTTGTTATGCGACACCTCTGCTCCTGGTACCAATACATTGCAACAAATAAGTAGTGAGACTTTTTTCACATTCAACCTCCATCTTTCAATTATTTTTGTATAGTTATTTTTATTTTTTGTCCTAAGCCTCTACGACAATTTTGTTTTATTCTATTATCTCACAGTTATTTAGAATTGAAACCCAAAACTTTCTTTTAAACCCAAAAACTTATTAGTTTGATTATTTATTTACTTTTAAAAAATATTTTACAATCTCTTTAAAATTCAAGATTCTACTACTAACAAATAGATTGTCATGATTTTTCTAATCACATAAAAAAATTATATAAATAAGTTTAGTGGAATCATTTATCGTAGAAGAGACAAATGATTGATAGGTTGGTGTTTGAATTTTCAGCAAGCATGAATTATGAGAAACTACTGACCGTTTTATATTTGATCAAAATGTAAAATAGAAAGCGTAACAAAAAAATTTAGCCGTCTTAAAGATCCACTAAGTGGCCACATCACAGGTCCAATTTCTCCACTTATGAAAGAAGAAGGCTGATCTTGTAAAAGAGCTTCTAATGCGTACTTTTATTTAAGATTTAAGTAATCGTCTCGTACCGTATTTTGATAAATTTTAAATTCAAAATATATTAATCGTATTGATCGTGCCAAATGGTACTATGTTAATATCTATTTAGTTATTATTTTTAAAATAAAAAAAAATTACATATAAAATTTTTTTAGTATGTGCTGTGTAAATTTGTACTATATCGATAACCGACCAACCGGCACAAAAATAATGAATTTGATGTATAGAAGGCCGATTTGCCAAAACCACTATTTCTGCCAGTCTAGTAGTTCTGTAGTTGTTCAAAATCAAGACCACTGCAGAACGAGGAACCTCGATTTTGAATATCAAAATCACCCGAAATTGAGAAGCAGAGAGAGAGAGAGAGAGAGAGAGAGAGAGAGAGAGATGAAGACGAAGGGAACGAAGGGAGTGAAGCAGCTGAAGCTCGCCGTCCCCGCCGAAACGCCGGTCTCCAATTTCTTGTAATTAAACTGATCTCTCAATCTCAATCTCGATTCTCCGTCTTCTCATTCTGCCTTTGTAATTTGAGATATTAGATCGATCGACTCCTAGGTTTCTTCTGCTGCTTGAATGAGCTCATTCGATTTATTTTAGATATCTTGTGAAGAATTTTGGACTGTTTGTTACTTTTTAAGGATTCTCAGTGTCTCTGTTGATTTCTTGGCTCCTAACTCTGTTGATGGGTATGTGCTATTCTATTATTTGTTCAGATATTTCGTAAATAAAGAGTGTTTTGCGGTTTTGAGGGTCTGAATGCTTGGAAAGATCTCCTATGTGTTTTTGTAACAATTTGGAACATATGAACGCTGCTGAACATTTTACCATTAATTTGATTGGAAGAGGGGAATGATCCTTCGGAGTGTTCTGGGGGCTAGATTTTGCCAATTAAAAAAGGGTTCCAGGTCTTGTCACTAGATGGTCTTTTGGGGCCCGACTGTGCATATTACCCAAAAAGTATTGTCGTGTTTAATGCGATTATTGCTGGCATATCCCCTGTTTGTTCTTCTTTTTTGTTATAACTGGATTCATTCTCGTGGCAGAAATACACATTCTCAAATCTAGCACGAGAATGAAGTGATTAAAGAGAAAGTTGGTGTGGCACAAATAGAGTACATGTTGAGAGGAACTTGTTTTAGATGGTTTTTACATGTAAAATGAAGTTCCATTTGTGCACCAGTTAGGAGATTTGAGGCAATAAGAATGACCCTTGTTAAGAGAGGTAGGAGTAGTCTAAGAAGAACCGGCAGGAAAATGTAAGGAATTAATTAATTTTCTACATTTGTAGAAAGATTTGTTTTATAATAGGCGTACGTGGATCCATGTACCGATCCACCTAGTGGGAAAAAATGCTTTTTGTTATTGTGTTGTGTTTATAGTTGGATTTACATTTTTGTGATATAGGACTGCGAGCGGAACATTCAAGGATGGGGAGTTGCGGCTGAATCAGAGAGGGCTACGACTGGTCAACGAGGAGCCCCATACTGAGACTAGTGTAAGCCTGAATCATGCCTTTTTGTTTAGTGGACTTGATATACATGTATATTACTTACTGATATGAAAGCATGCGAAATTTTGTGTGAAGTTGGTTGTTCCTTTAATAATTCTATTTGTTATAGATAGAATTTGACGCCTCCATGCAACTGTATTTTGCAACTTGCTGCCCCGAGATCTATTTTAGTTTATTTAACGGAGTAGTGGTATGTAGACTTTGAGATATATTTACATGCGATATACAAAAAGTAAACCATCGGATTAAGTTGTAATATTGCACGAGTACGCTAGATGATCATGGTCTTTCAGTGTTTTTCCTTTTTGTTTCTAAATTATTCGCATGCCTCAGCTTATAAAGAAGATCACCTATACCCTTAGCTGACACGCTGAGCCTAAGCCATTAGTTTGGTACTTGGCATTGCGAAATTAGTATCTGATTATAAACATTGCATTAATGTAGCATTTGTTCATTTTTTTTTTTTGGTTACTACTTTGCTGTCATGTCATTGCTACGCCACGGTCATCGGGATTTTGTTTCAAATTTTAAGGGCTCAAGTGTACTATTTAGGGGCATAGGATAATATTTAGCAAAAGTTAATGGCGTCTAATGTAGGTATTCCTGATAAATCCACTTATATGCAAGATTTATAGGTTTTTGTCCTATTTTGTGGGCTCTGGAACTTATTCTATGCTTTTAAGGAAATTCAGAAGTAGTGTTATTATGACTTCAATCTGTTGCTATTATTGATGTTGTTTAATATTTAGATGTAACAGATCTGTGAGGCGTATGACATGCTATATTTGTTAAGATTTCAAACTTTGAATATCGTAGGTCCAGCCGACTGATGGGGTAAAGTAACATAAGTAGTCATAGTTACTCGAAAATTTTGGCTTTTATAATGTTGTTTCTAACCAGAAACACTAAATGATACCTTTTTTAACCTGTCAAGCATCGACTTGCAGAAAGAACCAATCCCTGATGTGATTGGAATGTTTTGTTTTCTGCATGCTTTTCCAATCAACTGGTATTTGAAGTGTCCTCTAGAGCTAGGTTTAACCCTTATAACGGCCACTTAGGTAGTAGCTTCCATTTGGACATTGTTCTTGTCAGTGCTGGCTGCTGGCATCATCTTTGATTTTGCATCAGGTGAATCAGCTTTTAGACATTTACACTACTCTCTCAAATACAAGTTCAGTAAGTGCTGCCAACATGCATAAATGACAGGCAGTCATGGCTTTTTTCATGCTAACTAGGGTCCCAATAATCTTACTGATATCTGTCAATAGGTGTGCCTATTCCTTATGGGAACACCAAATCCTTTAATGTATTTCTTCAACAGTTAGACTATGCAGTCCATTGTGCTTTCCTTTCTTGGTTTCATAATGAACTAGATTCCAAATTCTGCGGGACTTGGTTGGGCAAGGCATTGATAGGCTAAATTACCGTATGAGATGCCTTTTCACTCAATCGCCCTGACTATGTATGAGGAACAAAAGTCTTTATTATGTGAATATGGCAGATTACTTGTTGCAATGATAATTATTTGTTCAGAAGAGCAGAGAGAAGAGCAAAATGTATTGTAAAGTTATTTGCTAATATATGAGTTTGAATTTGTTAAATCCTCTTGTAGATGGTTCAATTTGAACTATCTTTGGTTCAAGACATTTATCTGCTATTATGTTTAGGACATTACGTCACATACTTGTTTGTCAGAGGAAGATATGCTGGCGATCTTTCTCATTGTGTCAAACACATGGTTAATATCTTATTTCATCTTCTCATAATAAACTGCGGTTAAATGTAGGCATTACAATGAATGTATAGCTGTTATATTAGATATCCTATAGTGAAGCTTGTCGTAATATCTTTCTTTTCTATTCTATTTTTGTTTCTTTTCATTATGATCCTCTATGATTTCTTCTGTCATTCCAGACGCAGCAAGAAGATGTTAAAGAGGTAGATCTTCAGTTCGCAATGGAAGATTTTGAGACAATCAAAGTTATTGGGAAGGGGAGCGGAGGTGTTGTTCAGCTTGTTCGACACAAATGGACAGGAAAGCTGTTTGCTCTGAAGGTTATTTTGCTGAAGCAAGCATGCTTCTTATTTTAGTGAAGCCCCCAAACTATATACTAACCCCCTATTTATGAAAAAAATTGGTAGTTCATCATGAACAATTCGTGGTACACGTGAAGTATCACTTTGCATTGACCTTAAAGTATGCTGTACAAAATCCAATATAAGTCAAAGCCGTATATGCTTTTATGGATCTCTCAATCCAATATCAAGTGCTCAGTGAATATCCACGTTTATTAGCTATCATTGTGAACACTTCATTGTTCTACATATCACCCTAAGTCCCGCTGGGCTGATTGGTTCACACTGAGTAAATGAAACTGCTTGTCTATAGTTTGCCTTGGTAAAATGCTTTTGTAGTTTGTATATCACGCCCGTAGATTTAATATTATTTCACCTTGAGATACCTCATACAATTTGGAGTGGCTAATGTGGCTACGTGTTTGTTTTTGCAGGGTATTCAGATGAATATCCAGGAGGAAATCCGTAAACAAATAGTACAAGAGATAAAAATAAACCAAGCATCTCTTTGCCCTTATGTGGTAGTTTGTTATCATTCTTTCTACCATAATGGAGTTATATTTCTTGTCTTGGAATACATGGATCGGGGGTCTCTTGCTGATGTCATCAAACAAACGAACACAATTCTTGAACCATACCTGGCAGTTGTTTGCAAGCAGGCAAGGAAAAATTTTCATCCTACGATATACGTGTTCATTTGTACTATTTTCCTACGTCATAATGTTTGTCTAAAATTATGTACTCAGGTCTTGAAAGGCTTGGTCTATCTGCACCATGAGAGACATGTGATTCATAGGGATATCAAGCCCTCGAACCTATTGGTTAATCACAAAGGTGAAGTAAAGATTACGGATTTTGGAGTAAGTGCTGTTCTAGCGAACACCATAGGCCAGCGTGATACTTTTGTTGGAACCTACAGTTATATGTCGGTATGGTGCTTTTTCATATTTGTATGTGAATTTTGTGCGTTAAGCATTGTCAGTCTTTTGATTAAGTGATGGCCTCCTAAAGCTTTGCCAATTCTTGATCATTGTTTCTCAGCCTGAACGCATCAGTGGAAGCTCATATGATTACAGAAGTGACATCTGGAGTTTGGGCCTGGTCATTCTTGAGTGCGCTATAGGTCGCTTTCCTTACATACCGTCTGAACAAGAAGGAGGAGGCTGGGGCTTTTATGAGCTTCTGGAGATTATCGTAGATCAACCTGCACCGTCAGCTCCATCGGATCAGTTCTCTCCGGAGTTTTGTTCTTTCATATCAGCCTGGTATGAGTATCTTGTTCTTTCTTGCAATATTCTTCTTCTATAATATTGAAAAAAAGGTGTTTGTATCAATATGCTTATTTCTACCTTCAGAATTGGGATAAGATGTCTAAGTAAGACTTATACTTGATTGCGTTCGTATTCCCCGTAGGTAAACTCATATGTGGTTCAATTCTGAAAGCTTAGACAAAACAAAATTTTATGTTGCTCTTGTTAATGGAATGGGTGGCATTGATTGGACCTGGAAGGTCTAATTAGGAAATTGTTTAGTACTAAACGATTGATTGCTTTGCAGCGTACAGAAGGATCCTCAAGAAAGATTATCATCCCTAGAGCTTCTGGTAAATCTCCGAGATTCTACCAACAAATTTCGAATTTGTTAATTATGGAAGACCTTAACCCTTGCCATTTTTATCTGTTATTATTCAGAATCATGCTTTCATCAAAAAGTTCGAAGACAAGGATATTGATCTTGGAATTCTTATCAGCAGCTTAGAACCTCCTGTGGACATACAAGAATGAGGCAACTTTTATTCTGTATAATAATTTCATTCTGGAGTAGTAACTGTGACTGGAAAGTAATTCTATCAGCTATGCATTTCCAAAAAACCAGTTCAGTGCCTCTTGTGCTTAGAAATTTCCTCGGCGTTATGAGCAGGTGTTAAAAACGTTTTGACACAGCGTACGAAAAAGTGGGCGCTTTCTGTAAGAAATGTAATGGAAGTCCATCTTAGAGGTGCATCTTTGTTATTGTTCATCACCGTTCAATGATATTCGCAACTCTACAAGAAACTGTACTGTATCTTGTTGTTGATTCTAGGAATTTCTTCCTAATAATTCTTAAATGTTTGTTAGGTTAGTAAGATAATGCTTACTTGGCTACTTTTCTGTATCAGTAGAATTGAATTTTTAACTTGGAACTGTACAGGTAGAACAATGCAACTTATCAGGTGCATGAGGCCCCACCTCCGAGTTCGATTGAGATTGATGCTGTAGCTAACCATGGAAAATAGTGGAATCGGAGCCATCCAACCGTAATTTCTGATCAAGTTATTCGGTGCAACGTTAGTTCTTATCAAACTTTTCGGTCACCTACTGAGATGAATTTCGGCAAATTCGGATCTAGTTTTGGCATGTTTACCCATGTCAACACTTTATCTTTAAATTTATAACTTATGTACATGAAAAGCTTAATCAAAATGTCTTAGCAAAAGGGTATGAGGCAGCTAGAAAATTAGACAAGCTTAAAAAGAAATTAGGCATATTTAATCATTCAGCCCTGATATTTTCACAAATGACATACTAATTCCTCAACGTTCATTAAGATATAACTTTTTATATTTATAAAACTACATCTTTTTCTTAATTTACATGAAAAAGTTTTTTTAAAAATTATTATGAAAAATTTTATCGATAATTGGTAAATTTTTGTTCGGCCGTTATAATAGATAAATTTATATATAGCATACTAATTCCTCAACGTTTGAGTAGATCACATGATAACTACTGTCCGGTATGAACAAGTAGCAGAGATGCGAATGTAATGCGAGTCGCTGCCCGAAACATAAAACTTGGGAAAGGTTTTACATTTTAAATGTGCAATTAGGTTAACGTTTATCAAATGAGCCCTTGTAAGTTCACAAATAGCATACTAATTCCTCAACGCTCGTTACGGAGGCACTTTACCTCGCCGTTCACGGTAGTAGTTATTAGGGGTGTTCAAAATCGGGTCGGGTCCGGGTCCGGCCAAACCCGGACCCGACCCGAACCTCCCCGGGTCTGGCTTAGCCAGACCCGACCCGTCCAAGACCCGACCCGACCCGAGCTAGTTCGGGTCCGATCGGGTCGGGTCGGATCTAATCGGGTCTTCGGGTCTAACCTTTTTTTTAAAAAAATTATTTTTATTTTATATTATATATATTTTATATTATATATTATATGGTAATATATAAGGAATAAATTTTTTTTGATTATTAAATCTATTACACTAAGATCTCTTATATAGACTAGACAACTTACTACACTTGTTCCATATATGATATGGGATAATTATTAACATTTAGTGGACTTGCATCCTATTTCACTAATTGGTTAAGTGGGCTAAGCCCATTAGTGTAAGAATTCTAAAATTATCCCATATCAATTATAGGTTAAATTTGGTGGAATTTTTAGTCTATATAAGAGTTCTTCATATAATATTTTCTATCATAAAAAATATATATATATATATATATTTTATACATATAAATAAATATAATTAACACATACACCATATATATATATATATATATATATATATATATATATGGTGGTCGGGTCGGGTCGGGTCTCGACGACTTGGACCCGGACCCGACCCGACCCGAACATCGGGTCTAATATTTAGACCCGACCCGACCCATGGACCCGATAGACCCGACCCAAATCCTTCGGGTCGGGTCGGGTCCGTACGGGTCCTCGGGTCGGGTTTTTTTTTGAACACCCCTAGTAGTTATACTCTCTTTCGACTCCTCTTCTTTCATCTCCTCTCTCTCGATCTCTTATCAATTTTTTTCACCGAATCGTTCGATCACTTTCTTCGATTTTTCGAAGAATAAGGACAGGTGCAGAAGCATCATAGTGGAAGACGAAGACGAAGACGAAGAAGACTAAGAAGAAGAAATAGATTAAGTGGAGAGCAAGAGAACGAAATATTTGTTCTTTATTTGTTATATATCTGAATTTTTGTCGTCAAAGAGTAAATCATAACTAGAGAAGAGGTTTGCAGCAGATACATAAATGCAAACAGTGGCATGCTCTTCGAGTTGATAAGAAAGATGGTTTAGATCTTCCCAGCAAGGTAAATTTCAGATTTACTGGTGAATTTGGAGAGATTTTGATGAAGTTATGAAACGGTTGAGGGATCCCGATGACGTCGCTTCGCTGAAGAGACCTAATCCGGTACCTTGCTCGGATCATCCGTAAGACAATTTTCCCCCGTTTTTCTGCTTTTTTAAAATTTATTGCTATATTTGTCTTTTAAAACATTGTTTGCATTTTGAACGTCGCAGAAGAATGGTTTTATGTTGATGTTGTAATCTCCATGCATGATTTACAGCTGACTTATTTTATTTGTACAGTTACATTTGTATATGTTTGCTTTTTTTGCTGAGGTTTTTTTTTGTTTTTTGTTTTTGGGTATGAGATTTTGTTTATTGTCGTGAACTCTTTCTGAATAGAGAAAAATCCTTGAAAAATAGTCCTCAACATAGAGCATACATGTTGATATGCCTGAACTTTATATTTTGTTCATTCGGTATGCTTGAGAAGATGGTGGTTCATTTCAATTACTCTTAGGTTAGCGAATCACTCTCATATGCATAAATTTCACCCTAATGAAGGTTTATCTCGTCGCGTGGTAAATTTGGGGTTAGAATTCATGAGTGGATAATGAAAGTGGGGTTCATCTCGTGGCATGGTAAATTTGGGGTTAGCATTCGTGATTGGAAATGAAACTGGCGTTGGGATGCATGCTAGAAAAAAAAGATGGTTGGTATTCAGTGTAAAAAATGATATTCTCATCCATCAAGGGTGTTAAAGAAGCAAAAGATGAAGCCGAGGGCGTCAACAATTTGGCCTGAAGTTCAGGGCTAACATAAACAATTAGCAAAAGTTCATGGATTAACATGGTACTTTTGCCTATATTTCGCGTAGAAATTAAGTTTTACCCTGTAACTTATTTGGAGGAGTCTTGCATCTTTTGTAGATTCGATTCTTTTAATTTTCCTCGTCCTACTACTGTTACTGAAAGCAGTTTATGCTCTCAATAAGATTTTGATGTAATTTGTGATTAGTGTTGTGCCTTGCTGGCTCATATTTATGGTATGGCTTTTTTGGAAGGTCTATACAAATACCTATGGCATCCACAAGCAGCAGTGCTCAGCAGAAGCTTACGACCAATGACGCCCTTGCTTACCTCAAGGCCGTCAAAGATACCTACCAAGATCAGCGGGAGAAGTACGATGAGTTCCTCGAGGTCATGAAGGATTTCAAGAGCCAGAGGTGCGCTTGGAATTTTTTAGATACCATATCTTTCGTAAGAGTTATTTATGGATAGATTCTAATGTTGTAATAATGATTGTTGCAGGATAGATACTAATGGTGTAATAATGAGGGTGAAGGAGTTATTTAAGGGCCACAGGGATTTGATCCTTGGATTTAATACTTTCTTACCAAAAGGTTATGAGATCAAGCTTCCCCCAGAAGAGAAAAAGCCTGTTGAGTTTGATGAAGCTATCAGCTTTGTAAACAAAATAAAGGTATTCCGATTGCATGTGATTTTTTGTCTGCAAGTACTTTGTTCGATTTGGTTTTTTTTTTTTTTTTTTTTAATGCTAATCCTCCTCTGCAGAGCCGTTTTCAAGATGATGAGCAAGTATACAAGGCATTCTTAGACATCCTAAATATGTACCATAGGGGAAACAAGTCCATCCATGATGTTTACCAAGAGGTGTGTTTGTTACACCTATATTGTTTGCATGTGACGTTAACTGTGATGTATGATTTGTGTAATCCTGGCGTGGTTGTCTGTAGGTTGCAAGGCTGTTCCATAATCATGCTGATTTACTTGAGGAATTCACACACTTCTTACCCGATGCATCTGCAAACACAACAGCTACAAATGACATGTGGTCTGGTAAATCCCTTATTCGTCGAGATGATAGGAGTTCTGTGCCATTGATTACGCATAGTCATGGAGAGAAGGTGAGTTCTTGTTCAGGAACTGCAGTGTTCATAAAATTTAATATTGGCTAATTTGGGAAAGTCAAAAAATGGTTGGTTGTTGATAAACTGACATTTATGTTGATCTTCATTAATGGAACACGTAATGAGCCATGTTAGTTTGTTTTATTCAAGTGACAGAACCATGCTTATAGGTAAAGGAAAATATAACATTTGAGGTTCTAGCACTTCCTTTGGTAGCGATGCCGCTTTCGTTGTGCCAAACCATGCTTTGACATGCTGAAGTGATGCTATGCATGATATCACATTTGCAAACTGATCCTTCCATTGCATGATGTAGAGGGAAAGAGTATATAATTCACGTAACAATCGGGACCTTAGTGTTGATCGTCTCGATGTGGAGCATGGCAGACAAAAACGTGCTGAGAAGGAAAAGGATACAAAGGAAGATAGGGATCTAAAAGAAAATGAGCAAGATGAGAAAGAGTCGGAATTTGAAAACAGAGATTATGACAATCAGCAGCGGAGAAGGAAACCTTCTCGAAGGCTTGATGAACCTGCACCAGAGCAATTGCACCAGAGAGGAGAAACTTCTGAGAACTATGCAACCTACAATGTTTCGGCATCTTCTTATGATGATAAAAATGCGCTAAAGAGTGAGTTTATAATTATTACATTTGTTGAAAGGATTTGTTGCTATTATATCTTCTTTAGCTCATTTTTGTCTTACTATTATCTCTTTTAGCTGTTTTTTTCTGGTAACATTCCTTGCTCATTGTCAGCAGTTGCCAATACGCCTTTTAGTCTAGTGCCCTTTTTGGCATTTAATAAAGTCAACTGTGACTCTATATCTGCAGCAATCACCATGTTAGATATCACATTGTCTAACATTCTATAAATAGCTGTTAATGGCTTATAAGACCGTTGCATAGCTGTCTTAATGTTTTTTCTGTCTTTATAACATTTTCCTTCTATTTCTGCTGTCTTTGAAGCTGCACATTCGAGTTTGGCTTTTCAATTTTGTTATTCTTGCAAGAGGGCTCTTTAGGCTCATATCCTGGATTTGGCTCTGAAGTAGTTGGATACAGTTCCTTTTTTTTTATTTTTATTTTTATTTATTTAAACAAAATCCTCGATTTGGCATGTTTTATGTTCTGCCTCAAGTAATCAAGGTTGACATTTTACCCAGTCAATCAAGACAAACTTGGTTTACCACGAAGCTTGGTCCATGCACAATTTGAAATGATTTAAATTGCATTTTGATTTTTCGTTTCATTTTTGGCATTCTCCTATGATGCACCTTATCTTCCATCTTGGATTGGAACCTTATCTACCGTCTAAACCTTGTGCATGGATGTTAAGTTCTTACCCAGGTCAACTTAGACATGCCTTGGGATCATAAAGGTTGTAATATTGCAAGCGTGCAATACTCTTCATGAGGCAGCATAGAAGAACTAGGCAATGTTGTATCACATTGTGAGTCAATATGTGGTACTTTTTGGATTGCTGATCTTGAAACTATGCTGATTGTAAACTTGGAACTGTTTAGACAGGATAATGTGTACAAAGCAAGGTTTCGTGCGGCATGCACCGTGTTGCCTGAAACATGCCGATGCTGAGCCGGCCTGCCGGCACGGATCTCTATTCTTTTTAATTTTGTTTTTAATGTCACGACATCTCTATTCTTTTAATTTTGTTTTTAATGCATTGTTCAACCGTGCCTTTACAGGGTCATGCGCCGCACGTGTGCGTGCGAGCACATGGCGCGTGACCGGTTTCTGGTCCGCGTGTTGCACGAACTTTTTTTTAAAAAAATATAAAAAATTTATTTTAATTAATTTGTATTAAAATTTTTAAATAATAAAAATTTGATTAATTTTTTTATTTTATTTCCTAATATAATTATAAATATAATAATTAATAACCAAAATGGATTAGCCTGGTCAGCACGACACGGTCAGTAAGTCTCGAGCTTTGAATTTACCGAAACTCGGCTCGGCACGCCACAAAAAACCTTGGTATAAAGGAAGAATAAACGAATGTATCGCAGGAATGGATAAATCTTTCATATTTAAGGATGTATAACTTATGAGCAGTGTACTCATATGTCTTCTATTGAATTTCCTAGTGATCGTTATGCTCAATTTGTTATTAGAACTAGTTTTGATATCAACATGTCCCTATACTACTTTGGACAACCAGAGTTAGTTGCAATTACTGGAGTCTTGGATCCTGTAAATAATCTTGAAATTAAGGGTACATCAGAATTTTTAATTTGTTGGGTGTAGCCGCTTGACGTGTGTTTGGAAGTTTCTATTACGACTTTTAGCTTGATGATGTATTCTTGATCCTGGTACCCTTGTTTCATAATCCTCTCCTGGCTCATTCTAAATTACAAGGGGCATACTTGTGCACAGATAAGTTGATGCCATATTGTTATGGTAGAAAATAAGGGCATGATTGGTCCTATTGGAAACAAATAGGGAGATATGTTGCTAATTGATTGCAATATATGCGAGTCATATGGGAGTGCAGATGATTATTCTTCAAACTCTTAATTGAAGGAATGATTGCATGTTATATAAGTCGCTTAAGGAGCATAGGATTCAAGCTGCAGTACTTTAGAGTTTGGACAATGTATCAAAATTAGTTTACATATAAACTGATGTTTTGCCATGTTCAACAATTGAATTATTTTACATCTTCAGAACATTATTTCAATACAATAGCTAAATATGGGGATCCTTTAATTCCATTTAACTATATTCCACCATATTGGTGGAGATCCTCCAAGTGGTTATGGCAATTGATATAAAGGATTTACATATTCTCAAGAATGTCATGAATTCTTACCCTCCTCTCCAAGGCTCCAAGCTTCCTATCATAATCTTAACCATTATTGTACTCCAAACTTTATGGTCCTATCAAATTTTGCTATCTCAAGTTTCTGAAGTCATTTGTTAATGGGTTTCCCTTTGTGGCGGCTGCAGCATGAACTATGTTATCCTCTCTTTATTAATGTATTAGTGGATGTTTCCTTTGCCTTGGATGATCTAAGTCTTGTAGATACATGTGATATATTTTAATGGACTCCTGCTTGAATCATAGAAGAGGCTTAGTCCAAAATATTTATTTCCACCATTGCCAATTTTGTTAGTCCAAATTTTCAATGTAAAATCCTCATTTGAGGCTTGAGCTGATGTATATGTTTGCATATCTAATGCATGTTTTCTTATCAGTCACTGTTTAATTTCTATGTATTGTATCCTGCTTTCCTTGACTACAGATAATTAAAATCATCCTTAAAAACAATTATCTTATGGCTATTCCTCTTTATATTTTGTGACTTGGGTAGTTCTGGCCTTGCATTACTTTAGAGAATTTTTTGCAATGACACTGTTCAAGTAGGCCTTTCCAGATGCAGTTGGCTTCTTTATTTATTTTTTTTTTTTCAACTTCTGTTTTTATAAATCTCTTAACAACAATGTTTATTAGGTATGTATACACAAGAATTCAAATTCTTTGAGAAGGTGAAGGAGAAACTACATGCTGATACATACCAGGAATTCCTGAAATGCCTTCATATATTCAGCAAAGAAATAATCAGTAGGAGCGAATTGATTAATTTGGTATGTTTCTTCTTTTATGTTTGGTGTTTCTGTATTGCCTTTGTACATAAGATGTTCAAATAATATGTAAATGTAGAAATGACACCGACGCTACTAGCTTTTTCTAGGTGACATCTACTTAGGGTTATTCTTCCATAGCATATAGGTATTCTGAATGAGAGATTTAAGTTCATTTAGATTCTTGCTTTGTTGCTATCTCTTCTTGAAGGGATTTATGATCAATAGGCATTTTTACATGTTCTTGACACATGACATCTATGGATAATGTTTGACAATGTTTACCAAGAAGGAAGTTCAAGTTGCAGAGAGACTCGGATCAAGAATTGAGTCAGAATTTAGGGTTATATATTGGGAGAGTTTTATGTGGAGCCTATTTAGTAGGATATATTGGGAGATAACATTTTAAGGAGAGTATTATTCGCCACCACCGGGCCGACGGCGTCTATCTTGCCGCATTTGGGCTGCCAACGGGAGCTGACTCAGTCGCTTCATTAACAACTGGACTACCGGTTATGAATCGATTGGGTCAGCTCCCTTTGGCGGCTGTACAATTTACTTCTAACTAAATTATTAAACTATATCTTTATTTCTTCCAAATGAAAATAAAAAATACATCATATATTTCTAGAAACTGCCCCTCTAGATTCCTGCCTCATAAAACTTCTAGCATGTATCACTCCTTAGTTTTCTCCCAATAATACTCTCATAATACAAATCTATCATACTAAATATTCTCCACATGAGTTTCTCCTGATATAAACCTAAGTTTTGACTTAATCCCTTGATCCGGGTCTCTCTGAGACTCTTGATTATTTTTATTTTTAAAATATTATTGTAAGTACAAGATTAATAAAAAAGGATTAAGGAAACACAAAAATCTTTCTTACGTATTAAAAGTACATAATATATAACTCAATGCCATTTATAATGTCCATGGGATGATAAAAGGGATATGTAAAATTTAAAGGATTCAATCTACTTCATATGACTTTCAGACATAATAAGTAAACCCATCTATCTCAAGTATAAACATAGTGGTACTTTTGGATAAACGATTTGACCACCTTACATTGGTGGTTATGCAGATTTAAAAAAAAAAAAAAAGATAATGCGGACAGCCTAGGCAGCGGCGGCAACGAACTTTGCACCCGGTCAGGGCGGGCTCACATTCAAAAAGCGCGCGCTTCGTGAGCCCAGGCGCCTTGCGCCCAGACTCGTCCAATCGCGTCTTTTAAACCTTAAAGCCAGCAGCGGCCCCTAAAAAAGAAAGAAAGAGAAAATAGGTTTACCGGAATCCTCAACTACCGGCACTAGTGTCGCCTACAGTCCACCGTAATCCGGTTAGGGGAGAAGGAAAGGCACGCGTATATGATTGTGAGTAAAAGAGTAAGAGACGAGCGAGAAAATTGTCCACGCTGCTGCCTACTTCTTTAATTCCTTCAAAACTAAATATTAGCATTCACGAGATGTATAAGGTATCGCTCTTATATGTGATCACAAACTTAACGTGTTACCGCTAACCATCTAGAGATTTCTATAAATCCACATACATCAATGTAGCGTACACTAAAAGTTATATTATCTTAAATTATAACTTTCTATACGGTCATTATAAAACTGTATTATAGGTTTGCATTATCTTATCAGTAGCGATACTCGCCGTGTTGACTTAACAATTAAATTGTTAAATCAATTTAACATATACCAATTCATATCAATATATTACTTCTATGCAACTTGCGCCTCACGTTCGTCGGGCCCGCGCCTCGCCTAACGCCTAGACTCCAAGACCCTAGTTGCACTCTAACAACATTGCGACTGAAATAGTCGGCATGGGGGAGAAGGCCGGAACAACCGTTCGAGCCGTCTTGCAGGATCCCTATGGATCTAGCAAGTGCTGAGCGGCACACGTCCTTATACCTTGCTTATATTTGCTCTCTCGTCATGGCGCCTGCACTTAAACCTTGCTTATATCTACTCTCCACTAAGGTTGCAGATGTTTGACATCCCTCGATCAGGCTTGATAATTGGCTGTTAGTGCAACCAACAGGACGATGGAGAGAATATCCAAATAAGTTCCAGTAGAGTGTTTTCATTTTTTTCTCTCCAAAGAACAAAAGTTATTGGATTTCTTTTGATGGGCTAACATTTTGAAACATTGTTGTTTCTGTTAATGCATGGTGATGGCCCCTTATACTGAATTTCCTGAATGTATTTTCACATGTATGAGGAATTTGCTGTCACTCATCTACTGATTTAGTGAATTGCTTTTTCCGTTTGCCATCTTGTTACAGTTATCTCAGTTCCTAAACTTTTGCTCTATGCGAATGCTCATTAAGCTTTTTTTTTTTAGTTAAGTGCATTTTTTCCACATCTTTTACTTGAATTAGTAAGTGCACTAGGATTTGTCTTTAAAGTTTCTTTATATCTCACTGAAACGTTTAAGTAAATGTTATTTTTCAGGTTGGGGACATTCTTGAAAAAAACCCTGACCTTATGGATGGATTCAATGAGTTTTTGACTCACTGTGGGAATATAGGTACTTTTTCTTCAATATGGTGATAAAAAGCTTTTAGGTTATGTTTTATCAAATGAAATTCTTGGCAAATGGTATTGTAAGTAAGTTTCTTTTGCAGATGGGTTTCTTGCAGGTGTAATCACTAAAAGTAAGTTCAAGGTTATCCTTCATTTTCATTTCCTTTACTTCTGATTATGTGCACTTCTGAATTTTTTACAAAATGGATTTGAATTGCTCAATTACTTGAAATGGTTATTTCACCTTTGCGTTGATTTTACAGAATCCTCATGGAATGAAGAATCTATTTCTAAATCAATCAAGACGGAGGAGAGAGACTGTGATAGAGATCATGACAGAGAGGAGAAGGAAAAAGACAGTGACAAGGAGAGGGAGAAGGATCGGGAAAGACTTGACAAAGGCCCTAATTATGTTTCTAAGAATGCAGCAGTTCACAAGACTAATTTGTTTAGTAACAAAGAAAAACAGAATTGGAGCAAGCCGATTTCAGAGCTTGATCTCTCAAACTGTCAGCGATGTACCCCGAGTTACTGCCTTCTTCCTAAAAAGGTAAATGTGTCTCTTCATCCCATTTGTCTGTTCCTTACAACTTTTTGACTTTGTATCTTCTTATGTACTTTCTTTCTTGGCAGTACGCAGCACCTTCTGTAAGCCATAGGACTAAGCTTGGCGCATCTGTGTTGAATGATGTTTGGGTATCAGTGACCTCCGGTAGTGAAGATTATTCTTTTAAGCACATGCGTAAGAATCAATATGAAGAAAGCTTGTTTTGCTGTGAAGATGACAGGTACATCTAACGTAGTTATATCAGATAACGACTTAGTTGTTGCTAGTTTTTTGTTTTAGCAGTACTTCATTAAACTTTTTATTTTTCTGCCTTTATAAGAATGTATCTTTCATTTGCTTTTTTTTTAAGTCGGACATGCTTTTAATTCTTAAGGGTCAATTGTCCATTTGTTATTTTTAGTTATTTTACTTTGTAATATTGCCAGATTTGAGCTGGATATGTTACTGGAGGCTGTTAATGCAGCCGCTAAGAGAATGGAGGAGCTGCTAGAGAAAATGCAAGATAATTCCATTAAACCAGAGAACCCAATTTGCATTGAGGACTATTTTACAGGTATGGTGGCTTTTGCAAACCGTTAGGGTCAATATCACTGCTGACCCTTGCTTTTTGCCCCTTAAACATATACATTCATACATTTTAAAGGACAGAGAACCCTTCATTTTGACCTTGTAACATCTGATGCTCCTTTATTGAGACTGACACATGCCAGTCACACGTTCTCCCTATTAATGAAATTGACTGAAATGAAAGAGCCCCTCAATATTTTAGGTTGAGACTTAGTTTGATCTTTCAGTCATTTCTGTGCGAGTTTGAGGTTGTTTCAGTTATTTCACCATGCGGCAATGCGACCTGCCGTGATCTGGTTATTAATGGTATAGGATGGTATGAGGTCAAAATGTAGGTTCCATGTGATTAAGTTCAACATGCAAGGTTTTTGTGTGTTACAAGGGTCACATTATCCAAGCCTTTATAAACATTTGTTTTGCTTTAGCCAATTTGGACTTATATTTGTTCATCCTTTGATTTCTTTTAGCATTGCACTTGAGGTGCATTGAGCGGTTATATGGTGATCATGGACTGGATGTTATGGATGTGCTGCGCAAGAATGCTACCCTTGCCTTGCCTGTTTTATTAACTCGGTTAAAGCAGAAGCAGGAGGAATGGTCCAGGTGCCGTTCAGATTTTAATAAAGTATGGGCAGAAATTTACGCGAAGAACTATCATAAATCACTTGATCATCGTAGTTTCTATTTCAAGCAGCAGGACACAAAGAACTTGAGCACAAAAGGTGTGCATCATGCATTACTTATGTATTTTTGAAACGAAGTCAGTGAAACATACTTTTCTTATTTCATCTATATTTTCTTGTTGATTTATGTTAAGTGATTTGAATGGTAACAGTTTGAGTTCTGGTTCAGAATTGATCTTTTTCATTTGAGATTATTGTGGTGAAGCCCAATACCATATGGAGCCGAAGAAGTAGACCTGTAAAGCTCATTCCATAATCCACAAGCCTAATTGTCCTAGCCTTTAAGCATGGGCAAGCTGATTGGCCCGTTCACCCTTCATGGGTACAGAGGGGATGAATCTCCCACACTCTTCATGGAGCATCTGGTGGATTCTAACCCACAATCCTCGCTTTATGAAGCGGGAGTTTGCCATTTGTCCTAAGTGCCATGGTCAGGATTGACTAGTATGGACATGCTTTTCTTTGATAATTGCATTGACTGTTGATACTTGATATATCATGCAAGAGTCTGCTGGCCAAAAGGAGCTTTTGGCAATGACCTGATTGCAAATAATTTGTCTATATCTCATATTACTGGTGTTCTTATTGAGTAGGTCTAATTTGTATACTTATATTACTCTTGTTCTTATTGAGTAGGTGTAATTTGTACACTCGTATTACTGGTGTTCTTATTGAGTAGCTGTAATTTGTACATTTGTTTCTTCAGTTGTTACTTCCAGCAGATGCAGAGTACCTACAAAGTAATACGACTTTCCTTATCATCTGCTCACCATCTCTGCAATTTTCATTTATGTCCTTCAGTGGTGTTCTTCCACATTTTCATTTTTTTTAATATGCTAGTACTTCATGATATTATGCGTAAACAATTGTGCATATAATATGTATCTACGTTTTGCATCATATAACTTCTAGGGTCTTCATGTGTGTGGTTTGCCTTTTGGCTCTACAGCTCTGTTGGCTGAAATAAAGGATATTAGTGAAAAGAAGCGAAAAGAAGATGACATTATTCTGTCTATTGCTGCTGGAAATCGACGACCTATTGTTCCGAATATGGAATTTGAGTATACAGATTCAAGCATCCACGATGACCTCTATAATGTCATCAAATTTTCATCTGGGGAAATCTGTACATCCACAGATCAGTTTGATAAAGTAATGAAAGTGTGGACAACTTTTCTGGAGCCAATGTTCGGTGTTCTTCCGCGGCCTCGTGGTGCAGAGGATACTGAAGAAGTTGTTACGAACAGTGCTCCCAAAAGTGTACTAGCAAATGTTGGTGGTGAAGATTTGAATTCTGGTCCTGGTGGCATTGTTAATAACAAACTTAACCCAGCTACAAATGGTGATGACAGCATTCAACCTGAACAAGCTAGTCCATGCAGATCAACAATGACAAATGGAGATACATCAGTTAAGGAAAAAGGTATTCATGAAGCAGATAGGAGTGCCCATCGAAGTGATAATGTATGCATCTTTCCATTGAAGATATACGAAAATGTTGCAACAGTTGATGAAGTTTCTACAATCGCTTCAAGAAATGCTTCTACAGAGCAGGTAGCTGACAATAGGGAAGAAAGAATGAATATCAGACCCAACCATGAAGGAACATCAGGTGTGCACCATTTATAATTTTGTCATGTCAACGATCTTTTACATAAACTTCTCTCCCTTTTTGGAAGCAGGGGCCAGCTCGGGACCTTCAAAGTTCCGTCATTCTAGTGTAACTACGGGTGTAGCAATCTGGGATACGAATGAAGCTGTAATTTCGGAGGTATGCTGTATATGTTATTGTTGATACGTTCTCTGATATGGAAAAGGAACATGAGTTTTACTTTTATATTTTTCGACTTTAAAAAATTTGCTGTAGTACCTAAGTTGACATGTACCTGGGATACAACCTGTAATATGTGCCTGTCATGAGTGACCTGGTGATGGAGAAATGATATTGTTCAACTTTTCCATCTTAAAAGAGAATCGACTTGCAAGCATGCACGACAATCTTGAACTGTTGCGTGGTCATGCAAAGGATGCAACCATATGTCATTAGTAATATGTCTATATGTGAAGATAAAAGGGACAATCAAGTCAGCCCCTTATATGCCAAACCTTCTTAAATCAACCACTCAACAGACAACACTTGTTTAGCCCTTCACCATGTTTTCCCATGCGGTGCCGCCCGTCACGGTGCCGGATCTACCGGGATCTGACACTGGCATGTTTCGCACATATCGGCCATGCCGGAAGGCACGGTCCGGCACAACTTTTTTTAAGAAAAAAAAATAGCGCCTCCCTACATGCATTCTTATCTATTCCGCATCCAACATACGAGGGCTATTCTGCATACCCATCAAATGCACATGACTATTGTGGATGGAACATGCAACCCGCAATTTCTTCATATCCACGGGATATCATGGATACTAATGTTGGCAGCATGTCCAATGATGGCCAACGATTTCTCAATGACTACATCCGCGAGTACCATCATGTTTATACTCGGGATACATGGGTGTATTACGTCATAACAACGTATGGAGTAGATTTGACTGCTTTGGGTTTGACATATCTCTTTTATCAGCCACATTGATATTTTATGTGGCAGTGAATTATGTACTAACTAGTACATAATTGATATTTTTGTATTTAGTGTTTCGTTGATCTCTTTATTACATTTTTTTTAAAAAAAATTGTACGTATCAGCACGATTGTCATATGACACGTTTCGAGTTTTAGATTTAATGAAACTCGGCTGGGCACGACACGCAAAACCTTGCCCTTCACAACACTAACTTCGCTCGTAATAACACAAACTGTAATTTTGCAACACTATCATAGTTTATATCAAAATACTAGTATAGCTTGGCCGGAATACTGATATAGCTTGGTTGGAACACTTTTGTCCAAACATTAGTTAATGATGGCGACACTTTTCAAATCAATTGCAACACTTTACTAGCCTCCTAGAATAATTTCGAGTCTCCAAACGAGTGCTGATTTGGAAAAGTTTGAAAAGCATGGTTCTGATTTGAATAAGTTTTGAAAAGTATGGGCTGATTTGCAATTATCCAAGATAAAATGGGAAGTATGCATCTTTTAGAAATATATTAAGAAAATATTTTATGTACTATGTGCCAATTTAAAGCAACCATGTCCAATGCTTGGATATGGATATGTATGGAATTTCCATTCCTAAGTTCGAGCAACTAGGTGTCCAAAATCGGGTCAGATGAGTTTAGCAAACCTGGACCAAACCTGAACAAAGTCGGGTTTGAGGGAAAATAAAAAGGAAGAGTTTTATATTTCTTGCTTTCATTTTTACTAAAATTGAAGCTGTTGGACATAATCATGTGCAAGTATTTGTGTTGAAAAAATAAAAATAAAATATCTATTCTTTAGCTTGCTCTGAGTGATTTTTGCCATTTATGTTGCTAACAAATTTCCTTGTTGTGATAGGTAGTGGAGAATCAAAGGCCAGTTATATTGGCCAATGGTGCTCGCATATCTGAAGCTAAGAAAGGCAGCAGATACTATGAAAACTCTGCTGTCTGCAGTAATAGTAAAGCTGAAAGGGAAGAGGGCGAGTTGTCACCCAATGGGGATTTTGAAGAAGATAATTTTGTTGCTGTTGGGAATTCTTCTGTCGCTATGATACCTAAAGCAAAGGAGAGTTCTTCTAGCAGAGAATATCCTGTTAGGCCTGGTGAAACAACTTGCTGTAGTGAAGCAGCTGGAGAGAACGATGCAGATGCTGATGATGAGGTGGATGAGAGTGCTCAAAGATCTACTGAAGAGAGTGAAAATGCTTCTGAGGCTGGTGAAGATGGTTCAGGCAGTGAATCTGGTGGTGGTGAAGAGTGCTCTCGTGAAGATCATGAAGAAGAAGATGATGCAGATCATGTTGATCAGGATGTTAAAGCTGAAAGTGAAGGGGAAGCTGAAGGAATGGCTGATGCTCATGATCCTGATGTAGAGGGTTCTCTCCTAGCATCCTCCGAACGTTCTCTTCATTCGGTGAAACCTCTTGCAAAGTATGTGCCTGACACACTGCATGAGGAGTACTACAAAGGATCAAGTATTTTTTATGGGAATGATTCCTTTTATGTGCTCTTCAGATTGCACCAGGTTAGACATTTTTTTGTAAGTTTCTTATCACAGTTCAAGTCACCTTTTTTCTCAATATATTTTTTATTGCTACAGACGCTATATGAGAGGATACTTTCTGCAAAGACAAATTCAGCGATTGCAGAAAAGAGATGGAGGACTCAGAAGGATAGCAGCTCCCCCAATCTATATGCCAAGTGAGTACATGATTTATTCAGACCTTATTGTTAAAATGATATTTATGCAAGGATATCTATATCTTGCTGATTCTTGCAGATTCATGAGTGCACTGATTCTTGCAGATTCATGAGCGCATTGTTTAATCTACTTGATGGTTCTGCTGACAATACAAAGTTTGAAGATGATTGCCGTGCTACAATTGGAACTCAATCTTATGTGCTTTTCACATTGGACAAGTTGATCTATAAAGTTGTTAAGCAGGTATTAATATTGCAATTATATTGATCTGGTCCAACTATTTTCCTAACCATAATCAAAGCTTTTCCCGCAGCTGCAGTCGATTGCATTAGATGAAATGGAGAACAAGCTTCTTCAGCTACATGCATACGAAAAATCAAGGCGTCCTGGAAGGTTCATGGATGTTGTTTATTATGAAAATGCCCGTGTTCTTCTTCATGATGAAAACATGTACCGCTTTGTATGTGTATGTCTTCATCTCTGTCTATGTTTTTTTTTTTTTTGCTTATTTTTTTTGCTCTTGTTTCCGTTATTAGTAGTTTCTTCAGTTTGAAAAACCATTTTAGTTGTTTGATGAAGTTGCATTAGCTATTAGATTGAATTTGCCTGGGCAGCTTAGGCTTATGTTTTCAGTTTTAACAAGGAAAAGAAAACTAAGCCAAAGTTCCTTCTCTGCTCTTTCTAATCAAGAAAAAGGTATCTTTCATGGAAATGATTATGTGGAGTTCTTTGTAGATTGTAATCATATTTTGTTTATTTTTTGCCATTTGCAGTTTAGAAATCCAACTCGACTGTCTATTCAGTTGATGGAGCAAGCGCATGAAAGGCCTAAAGTGACTTCCATTTCTATAAACCCCAGCTGTTCTGCTTATCTGTTTAGTGATTTCTTGTCATGTGTTCCAAGTAGGAAAAACAAGCACAGAGTGTTTCTTGGAAGGTACACATTACTCCATGCCTCTATTATATAATACTATAATTAGGTTATCATTATGGTTTAAACACTGCAGGAATAAACGTAAGTTTACAAATGATGATGAGTGTTCTGCTACTTGCAAGGTGATGGAGGAGCTCCGGGTCATTAATGGTTTAGAATACAAGATTTCATGCAGCACCTCCAAGGTTGCCAGCATATTCCTAAAGCTATCAAGTCCTTGTTTGTATGATTTCATTTTTGCACGATGCTCATGCTCTCTTTGACTTCCTGATTACATTTGCACTACAGGTTTCTTATGTACTAGATACAGAAGATATTTTGTACCGTGTTAGAAGGAAGAAGATGAAACGAGCATGTGAAGGTGCTCAAAGAAGTCTAAGATCAAGCACGTAACATCAAGAGGAGCTCCTCCAAGGTTCGGCAATTTCATTGCTTTCTTTTTACTTTTAAACATGTCAAGTACCACGTAAGGTTTCCCCCTTTTCCTTCACCCTGTTTGTCTTCTTTCTTAGTGTCTGTATCAAATCTTTGTTCTAGTTTTCTATCTAGATAACATGGTTTATGTTTGAATAGTTGTTTGTCATCTTTTTAAGGAGACCAAATCCTAATATTCTCATAATGCGACCTTGGACTTCAAGAGGAGGTTGTACAATATGTAGCTTTCTCAACTAACGTGCTGTCTATGACTATAAACATGTTGTTGTGGGAGGATTTGGTGGTTAAAGGATTAAATATTCGTTGTCTTTTATTTACGGCTTAATCATTTTCTTAATTAACATTTATGGTGTTATAGTATTTGTGCGAATGTTTTAGGTTTGGTTAAAGGATTTGTGACTTCATGCTGTAGATTTAATCTGTGTAACAGCATCATAGTTTGGACAAGATTTCTACTGCATGTGCTGGTAACTACAACATGGCACTTTCCCGTGGTTCATGTGCAGCATAGAGCGTGCTGAAAGTTGATAAAAGAATGGCGCTCCTACAATATATTTCCCTTTCATTGTCTAAACTAAGTGTATCACGTGCAAAGATGATCAACTACTCTAACAGAATCACCATAATGCACAGGCAACTTCTTACTTTGAAGTTAGATTGGCAGTGAGTAGGTTAAGTTCATCTTCTCATTATGATGTAATACTGATGCTGATTGGTGGTTGCTGATTCTAGTGTTTTTTTTTTTCCATTATTGGATCTATTAGCACAAGCAAAAAGTTCATGTTTAAACCCATAGTTTGGATTATTAGCTGTGCACCAGTAGCTACTCATTTTCTTCTCAGTGTGTCCCAAGTCCCCGGAAGCTTCCTAATGATATCCTTTTAGATATATACTGCACCTCAATCTCTAGTTTGCACAATTTGTTCCGTGTCTGAGTTATACACACTAGGATACTCTAAATTTACCTGCCTATGAGATAATGATTTAGGATCGGTTTGACTTGTGTGTTCTGTATGTTGATCTAGAACTTCACTGTCTTAAATTTGATTTTGGTTTGTGTTTGCTTTTAATGGTCGATGCTGTACGCATGATCGTGATATCTATTATCATCTTACTTTCTGAACGGTGACGGAAGAAAGCAAATAACAAACTTACGCTTTGCAGTGACTCGTAGGAAGCTGGTTCTGCAAAAACTGACTTGAATCTTGGTTTTTCGGAACTCGGCGTGCCGGTTCAAGCTCGCTCACAATCCAAGCACAGAGATAACTAGTCGGAAAATTCTGGTACAAACAAGTGTTTGCAACTGTATTTATGGCTTTGAGTAACCCCCATGTGTACATATTGTGTAGTATCTCTTGCTTCTGTTTACTTGGCTTTTAAAAAATAAAAATGTAATCTGATGTCATTTGTTATAGTTCCAATACGAGTCTTACTGTACGACGTAGCTCAAGACGGCCTACTTTTCTGAGGCAGGTATCATTTAGGTTAACTAATAACTAGGGTCACCTTGACCTAGTTATATGGTTTACATGTTCTTTTTACATTATACCCCTAAACGTTGTATTTGGAAATAAAGATGTATGTATCATTAAACTCTCACCAAAACCCAACTGTAAGTGGAGATGTGATATGCTTGAGTGGGTAGTATAAAACCACAAACAAGAAAAAAAAAATTCAAGGAGTAATAGTAAAAGATAGTCTATATTTTTTACAACTCATACAAATAAGTCTATCTTTTAAACTTTTTCAAAATAACCAGTTGTTGGAAATCTATGAGTGCTTCAGACGCTTAGTTTAGTATTTTAGACTGACAGTGTAGTGTTGTTAGTATTTATATCATAGTATTCTGTACAAATCATTTTAGTATTTATGCGAGCTAAAAAATAGTGTTCAGCTATGCATTCTTTTTGTGAAGCAGAATGCTGTTCAGAATATCCATCCTTGGTCTGCGACTTGTGACGAAATCTTTCTTCACGAGTTTGGGTGTACGTAAGTATGTTGTTACTAATTTGCGGTTTGCTTTCGTGTCTTTCATACCTTCCAATTAATGTCAGTTCTTATGATTTGAATAGTGTACTTTTTCTGCTTGGAAACTATATTTATATAAGATATTTTTTAGAATCTTTTTACATAAAAAAAAAAAAATCAGAGTTTATTTTTTTAATATTAAATCTTTTGAAAAGTCATTTTTTATATAATTTCTTTAAAAAGTGGAAAGTAATTTATTCTAAAATATTAAAAAATAAAAATAATATTTATTAAATATTTATGGTGACGTGATATTGTCTATATTAATTCTAATTTTATTAATGGTTAAATTGATTATGAAGAATAGTATTTCCCTAATTATAAATATAATTCTACTTTACAAGATGCTTAGTATTGCAAAATATATTTCCTAGAAAGAAATATTCTAATCTAGCTGAGAGAAAAAAAAAATATTTTCACGTATAAATCACATTTTAACAAAGGAAAATCATTTTTTAACCAAAATAATCGAAAATGAAAAATAATAAGTTCAAGTAGAATGATAATCATATAAATAGGTGAATGAGTGGTATAAAACAAATGAATTCTAAAGCATTGTATTCTGATTTATTATCAAACCTAAACCCATAACCGCACCGCCAAATCCCGGTCCCGATCTCACGTTCCGTCAATACTCTACGCTGCTCCGGATTTTTCGAGGCACACATTTTTTGTTGGCCGATTTAAAAACCACTCCAAAATTCACCCCCTCCATCTCTCCTGAGTCCTAACACCCGTTACAAGATGATGAGTCTCATCTATCCATCCCCACCGTCAGTATGAATCAAGGAGTGATCCTAGGAGTAACTTGTTATGGTTGGCCTGCATTATGTGAGTGAGAGAGAGAGAGAGAGAGAGAGAGAGAGAGAGAGAGAGAGAGAGTTAACGTAGGGAAGGTACAGGTGTGTCGATAACATCCATGCAAAGAGTAAAAGAGGGACCAAATATCTCTTCTAGCCAATAGCATCCCTTCATTCCATATCTCTCCTCTCCCTCTCTCATCCTTAAAATTTTTTTATTTAAATATATTATTAGTAAATTTATGTAAACATGCACCAGACGTCCACAAATTCGCAGTAATTTGATAAATATTGGTATTACACAGCATTTCTGTTCCTCAGTTCTCTCTCTTTCCCCCTGCTTTTTTATTTTTTGTCACAAACAAGACAGTGCATAAAGCTGTTTGAAGGTATGTCAAATTCAACTGTTTTGATGTTTATGAAGATTATTTGATCTGTGAAGTTAGTGATGTTTGTTTGCCATTCATTTCTCGAGATGGTTTAATTGTATGATTATCACTTTTTATTTTCCTTTCAAAAAAAAAAAAAAAAAAAAAAGGAGCGATGGCGTCACGACTCGAACCCGACCTTTGCACCCACCGTCGATGCTTAGGCTGAGTGCATGGAGGCTTTTATCCATCAATATTTTTTTCATTTTGTTGAATGAAATCCTTTGGCTAATTTTCAATGTTCTAGCCTTATGGTTTTGTATAGACCAGGTAATTTTATAACTTATTTTGTTAAATAGATTCTATAATTTTCTGTAACGGCTCTGTTCAGTTTCAATCACCATGCTTTGTTAACTGAAATACCCCCACAGCTGTTTTTTTATTTTTTTATTTTTTCATTTTTGTAATTGCTAATCTTTCTTCTCAACTAAATTATGCATTCTTCTTTCAATAATTGAAAAAAAAAAAAAATCTTACTTTAATGATTCATTTTGTCCGAAGGTTTATTTAGTTTTTGTGAAGGGTCTGTTCATCATCTTTCTGTAATTGCATCTCATTTTTGCAGCTTATGTTTTTCTTAATTTTGGGCATGTTTTTGCATCAAATTAGACATAAACATGGATTCTTAATAAACTCTCCTTATTCTTCTTTTAGTATTTGGATTATCTGGTTATAATTTTTTATATTTTTTCTTAAAAGTTCATTCAGCTTCAAAAAAAAAAAGTCTCTCCTCCCTGTTCTTTTGTGATATGAAAGAGAAATACTGGTTGCAAAAGAAAGCTCCTGAATTGTTTTTTGATGAATAACATATAGTTTAACCAATCTCCTTCATGCTTTTATTTCACCAACATCAACGAGTCATAAAACATGATTTTCAAAAGTATAATCCCGGCAAGTATGCAAGACACAAAGGCCTCCCCTGATGGAGGTCTTATGTTGCAATCTTGAGGACAGCAGTGCTAGCTCACAAGATCCATCGACTCACATTGGGTCGGGATCGTTGTCAGGCCTGGTGTGTGCTCCGAGCCAGGTGTAGAGTATTGGCGTCCTGTCCAGCCACCACATTAGCAATTCCAACCAAAAACTTGCTGACATTGTCTATTCCCTAAAGGGCAGCTCGTTGGTTTCGAATCTGCTATGTACGCTTCTTGAGTCACGCGCCATATACTTAATGGTAAATTTTCAACTATATATCACTTATTTTTAACTTTCCAATGATTTTGTTCTTTCTCAGGCAAAAGGAAGGGCCAACCATTGGATTAGTTTATATTTAGTTTAGCTCAAGTTATAATTGTGATAAAAGAAGGCAAGAAGCTTGATGATGGCTACATCTGCAGTCATCGGGATAAGCACAGGAAAGAAGCTTTTGAGCTCTTCATTCTACTCCTCTGACCTTCCTGAAAAGTTTTTTCCAATTCCTGAGAAAAGATTCACACAAAATTCTTCTACCGTCACCAAGAGTATCATAATCGCGAAGAAGTCATCACCTTTTGGCTCAAATTTTCCACCCGACAGACACCCGAAAGTGATTAATGCAATCAAAGAGCATGCGAGTACTTGTTCCCCTCCCTCAACAGCCGAGGTTTGGTTTGAAGAAGCCGGCATGGATGACGTAGATGCTGAGAGTTCATTGGAAGCCATCATCATGTTGCAAAAAGCTATGCTGGAAAAGCAATGGATTTTATCGTTCGATGAGACGGTAATGGAATCGACTCCAGAGGAAAGCTGCAGTGAATCTGCAGAGGCGATTACTCGTTCGGGGATTTCTGCACGTCGACGGAGAGCAAATAATAGAAAGAAATATCTGAATAAAAATGTTTCGAAGGATTTCGATAAAAGTAAAAGTATTCGATCCTCCGATAGCTCTCAATATCTGCAAGTTAAATTGAAAGGTTATATAAGAGGTAGAGTTAGTGAAGATTTTCTTGCGCATGCTGAGGTTGTGTACCTGTCGAGCAAAATCAAAGCCGGACTTCACCTTGAAGAGCAAAGAATGAAGTAAGTTAGCTCTCTCTCTCTCTCTCTCTCTCTCTCTCTCTCTCTCTCTCTCTCTCTCTCTCTCTCTCTCTCTCTCTCTCTTTTCTTTTTTTTTTTTTTTGATTGCATGGTAATACAGGTTGAAGAAGAAACTGGGATGTGATCCATCTGACACGCAATTGGCGACTTCGTTGAGAATGTCACGTACCGAGTTGCATGCAAAAATGATGGAATGTTCCTTGGCAAGGGAAAAGCTTACGATGAGTAATGTTCGTCTAGTAATGTCTATTGCACAGAAATACGACAACCTGGGAGCCGACATGTCTGATCTTATTCAGGTAATTCTATTTCTCATCAAATTGTTTTGTATTTGTATATATCTTCAGATATGTTATTCCGAGTTGAATTTCATTTCATTCTTGCTAATCATTCTAAGACATGCTCCTTGACTTACTTGATACATTTTCAGGGTGGTTTGATCGGACTGCTCCGTGGAATAGAGAAGTTTGATTCTTCCAAGGGCTGTCGAATTTCAACTTATGTATATTGGTGGATACGTCAGGTAATTATTACATATTGAAATGTTGCTTAATTATGAGTGAATAACAAAAATAAATTGACAAATATCATTTCAAGTTTGCGCTGAAGTTGTAAACTTTCATGACTTTATCTGATGAAATGGTGCAATTTGTGTTGGCATGTTTCGGTAATAAGAAAATACAGAGTAATATTCTTGTTGCAAAGAATATAAATTGTTACGTCTGCGCATATGCATTTTTACATGTAACATCGACAACAGCTGCTATATAAAATATTTTTCTTTATTTTAGGGCGTCTCCCGAGCATTGGTTGAGAATTCAAAAGCGTTGAGATTACCATCACATCTTCACGAAAGATTAACTTCGATCAGAAATGCAAAGATGAGATTGGAGGGGAAAGGAATCACTCCATCAATAGATGTAAGCAGAACTGCTCAAGTCTAATATATATACTTTTGACTTTTGTTGTTTTAGGATAGATGGTTGGAGAGAGATGTAAATGAAGGTATGTATGCTAATTGAAGTATTTTTCTTTGCTTCCACAGAACCTAGCAGAAAGCCTCAATATGTCACAAAGGAAAATCAGGAACGCGACAGAGGTATCCTCCAATTATTTTCTTTTCATTCTCTAAAAAATTACAAAATAAAAAAAGAAACTGTTATATGATTATCCTGTCAATTTTTCTTACCATAGAAGTCTGGTTTGCAGGCAGTTAGCAAGGTGATATCTCTCGACAAACAAGCTTTTCCTTCACTAAATGGCCTCCCTGGGGAAACACTTCATAGTGTATGTCCATGAACTGATGATCTCAAAGTAGAACATTGAAATTAAAAAAAAAAAAAGATTCTAAACCGCTCTCTGTGTTTTCTTTATTTCAGTATGTTGCAGACAACAAACTTGAGAACAACCCCTGGCATGGATTTGAGGAATGGTGTCTCAAGGTGAAAATAGAGCACTATGTATTTGCAATTCTTACATGCCTATTTCTATCCATAGTTGGATGAATTTGTTCTGATAATGTATTATATTTCTCAGGATGAAGTAGACAAGCTTCTTTGTGCAACTCTTGGCAAGCGAGAGAGAGAAATCATAAGGCTTTATCACGGTCTGGGCAGAGATAACCATACCTGGGAGGATATAAGTAGAAAGTAAGTAATTCAACAACATATTCACACACACACACACAAACACACACACACACACACACACACACATAAATATGGTTATTCTCTTGTCGAACTGATGATAAGATCCGTAAGGTCGAATCAGCGACCGTTAGATCGAATAGCTTGATCAATATTAATGGTGCAGATCTTATCTTCTATATCTTGATCAAGTATACAATCCAACGGTCGCTAATGCGACCTTAAAGATCTTATCATCTGTTCAATAAGAGAATAGCATGTCTCATATTTTATATATATATATTCTTTCTCTCTCTCTCATCTTTGTATGTGTGGTGATCAAGAATACTACCTCACCTTTGCATCTCATCAACTTTGCAATGTTCTGTTAATTGTCATTTTCGAAATCGTATTCTGCGCATTTTAGCATAGTAATATGGAATTTTGTTTAATTTTTCGGTTATTAATGAATTTCAGGTTCGGTTTGTCTAGAGAAAGAGTACGGCAAGTAGGACTCATCGCATTGGAAAAGCTAAAGCATTCCGCGAGAAAGAGGAATTTAGAAGCAATGCTTGTGAAGCACTGATACATGTACCTATCTATACATAGATGAGTGTATATAGGAGCATCGGGTTCATATCTTAGAGTTCATTTCTAACTCAAAGTAACTTATGTTGTTACAACTTGTGAGGATTTTTATCTTCAACTTAATTTTTAACTTTACAATAACATTGCTTTTGCCACGGACTTTAAGGTCATGTAAATTACGGTGCCGATTTAAGTGGCAAAGAAATTGTATTTCCTCATGATAAGTTATCTTCTAAGTATTTAAAGCTTGTTATACAATGATACTTGTTGCAAATGTAAATTCTTTTTCATAGGTGGTTATTGCTTTCATCATTTGCATCTATCTCGAGATCCTAAAGCAGGCTCATCCCTAATCTATACTTTTAGAAGGGTGCTTTGTAGCAGTGCTCTATGCTTTTAAATCTTAACAACAAGCTAATATGAATGTTATCGTGAAGCAGTTCAAATCATCACAACAATTAATCAAAATATTAAAGTTGACCAACCACTTTTTAAGTATAGATTTGTAAATCTCTATTTAAGAGGCAGTTTTATGTAATTTGTATTTAAGCATATGCACATAGTGCAAATATCTATATATTACTCTGTTTCTATCACAACAAAAGAGCAATGTCATACACCACTAAAATTTATCTCTAAACTCATCTTATCATCTATTAATCAGTTATCTACCAAATCACGATATCAACTATCAAATCATCCCAAAATCTGAATCAATTTTGAGATTAATTTAGAGATAAATAAAACAATGATTCATAGTATTTTTTGAGATGGAGACCCCGGCTAAACCCTAAACCCTAAACCTAACAACATGCTAGATGCAGCGAAATTATAAGCCATAGTAAATGACATCGCCTAAACGGCTAACAAGACTTACAAGCATGCACAACTTACAATACAACATGACAAAGTAAGCTTCAATAAGCAACATGGTTTTGCCGGCAATGTTCCGAAGCTGTCCAATGCACGCCAACATTGGTATCACCCATGCCATCAACCTTCATTGATTAACTAAAACACTTTGCCATTTTTAATTACCACATAATCATGCATCAGTATGTGTATCACAGCCCCCTTCTCAATTGTTGCTGGTCAAATCCACCTCTGCAACGATAAATTATCAATGTTTGTTAATAGCCTTCTATATTGGATTTTTGACCCTATAAGTAGCATGTGATGTTTAGAGATTTAGAGATAGATACGTCAAAAAGAAAGAAAAAAGAAGAGTACGGGAGTAGGAGGTAGGGTTATGGAAAACACTAACTTATGCCATAAGTTATCGCTCTTCGGTTGATGCTAAAGACATCCTAAATATAATTGAAAAATGTGATAAGTCATATAACTTTTTAAAAGTCTGATGCAAATTGTAAAACAGCTTGAAATAAATCGTCGTTAGAATGAGAAGCTATAGGTCTTTGGTTGTGTTGTATCATGGAAGTAGAATTTGCTTTAGTCGAACAATATTTGTAGGGACAAGTATCACATTAATGATACTGATCATACATGCTTCTAACTATAAGTTTGTCTTCAAACTTCCATTGTTTCAACACAACAAATGCAAGATTACAATGTTATAGTAACAATTACTGTATGCATTATAGTTTTGACTTTCGACTTTCATCTCACAATACTATACATATTAAAATATTATAAATAAAGTAATAATATTTTCATCAATTAACTAAAGTCGATTGTTATAATTTAAATATACATCTCACACTAAGAGAATTTTACTAAGACTTAGCAAAAACGCTTTATACAAAACAAGAACAGGCGCATAGTCTTGTAAGTTTATTTTCTCACCCCCTTGTATTTTGCGTAGCGGCTGCAAGTATAGAATTGTATATTTTGTTTTAATCATTTTCTTTTGTTATCTGTTTCTTGATATTCTAATTTTGTCCAACTCTATGCAGATGGATCGAATTGTTTTAACAACTACCATGGGGATTGTCTGCATGACTTGTATCGCGAAGTATGGACTATCTGCACCAGGTAAGAGGTACATCCAGCTTTGACTAAAGAAGTATAACGACGACGTCCATGCTCTCCGTTTGGTTTGCGAAGAATGCTGTAACATATTAGAGAACAGAGCTGAACAGAATACTCATAAGAATGTGCATCACCAATCACAATGTATAAGAAGCTTTATTTATATTTTTAGCATAGAGATATCCATTTTCAATTTTCATTCACATAGTATTTGAGGGGTAGCATCCAACTCAACATGAATTCTCACATTAGTTTTCTTTTTATGAAATTTGTAGACGATGTTTACCCAACCAAACCAAAGTTGTAGGCAAAGATTCTCCCAAATAGCATTAAACTTCACTTTTACCATTACATATTTTAATCCATATATGCTTTCTTTATTTCTTCTTTCTTGACATCACAAAGGTAGAAAAGATTAGTATATATTGGAAGTTTTTTTATGGAAGCAACATGGTAGGATTAATTTGCCTGATACTCTGTAAAACAGCAAAATTGTTGATCAAAAAATCGAAGTTGATAACTATATTTGTATTTTTAAACTTATCTATGTTAGAGATATTTTTGTCTCAATTTGTATAAAATTTTAGCAATTTGATCTTATTTTCAATTAATCATCATTGATGTCTTCTTTTTTTTTTTCAATTGGATGATGTTGTAAACTTAATCCTGAAATAAAAAATGTAAACATTGTGAAAGTGTTGTTTGAGATTTTCGTCGTATATACAACATTGGAAGACAAGTTGTGCTATTTTTCATGACCTTAGTGGCCCTGATGTATTGAATCTGACATGTTAGCTATTTGTTAAGTAATGACTTAATGATATGCGCTCAATACAATCAATATTGATGGTTGGGTGTTAATTAACACCGATGTGAAAACTAAGGCTGGGCTTTATGTGTAGAAGAGTTATGCTATTCGTGTTCCACTATATTATGACCTTGTTGACCTTCATTTGCATCGAGACTGACACGTTATATATTAGGCAAAAACTTAATGGTGGGCACTCAACTTCAACAATATGGATAGTTGGCTATTAAAATGGCTTAGATGAGTTTATAATTTTAGCTATTGTCCAACAACATAAATTAGATGTGATTTGCTCAATTTTAGCCTTTTTAAATATAGTAGTAAGTGCAACATCTCTAATGCTCTTTATATATAGGCAGAAAAGTCTTTGGGCCTTAATTGTCTCATAATACAGTTATTGTATACTGTCATAACTTTAAACTAGTGAATCAGCATCATCAGATCTACATCCACCACCTCCTTTAGTGATTAAGATATCCTAACTAGCTCAAACAAAGTGGTTAACATTATTTTAGCCTTTTAATGTGTTGATTTTGAGTCAATTTTGCATATTCATCCCCAAGAAAAACATACTTTCAGAAATTTCGGTAGCAATTGACTGAAATTAAAGTATAGGAGTACACTAAGAAATGGATGAAAATGTATTAGCAGCTATAGCTTATAACTCATGGTGGCTGTTGTATCCTGGAGGCGGGGTTTGTGTTAACCCGAAAACGATATGGGGTATATCACATTAAAGATATTGTCATACATGCTTCAAACCACAACTTTACTGGCAAATTCCCCTCATTATAAGGCTTTTTAAGGCTTCCGTGAAAATATTTACGCTTACACGTGATTATCAATTTTCAATTGTTAAGCATTAAAATATAGTGCTTTGCACATTTAACATGACCTTAATACATCCCACATTTGTGCAAAAGCCAAAACAAGAGAGAGTATGCATGAAGTCAACTTTCTCAATCAGCTATCTATATCAGCAGCCGCGTTGCCCTCAGACTCCGGGTGCCTCTGTTGTAAGCTGGACCCGCCAGTATTCATCCTTGCACGGGCTTCTGCAAACATTCTTTGCTGCTCAGCCAACGCTTCTTCCTCCGTCATTTCTATTCCTGCATGTTTACCGCCTTTTGGCGAATCCTGCCAAATTTGAACACAAAATAAGAAGAATTCAGGTTAAATTAATTTAAAATGCTACATGACCCAAAACCGCCCATAAAGGTGCAGTCGAATAAGAAAATTTTCACATCCTTCAGAATATATGTGGGTGCAATGATTTTTGGTATGTAGCATCATCACTAGTACTGAATTATCAAAAAAAAAAAAAAAAACAAAAAAAAAAAAAAAAAAAAAGAGTAGGAGCTTTGGAACAAATACGACAAATATGTACCATATGATCAAGCTTATGTTGCTGATATGCAGCTAAAACCTCCTCGATATACTCAGAGAAACCAAGAACCTGTACCACAACAAAACACCAGAACTCAGTTCATCGAGAGGAGGAAATGTATGGATGAGTTTCCTTCTAGCGAAGCAAAACTCTAATGCAAACTGAGTAAGAGAATCCTATGTACATAATATAGTCTACAGAATCCTATGCCTACATTTATAGTCTGCGTTAGGATTTTGTCATAATCCATTAGTTTGTCACTAAAACCAAACCACAGCAGTGGCATGCATTAAAAGAGTTTCAAGTAAAAAGTAACAAGTTAAAAAAATAATATAATTCTATTACTGCATGAGCTACGCGCTAGATTCTGCATTCTGTATTACGGTAAAAACAAAACGATATACACATATGTTGTGCACGACCATGGAAGCTCCGCAGATAGTTCTAATAATAAACCACGAAATTAATAACTTAAATAAGGAAAACCAACCTCTAAGGCCTTAATAACATGTTCAGGCGCAATCGTCCTTTTGTCCTCCCGGTTGCAAACTTCATTAGACTCGGAAGAAACAAGATTGATGAATTCTGCTACAAATAGATGATCATAACGAAAAGGCACACAGTACTTGCATAACATTAAATAAAAAAAGTAGGAAACTATCAGAAAAGAAAGTAAACAACAGGGTACTTCCAAATAAACGTCCAAGTAGTCACAAGCTAACAACACAATCACAAACAGAAAATTGTATTAAGGATTCCACTGACTCTGGTGGAGCTTGCAAGCAAAAAGGTCAAACATAGGATAGAATTTCCAACCGAGGAATCAAACAAGCATCCCCAGACTGTCGCCACATACTAAAAGCTCACACATTTTTATGTGTTCAGAAGACCAGCATCCCAGTTCGAGAAATGTATCTCAACAGATACGAAGCATAGAAATAAGTTTAACTAAAAGCATAAAAAACAGACTATAACGACACATACAGTATTGCAAAAAACTTGGTTATTATTATTCATATGTCCTTTTTCATAAATCGCTACATTAGCAATCAATTGTATGTGGCCACGAAAGCTAAACGGCAATACAACTATATATATATATATATATATATATATATATATATTACGACATTAGCAAATTCATGAGGGCTACTCGTGCATTACCCATGCAACACTCTGGAAGATGTTGAGACAGTAACAACACTAGCATCGGTATATACATGTCTTAATATGCATTTTGCAGAACGTAGTCAATGTACGACGATTAATACAGCAACCTCATGTTATATATGAGAGCAATCATCTGTACATACCTACACAACACTCGACAAGAAGATCTTGAGCATCTCTTGCAACGCGTACATCAGGAGGCAACATCTCCTTGATTATCTTGAACATAGTCGCTGGAGAAATTAATATAACAGGACTAATAAGAAACCTCCATACAAGGTGCAATTGACAATAATCCCTATAGAATCAGTGCATAATAGTTGCAACATATTAATGAAATATCCAGGTACATTTCACCTAGTGCGCATGCCAACCATCAGACACAGCTGCTGAACCACGTCATGTATGGCGTCTTAGGAGGTTCCGCAGACAGCACCAAGCCGCGCAGCCTGGAAAAAGCAAAGTAAAAAGATATCGAACCTTTAGGGAGGGACACATCTTCTTTCGACTTCCCGATGATGTCCATCGGCTCCATCTCCGCCAATAGCTTGAACAGCAACTAGAAATCGAGAGATCTATGATTCAGCAGAGCGAACCCCGATTGAATAACTAAAATTCCAAGAAAGCCGCGAAATCACGAATCAGATGGTCAACAAGGCCTCCGGTCAATCGATCATCCACGGATCTGAGCAAGATGATGGGAATTATAGAAGATTGGGAGTGCTTTGGGCAAGAGCAGCAAAGGCAAGAGCAGCAAGATCGTTGAGAAATTTAGGATCGAATTTGGGGAGAGAGAGGGGACCCCGGTGATTCTTTGCTTTGGGTGATTTACGAATAGGCCCTTCGGTTGTTCGTAATATTATGGATGGCCCAGAGAAGATGTAATTGAATAGGAATTTTGATCCGTGTATGATTTATGTTTTAAAACAATTTAAATATTTTTTTTAAAAAAAAATTAATATAAAAGTTATATATTTGATAAGGTTTATAATTTTATATTTAAAATTATTTAAAAAATATTTTTAAATAGATATTTTGGTACTCCAAAATTTTATAAATTTAAAGCAGATTTTAAAATATTTTTAAAATCGCTTCAAACTCGTTAAATTTTAGAGTACTAAAATATCTATTTAAATTATTTTTAAAAAAAAATTAAATTTTAAAATTAAATTTTATTAAAATTTAAAATTTTAAAAAATTTTAAAAAATATTTAGATTTAAAAAAAAAAACTATGCCCTCGAGGAAAAAAAAACCAGGTTGTCCAAAATTAGAAAAGAATATTCCCTGGGATAATATTGCTTGGTAGCCTTGTTTGTCTTTATTCCAAATCAAAGGATTATCACGAAACAAATTGCACCACTCGAATCACTGGTCCAGTTAGTTGAAAAGATTAAATATTTAAAAGAGATTATAATCTTATCGCTTATGAAATATAAATTGAGAGTTTGAATCTTAGTAAATATGAATCAGAAAATATGACTATACCTCTTATTTTTTGATGAAAAATAAATAAATAATATTGGTTTATATTTTATTAACGGAGAAGTTAAATTTCTTGGCATTCACAAAATTGGTTTACTTTATAGACTAAAAGATATAAATCTTTATAATTGTGTTTTGGACGTCATTTATAGAGTTCGAATCTACAATTCTTGCCTCCTATAAGTGATATTATATCATCCACTCTAAATGTCCTTGATGGCTTTTCCTATTTTTATCTTCATATTTATTTAATATAATATAAGCATTTTCTCTTTATAGCAAATAAATATGTTAGTCCCTCTTCAGCTTTTGATGCGATAAAAGTTTTAGAGAAATATTTTTTTAAAAATAACTCAGAGTTAATATAGTATTATCCATATCAATCCATTTTATATTTTTAATAATTTAATATTTAAAATTAAATATTTTTATTTTTTATTTTTTATTTTTTGCTGTCTCCGATAATTCTACTCCTGTGTAAAGAGGTCTCCGGTAATTCATAGTGATCTTAGTATAGATTATTTTTTTCTCCATGTATTATTTGGAGGTCTCAAATTCAAGATCTTTTTCTACGCAGCATCACTTCCTATAACTAAAATGTTGGTCCTAGATGATAATTTTTTATTTGATAATTTTTAAAATTGTAAAGTGGTCTTTTTTTTTTTAAGTATTAAAAAGTTAAAATATATATTTCAAATATTTAATTAATTTTTAGAGTGATGTGAATAATTCTGAATTTTTTACTGTAAAATAATCTGGAGAATTTACGAATAGCTGCTTCATCGTAGCCGTTGGTCTTGAATCTAATTTCCAACTTCCATCTAAAGCAACTCTGTTCCAAACGGTCTCTCTCTCTCTCTCTCTCTCGATTTCTTCATGAGAGTTCATCCACTGGTCATATAGGGCAATCTGGAGTAAAGTTACATTTCTCATTTTGTGGTTTCTCGTAAATTTTCCTCAATTTTAAATAGGAAATGCACTTACTTGGTTGCAAGTTGGTCTTGGTTCTCTTCGTGTTTGCATGGCACCCGATTATCTCTTTCTCGATGGAAAATGCTGGTATTTACTTCAGTTATTGTGTTTATTACCTGCTTATGAATTTGGGTTTAGTGCACCTTATAATTGATGTTTGTTTTTGATACTTCTAGGTTTCACACCCTTATTTCAGTTAATTAATTGGGAATTAAGTAGTTAATTAAACAGAGACTAGCTCTGCATATCATAGATAAAACACAATTGAAGGTAGTTTGTCTAGCGGTTATAGATCATGATGTCGATAATATGCGAACAGTATATGTCAAAAGTAAAAAATTGCAATTTAAGACATGCCAAAATTGGCCACTAAGAAGAGGAGTCATAGTTATCGTATTATCAGTAAAGTGGGTGCCCCTAACAATATCTTTTTTTTTAATTGTTTCAGATGAGAGGTTGCCACATAATATTGCAACCAAACTTTCAAATGCTGTTGTAATAAACGATGGAAAGATTCTTGCTTGTTCGGGTGAACATGTCTTCGCGTTTGACAGCAACGGTACTATTGCATGGACGATTCTTCTTGGTTACACATGTGTAGACGACATAGATCCAGTAGTCGATGAGAGCGGGACGGTTAGATCTCTTTTACTTTACTGACAAAAATGAAGAAGAAATTCTGAAAATTCTACTTGCATATACTATTTTTGGTATTATTCTTTTTTCGGATAAATTACATTCATACGGATGCAGTTTTTCGGTTTGGCTATTTTTGGACTTTCTATTTGTATGTAGTCGTCATACAGTTCTGACTAGACTAGAGTTAAAGAATACAATGCATGCTCTAGTAAAGTCTGTTACTAATTTCCATAGAACTAGAGTATTCTAGTACCCATCTAATTACAATGCGCAATTTGCATGAAAATCCTACATCTGCGTGATTTGGATAATTAAAATCTTCCAATCCTAAACCTTCCGAAAGCCACCCTCATCCTTCGTGCAGCAAGTTTTAGATCCTACAACAATTTGTCTGCTTACTTTCTTGCATTTTGTATTTGCCCTCTTCAGGCTATCATAGTTTAGCTGATGGTGGGTTTTGGTTCAAAAAAAAAAAAAAAACACCAACATATTATCCAAATAACAATATCTCTCTGCAAGTTCACACTGTGAAGTTTATTTAAGCTAATAATGATTTTTTATCATGCCGTAATTGTAATTAGAAAATGCATATAAAACCCAGTTAACTGTGTCCAAACAAGTGTAGAAGTTCTTCGACTACCACAAAGTTCATGTTTATTTGATTTTTTTTTTTTTAAATCCTGTGCAGATATATTTGATTGCAGAAGACAGGATCTTAAAACTTCATCCATCAATTGCTGATAAATCTGATTATCAGATTGAGAGCTTGTTCAGCTTAAATGCAACTACTGGTGGACTTCAGATGATAATTGGGCTATCCATTAGCACCTCATATTCCTTACTGTTTGTTAATATAAAAAATCGTGGACTATTTGCTTTCTCCTTACACGGGCAACTTATTTGGAGTGCTGGGCCTACGCTTTACCGATTTGGCTACCGTCAAGGCTGTAAAGGAAATTTGACAGATTGTTACTTCAGTTCAAGCCCTGTCGTCGATCAATGTGAGGGCACACTCTATGTAAAGACTTTAACCACTTAATATTTTTCTAGAAAGCTCTTCTCATAGATTCGACAATATTAGTAAAAACACGACAAAGCAATTCTTTTTCTTTCTCAAAATCTTTATATAAAAATGCAAAGCGATTGACATTAAACATGTTTACCCAGCAAAGTTAGCGGAGCTAATTGACATGTATCTTTATATATGGATAAAAATTTTAACATTGATACTTGACTATATTTGTTCTAATCTGTTTCTCCTTATAATGTTAGTTTATAGATTAATGAATTTGATATTTTCCTGAACAAAAGTACATCATTTAGATTAAGACACATGCTTGCATTTTGAAAAGTTAATACCCCAAAATTTGACTTAACACTGGCGTTTGATTACTGTGTACTATGTGTGAGGTGAAGAAGCGGCAAATTGTCTAGGTTACTGGAGATGCCTTCAGCAATGATGTAAAATAAGAAATTTTTCTTTATTTGCAGATGACAAATTCTCATGGACAAGTCTATTCGTTATATATCCGAAGCCCACACTTCAGATGGATTCAAGACTTCAGCTCAGTTGATACTGTAATGACTATAACACCTGGAAATAATGGTTGCATATATATCACTTTCCCAAGAAGAGCTGTGTTGATGTCACTTGAAGCTTATACTGGATCTGTTTTATGGCAAAGTACTATCGGTCCCTTGAGTACGAAGAACACCCATCCTGTGGTAGATTCCAATGGTAAAGAGTTTAAATAGATTAACGTATTTTGATAGAAATCACTCAAGATGCGAATGTCAACCTCCTATACATTTTTTGAATGCTGTTTATTGGTTTTCTTGTGTTGAGAATACCACCCTTGATTAAGCTTGTCTTTTATGTAGACAAGCTAATTTTCTTGGATAATTATTTCGGTTTGTTTTGTTTTCCATAATTTTGTTTTTCGATCATAAAACATTATGGACATATTTCTGTGGATTTTAGGAATGGAATCATTATCTAGCATATCGATTTTCTTTTTTTTTCCCTTCCATGCGAATATGATTTTCGTTTACTTTCTACAATTCGTCTATTTTGTAAAGGAGACATATGGTTAAGAACCACTAATTCTAGACACATTATCAAAAAACCAGGTTGGATATCCATTGGTTCTTTGGATGGCATTCTTTATTCTTTTTCGCCAAATGGGGAAATGAGGAAGTTTCTTGAAGCAACAGCACTTGACTCAGTAATTCAAGCTGGTCCAGTTCTTCATTGCTCAGGGTTGGCAGTGTATATTTCTCAGACAAAGATGGAAACAAAGTCTAGCCGAGTTGCATGCAACTATTCGTATGTATCTGCAATGAATCCAATCCAACTAACCTTCAGCCTATTATCTCCTGCTACTGGAACTGTCTTCTGGAATAGCAAGTATCCCGGTAAGATAAATTTCTCGCGTATATGACATTATGATCGTCATTTAAATGAATAATGATGATGACGAGTCAGAAATTTCAATTGAATCAGGTGAATTATCGTCTCTGCTATTGACAACTGAGTTAAAAAACTTTCCACTGGACGAACAGCTTCTTCTCAAGGTTTTGGCTTCAGCAAGTAATTTTCTTTCTTATTCCTTGGCTAAGATCTTGACAATCTTCTGAAAATTTGTAACTAAAACTTCAGTCCTTGCTATTGTTTACATACTCTTGTTCATTTCTAATTGATATTGTGGTTTTCTTCTGTTGCAAGGAATTGGCAGCATGCTTCCATGTTATACATCAAGTAAATTCTATCTTTCTAGTTACAGGCGTCATTTTAAATTTATCTCTTCTATTTACAATTTAAGTTATGCAGAGCGAAAGCTAGCTTGGACTTGCGCACAGGGGGAACCCGAGTTCATCAGTGTTCATACAGGTGCAATTATACTGAATTTTTCGTATGTATTTACTTAGATGCTTACTAATACTTGTTTAACCTCTCAGGGCACGAAAAAGTAATTGCGGTCTTCGTGTTGCTCCAGTTTGTAGTTCTTATAGTACTAGCTTTATTTGTTCGCTTTTGCTGCATTTTCTGGAGAAAGAAAAAACTTCGGGATCATGGGCTCGGGAAGTTTCTAGAGAAAAGAGTTAAGTTCCTTTCCTTTAGAGAAATGTAGTATATAGATGTAAGCATTATCTCTACTATCAGATAAGATTATTTAAGCTCTATTTCTTTTAGGAGAGCAGATTATTTATAATGATCTAAATAAATAATGGGCATGGGATTTTTCTCGAGTTTGAAATTCCTACGGGAGCGTATGCTCATATTACGGGTTCCATCGTAATAATCTAAAAAAAAAAGATAATAATCTAAATAAGAACTTATGTCCTCAAGAGGAGGAAAAAAAAAAGAAGAAGGCACCTGCATGCCGTGATCATCACCAAAACGCATTTTTCAAAGATATTATATATTTATATCTCTATTACCCGCTTAAGCTTTTAGGATAGTAAGAAAATGTCAAAAATTCAATATTAAGCGGCAAAAAGTTCAATCCATCACATTCTTGAATTGCTCTTTGTTGCAGCGTTCTCTGCACGACAAGAGAAAAACTTTTAGCAGAATGATCTCGCAGCTGGAGAAGGAGGCTGCAGAGGATGCTACAACCAGTGCAACAATGGAGAAACTCGGAGATATAGTAAAAGCGAAGTCGGAGATTCAGAGAAAATTGTCAACAAGCTACAGTTTAGGAAGGGACAGTGTTCTTCTCTCTACGAAGAATTCTATGCTGCCATTATACGACGTGGATTATGATACAGAAACTTCAAGCAATGAAATAAATGATGGTGAAAGTTCGAGCAGCTTAGAAGATGGATATAAAATGCAGTTTGATGAGAGTTCTGATCAGATTCTCGGGCCGACGAACTCCATGGATTCGATTTACTCGAAGAAGGGTGAAGGATATAGTTGCAGAATGTCTGAGAATGAGAATGAAATCATAGCAGAATCCAAGCAACAAGGGATGAGGAGGAGGACTCTGTCTTCAACTAATTAGATTAGATAATAGTTGAGTTGAAATTATGTAGTTAAACACTCAAAATTTGGATTGCATGTTCTTTTATACGTAAGCAGAATATTTAATGACTTGTTCATATTGTAGTCAAAGTTTTCTGTACCGAGTAAAATTTCAGTAAACTCAGATCTTCGTACCCAATTTTTCCTTTTTTTTTTTGGTTATTTTCTTTTAATAGATCTAAGTAGAAAACCTAACTTATGGGCAGGATGCATGAGAATCATGACGGCTCGGCGGGGACAAAGGCTGCTCGAGTACGTCTACAGCTCTATAGGCGACAAGGCTGACACTCCCTCCTTTCGGAGCTCTCTCTTTTTCTTTTAGAAAAAATCTACCATAAAACGTTTACACCACATCAATATATATTATTTTTATATTTAAATTTAAAAAAAAATTATGATTATTTTTTAAAAAAATTTTAAATAAAATTTGTAAATTTTTATATTCAAAATTTTTTTAAAAAATATTTCTAAATAAATATTTTGGACTCCAAATTTTAATGAGTTCAACAAATATTAAAAAAGTTTTAAACTCACTTTAAATTCGTTAAATTTTAAAAATTAAAATATATTTTTAGAAATATTTTTTTACGAATAATTTTAGTTAAAATATCGAATAAACATACATACACGAAGGGCCAGTAGTTGAGTCACTCTCGGGAGGAAATACCTTGGTATAATTTTTAAAAAGAAGGTTTTTATTAAAATAATCAAATAAATGATATTTTAGCCTTATGTTCTCCAAAAGTGGAACAATTGAATTCTTAATATCCATTGGAGATTAGAAAGTAAAGCCTTTTTTCATGTATATGTGACGAGTGTTAAATGCAATAAATTAGAAAAAAAATGATTTGCTCAGACCGAATTACCATCACGATACGGATTTGGTTTTGAGTTGCTGAGATTCGACCGCTTGAGAAGCAACAGGAATGGTCGTGATAATGGTTAGCGACTTGAAAGATAATTGTTTATTGGTAATGTCAGAATAATTCCGGATTTTCATAACTCATTCAAAAAAGTTTATATATTTAAATAAATTTTATAAATTTATAACAAATTTTATTTAAATAATATTTTAACACTCCTTTTTTTTTCTAATTATTATAATTTTTAGGTATTTAAAAATATATATATATATATAAGTCTTAAATATCATCAAAAAATCAAAAAATATTTATTAATATATATTTTGAAGTGATTTTATATATTATTCAAAAATATAAAATCTTTATAATATTTTATAAAATAAGGGTTATTGACAAAAACTCTTGTGTACATCAAAATAATCAAAAAAAGAATGGTTAAGTAGCACAAATTTTTAAAACACGAATTTGATACAGTATTTTTGATTATATCAGAGTTAATTGCATATTACCTTTTCTTTTTTACACCATCATGCGAGTATATTTTTCGTTTTTAAAGATGGATATATACGAATTTCAACAAACCTATTATTACGGGAAAAAAACTACTCACCCCAACAAACTATCCAACAAACCACACACATCCAATCTCCACCATATGTGCGTCTCGTGATCCGCACAATTCTCTCGTGATTCGTACAAAATATCAAAATTACAGTTATACCCATCACGATGTGTGGTCTTGATGATGCCACGTCAGCATGTATATTTTTTTGTGTAATTTTTTAGGGGTGCATATGCCATATACAGTGCAGGGGAGGGCATGTCTGCAGGAGGAAGCTGCTGCTCCTGCCGGTTACTCTACTCATGTGTAGGGTGTATGTAGCAGTCGGATGGTCGCCGTAGGTACTGTACGGTCTCTATATCTGCTGCCCCCTGACATCACCTCAATGAAATCAAACACTGTTCACAATTTCAGATGTAGCCACAAAATCCTTTTTTTTATAATGCTGGTGGTGGTAAAATAACTAATCCACAAAACCCACTAATCTATATAATTAAAAAAATTAACTTTTAATAGAAAATTATAAAATTATTTTTTAAATTAAATTTTTTACTACTCGAATATTTAACAAATTTATACTAAATTTAAAGTTATATTAAAATTTATATCGATTTAAAAATATTATTTAAAAAATCAACATAAAAACAAAGATATACGAAGGGTGGTGACCAGCTAAATATATAATTAAAATTAAAAATATAGAATAATTATAAATTATAATAATATATACATTTTTATTACAATATTTTTTAAAAAATATTTTAAATAAATATTTTAGCAATCCAATATTTTAAAATTGTTCTTAAAATTCGTTATTTTGACAGTTTAAAATATCGATTTAGAAATATTATTAAAAAATTAATATAAACATTATAAAATTTTTATAATTTTTGTATTAAAACAAATTTTAAAAATTAATTAGTTAAATTATTAAATCTTTGTAAATATTTTAATGGTACGATGAAACCTAACTATTTTTTAACCATATTTTATAATACTACTGTTAATTGTTAGGGTTTAGGGTTTAGGAAATTCTGTAAAAGAAACCTCTAATTTTATTTTAAGAAAAGAATTTACATTTATAAGAATAAACTTATAAAATTGTTATATGTTTTGAGATTTATAAAATTTAAGAAAACTATTTAACAATTTGTAAACTTAAAATATTTTGAAAATTTTAATAGTTATAGTTCGAAATGATATTAAAATTTAGTAATAACAAATTCAGCTTAATTTTCCCAAATGTTCTTTGAAGACGTGTTCACTGCACTGTCGGGCAACGCAGAGGAACGATCGGATCGCCGTCTCGTTGCCTGTTTCCTACTGCGCCTGCGCAACAGTAATGAGTCCAGTAGTCTTCCCTGTTGTTCCCGAGGCACCGTTCTCGAGGAATCTCAAAATAGCTACAGGTCAAGCTGTTCCTTTTACTTTCTTCTTTTTGAATAATACTTGTTCTTTTTTTTTAATTTTTTAATTTTTAATTTTTTAATTTTTTAATTTTTCTTTTTGGTCTCTGGTGGGCTCCATCATCAGTACTGGCTCCTTCTTTTGTGTGTTTTCTAGTGGGAACTTTGCAGGATGGGAATCAGAAACTTGTCTTTAGCTCACAGCAGCATGGTTCTGTTGTCTCTTTTGTATTCTTTTGTTGAATTTTTGCAGGATTTGGCTTCCAAAACTAGCTTTAACTAATCACCGCCTATATTTGAACGCCATTATTAACGCTCACCCAACATTGGCCCACTTCTGGTCTCTCCCACTTTTCCATCAATCCATCCATCAAATTCCCATATTTCCACAAACATAAACCTACACAACATAGTAATACTAGAGAGCAAGCAAATAAAATACATTAATTCCACTGTGGTTGGTGGGTCTGGTGATCTCCCTCTCCCCCATTTTTGGTCATCATTCTTGGGATAATTGCAGATCAGTCCTCCCTATTTCGGGGGTGCGCGGATCAGCCCTCCAAAACGCGTTTTCGGAGGGACTGATCTGCAAAAAAAAATAACAAATCTGTTTCTAAAAATACGTTTTCGGAGACTGATTTGTCCAATTAAAAAAAACGAAAGGCTGATGTGCAAGAACCCCATCATTCTTCCCTCCTGCCTTTGTCCCCCACTCTCTCTCTCCCTCTCCCTCTCCCTCTGACAAAAATCACTACTTCTCTTCACATAAATTACACGTACCCCTCCTTGATCTCCACCTTTACCTTCTCTCTTTCTCTCATCATTCACCCCATCATCTCCCCTCTCACTTCCTATACTTGGCCGTCATACTGAACCCTTCCTTCACACTCCATCAAAGCTACCATGAAGACAATCATGGCGAGAAGCCCCCACGACTCCTCGTTCTCTTCTTCTTTCTCAAAACGCCATTTCCCATGGAAGAAATCTATTCCTACTTCTACTACTGCTCCTAGTGGCGTCGACGTTGATGACAGAGAAGATGAACTCTTCAACTTCTCATCATCATCATCATCTTCTTCTTCTTCTTCTTCTTTAGCGCATGTATGCGACGAAAACCCTTCTGGTTCCGACCATCAACGCCGCCGTCGCCGCCGGCACGTCGCGGTTGCAGTCTCACTGTCGAGGTTCCGTTCGGTTGTGGCAGCGGCGCTGTCTTCTGTCCATCACCACCACCGCGGCACCGCAGCCGGTGCCGGAGGTACGGACTTAGGTTCCCGCGTTATCTGTACACTCTTCGGGCACCGCCGCGGCCGCGTTCACTTCGCTTTCCAATCAGATCCGCGCTCTCCGCCGACGAACGTCGTCGAGCTCGCCGCTCCGACGAGCTCCCTTGTCCGTGAAATGGCTTCGGGACTCGTGCGCATCGCGCTCGAGTGCGACAGAAGCCGTCATAACAGTAACCCTAACAGCGCCATTAAACTCCTCGACGAGAGGGTATGGCGAGCTTACTGCAACGGTAAAAAGTGCGGCTACGCGACGAGGAAAGAGTACGGGGAAGAGGAGATGAGGGTGCTGAAGGCGGTGGAGCCGGTGACTATGGGCGCCGGAGTTCTGCCGGCAACGGCGGGGGCGGTCGCCGACGGCGAGGGGAAGAAGAAGAACGTAGGAGAGATTATGTACATGAGAGCGAGGTTCGAGAGAGTTGTTGGGTCGAAGGATTCAGAAGCTTTCTACATGATCAACCCAGACGGCAACGGCGGGCCTGAGCTTAGCATTTATTTTCTTAGGGTTTAACGCCATTGTTGTCTGCTTCGGTGCTTTGCTCAACTAACTAATATGCATGCGTTATCTTCTCTTTTGTTTTGTACCTTTCTTTGTTTATGTTGCTTGTAAGGGAATACAAAATATATAATATCAAATGTTTATTATTAGATTAAAACCTTCTGTGATTTCTTTTTTTTTTTAATTTCTATTTTCCTTTTTGCAACTAGTTTTATCTCTATGATAGTGTCATATTCCTTCCCGTTATTATGTTTAATAAATAAATTTGCTATAAAAAGCTTCTAGATGGTGCCCTATTTATATTGTCTTGTTTAATATCTATTTTTTATATTTCATTCATGCATTGGCCCTTCCCAATTCTTCATCCATTACTTGCTCTAATTATTTTAAAAATTATAATGAAAAAAAATGTCTATCAATTTTTTATAAAAAGATTTCTTGGTCACAAGTTTCATTTATATTGGTTGATGTATTTCTCAAAAATTATTTAAATATTGTCACAAAAATATTACATGAACTTAAATGCTAAAGTAGTACAGTAGACTTTGGTTAAAATGGAAAATAAATGGATATTAATGAGAAAATAAATGAACTTAAATGCAAGAATACGTTTTTTTTTTTAATATGTTTTCTTGGGGAATATTAATGATGTCCTCGGCCTTTTCAGACCTGTCTAATTAAAGTTGGATCTGGCTCGCGGCAACACCGCTGCTACAATAATAACAATAACTCAGCAAAACTTGTCAATACGGAATTTAAAAATAATAAATATACACAATTTATTTTGAAAAATTTTTATAAGATTTTGTTCTCTATAATAAACATTTTTACTTTCATAAACATTTTTACTTTTATAACACTATATAACCCTAAAATGTTAGTGACAAGCGTGGTTCCTCGAGCAACTTAAATATCGACGCTTTATATCAATCCGACCATAGAAGCTATTGTACGGCCTTTCGAATCGGGGTTGATATGTAATTTCTCTTAGTCTCTGAGTTTTTTTTTTTTTGAAGTTCCAATTTTATAATAAAATGGTGATTGAGAATGAGATGTCATGGGACTAGGATAAGAATGTTGATTAGTCTTGAATGTTTGAAAAATCATAGATTTGTTATGAAAAATACTATTCAGTCCGATTGAATAATCCTAAAAATAATCTAATGGCATCTCGCGCCCTCTTTGCTTTTGCATATAGCTACTTCAAATTAAAAATTTAAATTTAATAAGCTAAAATCTCAGCTGTTGATTTATTTGATTTAACGACTGAGATTTAATTTTTATATTTAACGACGTGAATCGTTGTTCCGTTAAGTATAAAATTAAATCACAGCCGTTAGATAAAAAATATTAATAGTTGAGATATTAATTTATTAAAAATATTTTCATATAAAAATAGTATGTGTATATATATATATATATATATATATATATATATATATATATATATATATATATATATATATATATACAGTATCACTTCTCAAAACGCTCTAGTTCTTATTTATTATAAAAAAAAGTGAGCTCAAATCCGACCGTTTTGCACTCATTACCGATTTGTAATCATTAGCACGGTTTTCTTATTTCAGCTCTTATTCCTCTCTTAATATCGTAAATTGATATTACTTTTAAGTATTTTAATATTAATTATTTTAGTCAACATACCACTCACTTACATTATAAAGTCAAAATTAGAGTTTTATTTTTTGGTCGAGAAAAATTAGAGCTTTCCACTAAGGCTAATGTGCATCCACTTGGATTCCAAATAAAAAATAATCATTTGATTTGCAAGTTAACTCTGTACATTCTGAATCTAATAGCATATTTTATATGATTTTTCCATCCATATGATCTAAGAAATAGTGGTGGCACTACACCAAGAAAATGACCCAACCCGCTAACATATTTGATTTTACAAAAAAGTATAGTAGTATTTTTTTAAAAAAAAATTCAACATAATTATAAATTTTAATAAAATCTATAATTTTTATGTAAATTTTTATTCTAAACAAAATTTCTGAATAATTATTTTGGAACTCTGAAAAATTTTTATTTTTCTTTTGTGGGGCAGTGGAGTAACTAGCAATTTTTTTTGTAATTCTCTTCTTTGTTCTATGATACTATTATCATTCCTAAAAGAAGCAAGCAAAATCTCCAACATAGCAGTCCAAATATGAATAAAACAAAACAAAGCAATATTCCAATGCAAAAGAATTAAAAAAAAGAAAAAGAAAAAGAAAAAGAAAAGTACTCTGGAGAAGGTGATGTTGCTGCAACCGTTCAGAGGAAGGTTGAATTTTTACAGAGCAGAGGTTTGTTTGTTGCTGGGAGCAGCGGCGACATCCAAATCCACACTTTGATCCCCAACTCTTTCCTGCTTTTCTTACTTCACTTTAATCCCAATTAGTTTATCAATTCTTTGCTTCTTTTGCCCACTATTATTGATAATTGCAGAACCTATTTGCTTTTTTTTTTTTTAATTTTTTTTTTTTTTGTGTATGTGACATTCAAATTTAATTTTTATCCTATATTTGGATAGAAAAAAAGAACACCACGGCGATTTTTTCCAACTCTCACATACTGAGATTTGAATATCAAACTTGTCCTTCATGAAATATAGACTATGTTCCTGCAAAATTTGATTTGTACCCAATAAGATATTGTCCAGAGAAGCGACATAAAACTATGATGTTTAAGGTTATTCACCGGTCCGTCCGGGCCGGAGATTGAATAACGTCCAACTACTAGACTGAGGTCTGGATCGAAATTAAACCGTTTTAGTCTGAACTGGACTGCATAATAGCCGGACCGAGCTGGATTGGACTAGTTTATGCGATTTTGTAATGCTCTACATGCGATCGTCGCCTCCTCGATGCTATCGAGCCAGTCAATCGCCGATCTTGCACCTGTCGACTGGATACTAGGTGTTGAGCCTATCGATCGTTGTCGTGGGCTCCTCGATTTTGACAATGACAATTTCCAGAGGAGACACAGCCTTGAGGAAGAGAGGGAATCGCTGAGAAATGAGAGAGAGAGAGAGAGAGAGAGAGAGAGAGAGAGAGAGAGAGAGAGAGAGAGAGAGATCATCACTGCCGTCTGCCAGAGGGAGAGCGATATCAGTAATCCTAAGTTACAGTCTTACAGACACAACCCTAAACTGTAGGCGATTCCATTAAGGCCTCCTCCATGAACTGTGGATGGTTACTGTCCATAATGCCTCTATTTTTGCCCAATTAGCTATTTCACTGATCTTCGGTATGATCCATGATTTTTTCATCTTGGACCATATCAGACTGAGGACCAATTTGTAATTTATAAAGGAACTATGATTTGGACAGGATCAGACTGGATCGAACCGACCAGTTCAATCTGATTTTTCAATGAACAGATATATAATGAACAGACAATTTTTTTATGCAAACAATAAAGTGCAGATGATTCGTGAAGACTTTTGGTCTGCTGTCCGTCGTCACTAAAATATTATAATTCTTCCCAGTTGTTATAAGGTGTAAAAATCAAGCATAAAAATTAATCTATAACTGATTATTTTTTAGCCAAAATAATAAAAAATTTATGTAAACTTATTTCATTTAAATAACAGAATAAAACGACATACAATATAAGTAGATTAAATGTTAGGTAGATATATTTCAGAATAAATAATCAAATTGTTAGATGCATTTTATTTTATCATAATTTAGAAAAATATCAAAAATTATTAGTCCATCTATTAGTTTGCCAAATTGCTTTTAAAACATTCTTAGGACCTAAGTAGTTATTATAAGTGTCCAAACAAAAAAATAGGGGTAAAGTATTTAATTTCCTCATCATATTTGTATAATAAGAAAAAAAAATGAAGAAAAAGTTAAATAAATAAGAGTAACATAAAATATATTAAGTTACTATTATACCCCTAGGATCAATATAGCAATGCAAGAGAACGGAGGGTATTTCATAAACAAAACGAATTTTCGCTCTGTTTCTCTTCAGCGTTGGGAGGAAAAGTTTTATATGGATTTTAGAAAAATATTTTTCATGCGATTCCCCCTCCAATTGTCTTTTTTCCCTTAATTTCTTATATTCCAAACAGAGCCTATGAGGCAAGGGGAGGGTCTTAGTTTGTCAAATAAAAGTAGAATGTGTTGTTGTGCCAAATTGAAATACAGTAGGCCGAATGTGCAAGGTAACCCCTTCATTGTTTCTGGGAGGAAAAGGATCGTTCAACAAAAGCTGCCTTGAATAACACTATTATCAAGGAGCTAATTATTATGGTATCATAATTAAAATAACGTTTTATCATCTGATCAATCATAGTACTGTACAGTCATGAAGCTCTTCTTGCTGAAAATGCTTTTTTTTTATTTTTTATTTAAGATTATCAAAAAAAAAAAAAAAAAATCCTGCAAAGTAACCGGTCTTTTTTTATGCTAATAAATAAATTTACGAATGATACTGATTCATATTCTATCAACTGAAAAATTTTAATCTTTCGATATTGACAAATCCGATAGTCCGTATTATCCTTTACGGAATACAGAGAGTATAGCTTATCCACATCCTTGTCGATGACGCTTATTGAATTTAAACCTGACACCACCGATTTATATGATAAAAGCCCAACCATTCGTCCTATGCTTTGGGCCTTACTGATGCTTTTTAAAATTGGGGATAATTGCATATTACCCCTGAGTTTTGTTGATAACTCTTATAAATCAATTCTTCATTTTAAATTTATTATAAGTTATAATATTAATATTTTAACTACTATAAAACTATTTTAAAACAAAATTTAAACAAAAAATTAAATTTTAATATAATTTATAATTTTTATATTCAAATTTTTAAAAAAATACTTCTAAATAAATACTTTTAAGCATTAAATTCTTAGTGATTTAAAAATTAATCCGTAATTTAGAACCTCAAACTATCTTTTATAAATTTATTTTGTAAAAAATTTAAATACAAGAAAAATAGATTTTGATGTGATCTATAATTTTTGTATTTAATTTTTCCAAAAAAATATTTCTAGATAAGTATTTTAGTACATCATAAATTAACGAATTATAAATAAGGAGTTTGTTCGTAAATAAAGTTTCAACGGAGGGGTTGCTATACTAGTCTCCCTTCAAATTATGTCTAATAATCTCATTTTTGAAAAAAAATATAAAACTGCTCTAATATATATATATATATACAAATATTTTTTCTAAATTTTGAATACAAAATATAGATTTTTGTGTGTCTATAATTTTTGTATTTAAAATTTTTTAAAAAAATATTTCTAACTAGATATTTTAGAACTACAATTTATAATAGTAAAGACTTCGACGTCTCTTTTTGTAAAATTGTTCCAAACAGAAGTTATAGAGTACATTAATTTTTTTTTTTTTATATTCAAATTGTTTTAAAAACAATGTGTGTTGGCTTGGATAATAATTACCGGAAAAATACAAATTTATTTGGGATGAATGTATAAAAACTTTATTAGTAATTAGTAGACGACACACGAATACTACAAGCTGCTAAAAATAATTTGGGCAACTGAGTGGTACGTGGTTGCACAAAGGTTGGTGCACCCCAAGGTATACTACATTACGAAGCCGAAGATAGCGCGATTAAAGGATGGGGAAGAGAGAGAGAGAGAGAGAGAGAGAGAGAGAGAGAGAGAGAGAGGGGGTGAAAACAATTGTAGATAATAATAATATTAAATCCTAACAGTTTGCTATTATTATTTCAAATCTTGTAGGATATTAGAACCCAATGGTTTTTGTTAGATAGGAATCACATCAAACTTTACTGATGACCGAACTCGAAGTTATTCAAACCAACTCTTAGACTTGAATCATTTCATAAACTCCCTCACCCGAATCGGTACTACCGTGCTTATACCGGTCCACTCATGATGAGAGACATATACAACACAGTTTTGTTTAGAATAGCCAGCATTAACATCATGATCCGCACCTTGGTTAGTTTGTCCCAGAAAGAGATTATCCTGTGTTCGATCTCTGAACATGTAGAAATATAAAATTATTTAATTAATCTCGGCTATAATCTATAGTAAAATACACCAACTCGAATATTCAGACTTACTATAGGCGCTAACATATAATCCAAATTTTACTGTTTACAATTATTACAATATAAATATATTTCTAATATAACCATAATTTGGCTTTTCGGTCGGCACGCCTTGTGTCGACCGAAACGTTTCGGTGCCACCACGTGGCGGCACCAGAACGGCTAAAAACAGGCTTTTTTGACCGTCTCGGACCGTGCAGATTGAAATCGGTTGGGATGATATGTTTGTGCCGACTGTGCCGCCGTTTCGGTCGGCATGGTCGGCACAAATTTTTTTATTTTGTTGGCTGATTGGCCATCTTTACATAATAAATCTTATAAAATTTAGTTATTTTTTTAAAAAAATTTTTGATGAATTGTACGATTCGGCACGATCGGCAAATCTCGAGTTATGAGTTTACCGAAATTCGAAATGGAACGACATGGCAAACCTTGAATATAACTAATAACACATATTATATTTTCTAATAAAATGAAGTCCCATGTTGTACATGGAAGGGCGTATGTATATGCATACCTATCGGTGCAATATGTATATATATATATATATATATATATATATATATGATGGCATAAAAGTCAATCCAAATAGTGAGGGTTCTTGGGCCTCCGACCACCAGTGCAGCATCCGGTTGTCCCCATGTACAATCCAATCTGACCATAGAAACGTCGCTAATCTGAGTTCAAGAAACATAAGATACTAATAATAATAATATTCAGAGTTCGTAGTAATATGCTGAGAAGAACGTCGCTAATCTTCCTTCAAAACCCGGCTGCTACCTACTTCTTCAAGAGCAAACCAAGTTCTCTTTCTCCATTAACTTTCTTCTCCACCTTCCATTTCAATACCACTCTAAGGTCTCTGCTCAGCTCAGGCCACCCACAAGATGCCCTGCACTATGTCGTAGAATCATATAGCCATGGCCTAAGGCCAGATAACTTCACCATTCCTGCTCTACTCAAGCTCTCTATAGAGTTAAATGAACCTTCCCTTGTTGGACAGCACATGCATGCATTTGCACTTAAATCTAGCTATACTAATGACACATTTGTTACTACAGCCATCGTTGACGTGTACTTTAAACATGGCCTTGTCGATTCCGCACGCAAGTTGTTCGATGAAATTCCGACAAGAGACTTGGTTTTGTTTACTGCTATGGTTTGTGGGTTTTCTAAGAATGGGCTTGCTAGTGAAGCTCTAGACATTTTTATCAATATGGTAGAAGATGGGTGTAAGCCTAGTAGGGTGACGATTGCCAGTGTGTTATCCGCGTGTGCTCAAACGAGGAGGCTCGATATTGGCAGGACTCTTCATGGTTATTCTATCAGGAGTTGTTTAATTTGTGATACCGATGACATCATACTCGAATCATCGTTACTCCACATGTATGCGAAGTGTGGCAAACTATGTCTTGCTAGGCAGTTTTTTGATAGGATGCAAAACAAAAACTTAGGTTCGTGGGAATCTATCATTAGCGGGTTTGCTTTTAGTGGGTCTTTTATGGCTGCTTTTGAGTTGTTCAAAGAGATGATTTTTGATGGCTATTTACATCCTAGATCTTCCATCATTTCTTTGTTGTTGAATATCTGCGGCATGACTATGGATTTGCGGAAGGGAAGGGAAATTCATGCTTATCTTCATAAACGTAACATTCAAACCAGTGATTTGGACAGGCTTATAGAGCTGAACTCGGTAATGAACATGTATATGAAGGCTGGGGATTTAACTTCTGCTGTATCTTTATTTAAGGCTACTCCTATCAAGAATGTTGTGACTTGGACCACTTTGATTTTTGGATTTGGATCATTTGGTTTAAGCAAGGAAGCTCTTCGTGCTTATCACGAGATGGAGGAATCAGGGATTATGCCAGACGAAGTGACTTTTATTGCTCTCTTATCAGCATGCAGCCACAGCAGGCTGGTTGATGAAGGAAGAGAACTATATATTTCAATGCAAAGAGATTACGGATTCGTCCCGACGATGAGACACTTTGTTTGCATGGTCGATCTGTACGCGCGAGCAGGACTTCTTGAAGATGCGTTTGATTTTGTGAAAAGCATGCCTGTTGAAGCATCTCCAGTCATTTGGGGAACAATTCTCTCTTCTTGCAGGATTCACAAAAATCTGAAAGTAGGTGAATATGCTGCTAAAATGGTTTTAGAAGCAGATCGGGATGGCGTCGGCAACTATTTACTTCTCTCTAAACTCTATGCTGATGCTAATAGTTGGGAAGATTTTGCTAAGGTTAGATTAGTTATGAAAGAGTTGGATTTGAATCCGCGGACTGCATGCAGCTGGGTGGAATTGAAAGGCCAGGTTTATACTTTCACTGTCAATGATTCTTCAAAATCATTCTCTAAGAAGGTTTTTAAATTTTTAGAAGAACTCGGAGGACTCATGAAGGAGGCTGGCCGCGTAGCTGATACGTCGTGTGTAAGTCATAACATCGGGGAAGATGATAAGGTGAGGCACCTGTGTGGTCATACTGAAAAACTGGCTCTTGGCTTTGTTCTGATGGAATTTCAAGGTCAAGGAGTCATTCGAATAGGGAAGAATCTTCGGGTCTGTAGAGACTGCCACGAAGTGTTCAAATTTGTATCTAAGAAATATGATCGGGAAATTATACTCAAGGATCCAAATCGATATCATAGGTTTTCTCAGGGCTCCTGTTCTTGTCAAGATTACTGGTAACTGCAGGAATTTGTATGTTTGATTAAAACACAAAGTATTGGCAATTCAGAATCAAAATGGATACTTCTCTTCTTGTAGGTATGATTCGGAGCAATCCCAGAAAATCTTTCTTCTCTTTGATCAATAACTGCAAATATCACATACGTGAACACATATCGAACCTACACAATCTCCTCTCTTTTTTTTCTCTTTTTTTTTTAAAAAAATAAATTATTTATTAGAGGTAACGAGGTGAAAATTTCGTTGCGACAAACTCCCGAATATTTCGCTCGGCACAATTTTCTAATAACTAGCCGTAAGACTGTGATCAACGAGTAAAACCCCCTGAGTATATTGTCCTTACACGTCGTTGAGTAAATGCATATATCGGCGATAACCTTTAGAAATTTTCATAACCTTTGGAGATTTGCTTTTGCAACCTTATGGACAAGCTGCTTTTCAAGAGGGGTGGAATGTTATGTACCGGTAAGAAGGGGACCGAGATGACTGAGCCATTTGTAATTAGATAGTAGTCTATTGAGTAGGGTTTAGTAATTATTGCATTAGGAAAAAGTTATTATTTATGACTTGTTGTCCTACTAATTACATCCAAGGCGATGTATGATCATGCACCCACGCCTTTTCATATTGTAGGGATTAATTATTCTCACGCGTCTTCCATTATCTGAATTAGTTGGTGTTGGACGTAAGGTGCTATGTTGGACGTATGTGTGTGAGTGCGTGTGTCACTAAACAAGTGGTTTACAGATTCTCTCACAAATAGAACTTATTGCAACTAGAGTCAATGTCTTGCCATATATTATCACTTTTTCTTTATGACTGTATAAGATAGTGCGCTCGAGGCAGGCCTAAGCTTGACTAATGAACAATTGGGGTTCAATGCTTTTTTTATACCAAGGCAAAGCAATTTTAATGAACAGCAGGGAGGCGAACATGGTGCAAAAGCACAAACGGCGATGAGGTGCAAAAGATTCTCTCCTTACTGAAGTGGTTACCATTTTGTAGTTATGTTGATAAAGGTGCTATTTTGGAAGAATGTATGGTATAAGTGCATTTTGATGAGTATCTGACATGTTTTTTGATAATAAATAATACATAATGTCTATTTATAAAGGCGTGTGCCTCATGTCACTCAGGCACACGCCTTCACACATTACGACTAGCTCCAGGATACGATGTTTCTTACTATCCTTTCTTACTGCAATTAATTGCGAATCGCATTTACATAAATTTTGAATTGAGGTCTGAGAGATGCACGACAGGTTATTTTTTGCAAAGTTGTATTGCATTCTACACTGGGCGTGCGTGTTGGTTCAGAATGGGATTTTAGCTGATTTTAGGTCTATTTATTTGAAGCAACATTCTAAAGATGTCAATGCGGGACTGGGCTAGCATACATTGTTTGAGCCGACCGGACTGCCTGCACCAACAACGCCGGCGGGTCATGCCAGACCTGCTGCACTATACGGATCCCGGTTCGCTTGGATTGCCTGTACAGCACGGGCCTAGTTCGGCCTCTGTTTGTACGGGCTATGGGCCGAGTGGTAGACCATGGACATTGCTACAACATTTCTAAATTGCTAGCGAAAAAAATCTTACCCACTCGCTTTATTGTCTCTCTTTTAATACGAGAAAGCACAACCAATCCTCTGTATATGCACATTAAATTTTGAACAGTAATTATCCGATATTCTTTTCCTAATTTTGAACAACCTGCTATTGTTTTGAAATTTAACCACTAACCTTTAATAACTCCATTCAACTACATCTTCTCTGGGTCATCAATAATATTACAAACAATCGAAGGGCCTGTTCGTAAATATCAAAGAATCACAGAGGTTCCCTCTCTCTCCCCAAATTCGATCCTAAATTCCTCACCGATCTTGCTGCTCTTGCCCAAAGCATCTCCCAGCCTTCTGTAATTCTCATCATCTTGCTCAGATCCGTTGATGATCGATTGATCGGAGGCCTTGTTAACCATCTGATTCATGATTTTTACGGTTTCTTGGAATTTTAGTTATTCAATCGGAGTTCACTCTTCTGAATCATAGATCTCTGGATTTCTAGTTGTTGTTCGAGCTATTGGTGCAGGTGGAACCAATGGACATCGTCTGGAAATCGGAAGAAGATGTGTCCCTCCGTAAAGGTTCGATATCTTTTTACTTTGCTTTTTTCCAAGCTGCGCGGCTTGGTGCTGTCTGCGGAACATCCTAAGCTGCCATACATGACGTGGTTCAGCAGCCGTGTCTGATGGTTTGCATGCGCACTATGTGGGCCCGGCCGCCGATATGTACCTGGATATTTCATTAATATGTTGCAACTAATATGCACTGATTCTTTAGGGATTATTGTTAATTGAACCTTGTATGGAGGTTTCTTATTAGTCCTGTTATACTAATTTCTCCAGCAACTATGTTCAAGATAATTAAGGAGATGTTGCCTCCTGATGTACGCATTGCAAGAGATGCTCAAGATCTTCTTGTCGAGTGTTGTGTAGGTCTGTACATATGATTGCTCCCATATATAACATGAGGTTGCTGTATTTTCATAGTACTTTCTACAAAATGCTAGTGTTGTTACTTTCTCAACATCTTCCAGAGTGTTGTGTCGCTATGTATGAGTTGCCCTCATGATTATGCTAATTAAGTCGTAGCACATAGTTCTGCAAAATGCATACTGCAATATATATATATATATATATATATATATATATATATATACTGTGCTAGTGTTTTTACTTGTTCAGATGTAATTGTGGTTGTATGCCCTTTAGCTTTTGTGTCCACATACAATTGATTGCTAATGTGATCTATGAAAAAAGTACAAAAACATTTGATGCTGTGTAAACACAAGTTGAACATAATACTTTCTTAGGGACTATTTATACTTCACCATAAGTGTGAATAGATTATAGGTAGTGAAGTTTTTGGAAGTGTGAATAAGGTGAGTTTTGATGAAGTGAAGTTGTTGAACAATTGTTCTTTTGTCCTAGGAGCTCTATGTCATTCTTGTCTCGCTAAAAAAGCAAACTAAATATCTATAGTCAATTTTGGAAGTGGCTCAGGTCAATTTAGGTGAAGGAAAGGCCCCTTAGTGCCACTGCTCTCATGTATGACAAGGGATATTGTATTGGCTCCCTGAGAGTATTAACTAAATGGTGACTGTTTTGGTTTTACTATTATTTTCTACAAAGAGTGATGCTAAGCTTTCCTGCTTAGGTCCTGAACATACCAACTCACGTTGAAGTTCTTGCCTCAAGCTGTATCAAAAGAGAATCGCATCTTTTTATATTTATATTTCATTTTGAGATTATAGTGGGAAACCTGCTCATAGTGGTCCATTTTTTGCGTTGTTGTAACAGGTAAACCCACGGATAGCAGGTGCCTAGAAAAGAGTATCACATCATTGTCTTGGTTGATATAAAATTAAAGTCTTATCTTTAAATGTTTTGTTGTATTGAAAGGGGTCGAGGAACTTGAATATCTCTATCCAAAGCTATGCTGTAATATATATCATAACCTTCTCAAAGTTAAGTCTTTTATATGTCCTGTAACTCGATGTATTGATGCTTTTAACTTCAATAATTACGAAGTGAACGATCTATTGATTGATGAATTGAATCTACTTATCATACAGGTATTCTTCCTAGCAGCACTTAAAGCATGATGGAGTGGACTCATCCTTATAAAAGCATGAAAGGTTAGTGGTCAGTCATCTATAGTCACATGTTATTAACATAAGTACTTGTCCTACATCATAAAATTGCCATATAATTACAAGAAGGATATATCTCAAGCAGAACATGTTCTTATAGCTTTTTGCTCTATGGAATGTCGAATAGCAGTAAAATAGGAAGTAGGTGAAGAATATGTCATCATAAGGTAATTGGGTGTGGAGTATTTCATCTGAGATATAGCACACTTTTAACTCTTGCACCACAAACTATTGTATGGTGTGCCTGGGATATATCCTTTTAGATGCTTTGCCACTATGTTCTGTTATAGCGGAAGTATGGTATGAAAGGAGGCTGCCCCTTTATAATGTGTAAGTCTAGAGATTAGTCTAGCATTCCACTGAGGTATATTTCTTTAACCTTTCTAAATATGGTAGCTGAAGTGTTTTTTTATTTTTTTATTTTTTTTAATAAAAAAAGTTAGTAAATTTTGAATAGCATTGTACCTTGTTATGTTCTGTCAGTTTGCTCCAGGGAAACTGTCATTTTCTCTAAAATCCGAAAAGATACTATTGGTCCTAGATTCTCCTGTTGGCATATTGGCGTACCATTCCAACACCAGTAGTAAAACTAGAAGGTCTTGGTTGATGGTCATGATAGAAGATAAGCTATCTGTGTATGTATCTAAATGCTAGGTTTTCCTTTTACTTCCTTGCTTCGAGTATGACTATTCTTTCTATTGATAATATGTGCATATGTATGCTTAAGAAAGTAACAGCTCTAATGCTTAGGTTCATCTAATTACTTTCTTTCTCTCTTTTTGAGAACTTCGAACCTGGTATTGGGCATCACATAATTATTTCCTTGAGCAGAGATGGAAGCTAAAACTTGATGGATGTGGCAGTCATGCCAAATGTAGATCCTACAGAATATGGAACAGGTTCTGCGGCAACTCCTTTGGCAGTTGTAAAACCTAGGAAAAAATCTATGACTTCGTTGTATCTCCAATTTTTCGAAACAGCTCCAGATGGTAAGACAAGAAGATGCAAGCTTTGCAAGCAAAGTTATTCTATGTCTACTGCTACAGGTAACTTTCTGCTGAATCGTTGCATTTAAGTTTGTTTTACTTTCCTAGGTACATGTGAAAGAGGGTCCTACAACATCATCTTTTTTTTTTTTAATCCCGTCTGGTAATTCAATGCTACAAGATATTTAGGAAAATGCATATTTTAGATTGAATGATGTCCTCATGATTTTATACATAATTGTGTATGCGTGAACCCGCAGATCCCACTCGTGCGGGACTTTTCACTGGGATGTTGTTAATTTGATGTGTATGTATGAACCCAATGACATTCAGTCTTGTTCAAATGCGCCTTCTTGTCATGAGATTTTTTTTTATCTAGTAGTATACTTCTGTTTTTTTAGGTTTCTGTTCTTCTGGCATTAGTTCGTATAATTCCATACCAGCAAACGTTTGTAAATTTTGATTTTAAGTGCCTTTTCATTCATGAAGGCAATCTTGGAAGACATCTCAGTCACCACCACCCAGGCTATGACAAACAGGGTGATACAGGTCAAGCAACTCCAGGTTCTGTTTCAATAAGCAAAAAGCCTCAAGGACAAATAAAACCTGCTATCGATTTGGATCATGTCAATTGGTTACTGATGAAGTGGCTTGTTGATTCCTCACTTCCTCCTTCTGCCATCGAGGATGAGTCTCTTAGTAACTCATTCAAGATTTTGAATCCCTTATTTAACTTCTGGCCCCAAAAAAAGCTCCAGGCCATCACCCTTGAGGTTTTCAAGAGCATGCGGGAGGATGTAAAGTTGTCATTGGAGCAGGCTAATTCAAAGGTTTCCATATCTTTGAACTTTTGGACTTCCTATGAGAAGATATTCTACTTGAGTGTTACATGTCATTGGATAGATGAGAGCTGGTCGCCGCACAAGGTTCTTCTTGATGTCTCACGCATACCTTACCCATGTACGGGTTCAGAAATATTTTATGCTTTAGCATCAGTCATTAAGACCTATAATATTGATAAAAGGATCCTTTTCTGCACTCATGATAATAGCCAACATCAATACATGCTTGCCATGTGCTCAAGGAGGAGCTAGATGCTCGTAAGATTTCCTTTTGCTATATTCCTTGTGCTGCTCGCACCCTCAACCTTATTATAGAAGATTGCCTGAGAACTCCAAAACCTATATTGTGCAAAATTCGAGAATTTGCACTTGAGCTGAATTCAGATCCTGACATGGCCCAGGAATTTAATGAAATTGCAGCATATCAGGAAGGTTGTTGGAAGTTCCCTCTTGATACTTCAGCCACCTGGAGTGGCGACTACACTATGCTTGACATAGTGCGGAAGGTATGTGGATTTATTAATAAGACCAACACTAATTATGTCATTTATGATTTACAGTTCTTTTTTTTTAACGTAGGCCTCAAATTCTATGGACACTATCATGAGAAAACATGAAGAGGTTTTCGGGAATAGGAATATATTGCTACTCCCTACAGAGAAATCTGTGGTTAATATCTTGCATGCATACATGGAGCCGTTCTATAAGCTGACAACTAATCTGTGCAACTGTAAAGTACCCACAATCGGTCTAGTACTATTTTTCATGGATCACATCTTCGATATGATTAGTGCTTGCAGAGATAGCTGTCGGCATGAGTTGCTGAAGGCTGCTGCCGGTGAAATGACTGCGAGAGCTAGAAGCTTCAGCAGCCAAGTCTATAATCTCTTTACATTCATAGCTGCAGTTCTTGATCCAAGGATCAAGAAAGAGCTTATCCCTGAGGCTCTCAACTCGGATAAGAATTTAGAGGATGCAAGGAGTCACTTCTCCAGGAATTATCTAATTAATCCATTCACTTCTACGACAAATCGCTTCACTTCTCAAGAAACCGAGGAACTTGATGGAGTTTCTTTCGCCGAAGAGATTGCAAGGAAGAGACGTCGTGCCAGCGCAGCTGCTGCTACGGATGAGCTGTCGCAGTTCCTCGCCGAACCACCTGTTCCGCTTTCCACCGATGCATTGGATTGGTGGAAGTTGAACGGCGCACGGTACCCGAGGCTTTCGGTCATGGCTCGTGATTTTCTTGCTGTGCAGGGGATGGCTGTCGAACCGGAAGAATTGTTCTCTTGCAAAGGTGAGGAGAGAAGGAAACAACAATTCTGCTTGCCGTACAGCAGTATGCAAGAAGTGATGTGTATCAAATCATGGTCACACAGTGGATACAAATTCAAGTTTAGATCTTCCGAAATCGACTTTGATAAACTGCTTGAATCGATAGCAAGCATCCCTGAGAACACTGGAACGAGTCCTGAGAGGAAGCCGAAGTAAGTTTTGGCATACTGATGAAGCAGCTTGCTGTAGTGTCGTAGGAATACTATAAATTTGTATATTTTATTTATCTATAATATCTGTTTTCTCATTTATGTAGATAGAAAAGATCTTCAGATTATGCAGATCTTTTAGCAAATATTTTAGGAGCTCCTTTTGTCGCAATTAAGTTGGGCCGGTGCCAATCTGAGGTATTACCAGTTCATACTTGTTTTAAAACTGGGCCCTGTATGGGCTGCATTTTCCCTTGCTAATGTGAAAAACAGAAATTCTGTTGCAGATTTGGTAACAATTTTTTCTTCCAAATGATTGCAAGTTTGTCTTGGAGAATAGGATTTCTTACCAATGTCTCGTGAGAATTCTAAGAATTATTTATTTTGGGAGAAATTCAAAAAAAATAGTGGATGTGGATTGAGAGGTGAAAAAGTGAGAATTTGAAATATATTGAAAAGTGCAAAGTGGGATTTCTTACCGAATGCATTGCCAATCAGGAGCAGACACATGGCAAAGGATACAAAATTCAACCATCATAAAGAACAAGCGGGACAACAAGCGACAAGTACGAAGTCAACAAAAAAACATAAAACATTAGCCAATATTTCTACTTGACAAAAAAAAAAAAATCTTATGAGGAAAAATAGAACATTTTTTTATAGTATATTATGTTCGGTCCAAAAAAAAATGAGACTCAGTAAAAAAATTTGACGCCATAGCTCTAATGAATAAGAGTACTCAGTAAAAAAGAAAAAAAATGAGACCGGGTCGAGAGACCAACTAGTAGGTCAAGCAATGTCCGACAGTCTTTGAAAACTCTACAGTATTTCCCTTTAAAGTTTGGGACAATCACAACAAGGAATGAGGTGCAGCAGATAAGGTCAGGTGTCCTCAGTTGCCAACATGACCCCATTCATTATCTGTATTATTATCTCATTGTCCTGGAGCAAATGCAATGTTGCAGTACACTGCATTTGTAAGGGCAATATTCTGGTGCAACATCTAGACTCCTCCATTCACAGCTAATATCGATGCATTTTTTTTTTTTTTTTTTTTTTTTTTTTTTTATGTTTTAGAATAATATTGATGTAATGACTGTATGTATAATATTGATGCAATCCAGTAAGCCCGGTCCTGCAAATTTCATATTATCATGGGATTCAGCAGTAAGGCCAACTAAATAACAAGGTTTTCGGTGCTGAGCAAGCGAGTTATCATAAGTTTAGATACTAGAGCCGTGCCAACATGCCAATTGTGCTGCGAACCGTAACGATATACATCATTATTTCTTTAGAAGTAAAGATAAATAATTCAAAGTTAGCTTAAAAGTTTACATATAGATTTTTTTTTTGACGTATCGTGTCTATAACTGTTGGAATATGTACGTGTCGATATAAATTTTTACCAAATAACTATTATCAATTTAACTAATAGAACTTTAAGCTCTACTAAATTAGACTGGTAATTGACACATTATTTGTTTATTACTGACTTGACTGGACTTCACCTCAAGGCTTGGTCCATCCAGTTTTTCTTATGAATGTCATATATATAAGAGAAAAGAGTTCTGGGTGAAGGGCTATGGCACAACCTAACAAACAATTCTGGCATTACCATCATTTGAGTTCAAAATCTTTTGCCCGTAGACACGTGCCACACCACTTGAGCTACGAGTGTCAGATAGCGACAAGTGGTACTTTCAATAAATATTCTAAAATAATGATGTGTACAAATTTTCATAGAAAAATGTGAGCTAACATAATACATGTCGAGCCAAGACAAGAGTGCGGTTCTATCTTCCATGAGAGCGGAGAATTTATGTTCCTCTATATCCAATGGAAGAATAACACCTGTCATTTGCGCTTGTCCGTAAAAGTTGAAAATTTTCAGTTAGTAAAACTTTTTGTTACTATCACCTGAGAGTTTATTAGTTTTACAAGACGGATAAAGTGGGCTCATTATGGGCTAGATTTTTTGCGAGAATCTCATTCCATGACATTATGGCTACCAATCGATACCTACCGTTTAAAATGTCTGCAAAGTCATTATCAAGAAGAGGGATTATTAGCAAAAAAAGAAAAAGGGCTAAACACGAAGACGGACCATTATTAACAGTCATCAACTAATAAAGCAAGAGGTCCATGGCAACTACGATGGGAACTTGGCGCTCTGATGTGTATCGAACGCAAGGTTTTCATCAGTCATATCTATGATAGCTTAACGTGACATGGCTTTTTCCTAGTGGCGTACGCAGGATTGCACTCGAAAAGATAGGGAGCGATGGGAACGGTGTGTGGCAGGGGAGATCAAAAGACATGGAGAACAAGAAAGGCTAATAGATCAAGGGGAGAGCACAGGGAGACCGAAGGACGGGAGACGGGGGGTGGTTGCGATGATTGGCGCACCTGTGGTTCCGCCATGCTCCAAAAGTGATAGAGATGAAGTTCTACAACACCCGACCAATTGGTCGATCAAATTGTGTTCTAGCGTATGGTTTTGGTACATGTCAACTTCTCTTGCACCAATGAATTATTGAAAAGAATCTCTTTACTAGGCTTAAATCCAGATAGTCATAATCTGTAAATTAGAATATAAATAATCTGCAAACTATTTTTTGACATTACAACTCAGTTGCTCATAGATAATAATATCTTTTTACACTATTATACCAACTTCATAGATGTCGGGTTGCACTTGTTGAGTTGCTTATACATTAAAGACTGTTAAATAAATGATATTTAGGTTCATGGTGTAGCTCGATTAGTGAGGTGGGTGGTCCATAAACAACCACTCATGAGTACGAGTCACGTCCACTACATAACAGAACATAAAATTTTCATTTAAAGAAAATTTGAAAATGATGGCAGCATGTGTCTGTATTTAACGACATGCCAAAATGGCATTGGCCCAAACGTCGAATAAAATAATCTAAGATATTTTAAAAATGTTTTGCGTAATTATCTTTTGAAAAAAGCCACGCCTTTAACCAGTTTTAGGTCTAGTTGATTGATTCCCAAGATACATCCTCCTCGCGGGTATCGGCACTAAAACCAGGCGCCTACGTCCAAAATCTTACTGTGCATCCATGCATGCACGTAGGGAGCTGGAGGCAGATTTTGTATGTCCGGTTCAACCAAATAGTTACGATGAAGACGATCGACAATAATAGAGATTAGGGCATGGGGAACAGATACATGCACACGTACGCCGGCTTGCCTAAGAGACTGTGCACGTGCGAGCTGGAACTGGTTTAATTAGTTTGTCCAGGCTCAGTCGCTTGTCCGTGATTTCCTGTTGCATTTGGATGTTTTTATTTAGGTAATGAGTTTATGATATATACCAGATTATTTATTTTATTGGAATATTATTTTGTAGCCATAGTCAGTTAGTCAATAGTCAGAGAGTAAGATCTCAAATATTTGTATTTATCTAAAAAAAGGGCTGTAAATATGTATTTTAAGACTCTGAAATTTTTACTTTTTACAAAAATTTTGGAGCGTCAACACATCTAATTAAAAATGTTTTTAAAAAAATTTGAATACAAAAATTATAGAGCATACAGAGATTTACTTTTTTCGTATTCAAATATATATATATATATATATATTTGTGTGTGTGTGTGTATCTCTCTCTCTCTCTCTCTCTCTCTCTCTCTCTCTCTCTCTCTCTCTCTGCCTGCGAATGTGTGTGTGTATCTCTCTCTCTCTCTCTCTCTCTCTCTCTCTCTCTCTCTGCGAATGTGTGTGTGATATTGTAAGTTATTCAAAAAAATGAGACCTTTTTGTCAATAGTTTACAAAGCAGAGACTTTTTCGACAAAATTTCCTTCAAAATTTTGTATCCGTTCATCCTTTCTTTATTATCTCTTATAACGTGATATGTCACAATACTCTATCATCAACAGCACTCTGGATATTAAAACACAATACCTAAAATAGACCTATTATTATAGTACTCTGTGGATTGAATTACGGTATTTTATATATGTATTTAAGTAATTTGATGGGTGATACCATCAAAACTTATACTGGGGGAAGAATTATTATTGATATTTGGCCTTAAATTAATATAATAACAAAAAATAAGTCTATAATTACAAACACTCTAGTGGCTAGGAATACTTCAGATCGATGCCAAACACTTAAAGATTAGAAACAGATATGCTACAGCTCCCAACATACATCCCACAATAATCGAGTCGAACTTCAGTGATTGTTGGGAAGAGCTTAGGAGCTTCTAGACTTGCTCTTTGATGAGCAGGTACACACAGCAAGCACCCTACCTCTGTCGGCAAATGTGCTCGACCATGTAGAGATGCAGAAAAAGCCGTGCTGGTCAGTCGGTTGAAATCAGCCATTACTCCCGTACGGGCTGAGCTGGCATTTTTATTTTTAAAAAAAAAAATTAATAAAAAAATGCACGTACCAGTTGAGCCTGCTCGGCCCGTGCAGCAAGTAGTGCGGGACGGGATTGGCCAGCAGTTCCTGCATCTATACGACCATGCCTCTATCCAGGAGTTAACTCCCGACCCGAATCTCGGGAGCATATGTCGCATATGAAGCTAGTTTGAATTTATTTTTTGATACGGGCGCAGGTAAGACTCTGCTCGCAACTGTCTCCATCTGCCTCCTCCAGGATGATATTTCCAACTCATAAATATCCCGTGGCACGTGAGGAGGTAGTTTGAATTCGAAGCTGCCCTCGGACCACAAGAACAAAGGGAGGGTACCACATTGGGCCAGCACTAGGTTAGGATATGTACTTCGCAAGCATTCTACAGTCAACTACGAGTCCTTATCCTACATTTGTTTTTGGACATGACCAAACATAGAATGATGAAGCTCCCTCTTCACTTGCACCTAATCACTTCACTATTCTAGCTAACAATGATTTGGATTCTTCAACTAAAAAATACTATTAGCTTTCTTTCTTTGATCTTTCAAGTATCATTCATCATCCCTTATTTGCTAATTATCACCTTATAATTTTGTTAATTTACAAAATTATTCGACTTTTCTTTCTTCTTTTTTTTTTTTAGAGCAAACTAATGTTTGCTCCCTTACAAGTTTCATCTTTAAAATTTCACCTGATACTCTAAATCCACAGATATATGGCACTCAATTTATAGATTTTGATACTTGAGTTAGGCCTGTGGGACATCCCTAGGAGTTGAGGAGATGAATCATATCCATTTCCACAGTTGTTGCACAAAGGTGTGACCCTGGGAGCGACCCACACCATGGTTATTGCTGAGCAAGCTTCTAAGAGCCCATCCAAGATCTTGGTCCTCACATGCACCAAATCAATGAACGTAGGGTCCAAGAAGAACTTCCATAGTCCGACTCAATACAACGTGCTAAAGGAAGCTTGTTTAATTTGGGGCCCACATTTATAGATCGATTAAATGGGCCCAATAGTCCTTCCGATGGCCCAACCCAATTGTGTATGACTATTATAACCTTGGGTGGTTGACAACTAGTATCTCTTTCATTCTTTAAAAAAAAAAAGAAAAAGACGACGACGAGCACATCCAAGATCTTGAGTTAGAACAATAGATGAACAATATTTGCTCAACCATACATCCTTACACTAAGCCCCTTAAACACGTAAATCACGCTCATACGAGTTGTATATTATCCTAATACAAACTATATACTCGTCCTAATATATCAAAATAGGATGATAATTAGAGTATTTTATGGTAGTGCCCTTAATATGTGAATGGAAGTCCCACAGATCAATTTTTGCAAGAAGTTCAAAGCTGTTTTTGCTGTTGCTAGTGTGCCAGTGGACCCACGCCGACAGCCAGGAGTGGAGGAGCATTGGTGTTGCGGACCTTAACGTACATGGAAAGCCCCTACTTCAGAAAATGATGCATGCCACTTTCTGGATAAATATTGATCCATCTCTCTCTCTCTCTCTCTCTCTCTCTCTCTCTCTCTCTCTATATATATATATATATATATATATATATATATATATATATAACCTAATCTCCACTCTTCTGTCGATCTCCACAGCCGTCGGATCATTGTGATCCGATGGCTGAAAACACACGCGTTTTTTCAGAGCAGAGAGTCGCTAGAGATTTTCGCAAAAGTCGCTAGTGATTTTCAAAAGTCGTTAGCGACTTTCGCACGGAAATGCGCACGCAATTTCAGCCATCGGATCGCGATGATCTGACAACTGCGGAGTCGACAGGAGCGGACTAATCTCCTGTCGAATGGAGATTAGTCCATATATATGTATATATATATATATATATATATATATATATATATATATATATATATATATATATAATATATATATATATATATATATATGACAGAAATTATGTCCGTAGCTGGCCAGCTTTGTGCGGCCGATATAACACGTAAACTCTTTGTTGGCGCTCTTTCTGATTCCACCAGCAGACATTCGTATCCAATTGATTATGTGATCAAATAACGCTCATACATCGGAAAACAAATTGTGCACTTTTTCTGACCCTCGGATCTTTCATAAACAGGTCTACTGGTATACACCCTATGGAATTAAAAATTCTACGAATGCCAGAATTCGAATTGTGATCAGGCGCTCGCAAATGGGCTACCCAGTGCAGGGCAACATTGTTGCTGTAGCTCTTTGTTGGCTACCAAAAGGAGTTGCCATGTTTGTTGTCTCAACACCATCATCTCTTTTAAGTTTGCCTTCTTGTATTTGTACTAAATGCACTCACCTTCTTCTAAACTGGTAATCACTTTTTTTTAAGAATTATTGCTACAATTTTTTTTTTCATAAAGGATCTATTTTTTTTTCAATCATCTTAATATATAAATCTTAACAGACAAGTCCACCGATGGGTCAAAAGCTCCATGTTATTATGTATGGAATACATAGCAGATAAATTTTCCACACCCATATATATGATGCGTACGGATTTCGAATTTAAGATGTTTAGTTCATGAGATTGAAATCACGCCATCCATTCTAAATGTTCTACGTCTATAATTCCAGTACCAAATTTATTTTTCTAGTCAGAGATTCAGCCTCCTTTTGGACAGAAATAGCACCAAGTTGGACAGAACTTTTAACTTTAATTCACCCAATTAAGAAACAAGATTTCAAATTTGTTAACTTGATCCATCAATGCATCTCATCCTCCATTTAAAACTCTTAATATCCAGCCTAAGGAGCTTGATAGCACTTGAACGTGCCAAGTGGATTATCAATGCCCTATTATTCTAAACTCCTAATCAAAAATAAAAAATAAAAAAAATAAAAAAGAAAAAAGAAAAGAAAAAACCAATTGAATAATTCAGTCCACCGTTCCGTAGTTGACCCTGTTGTACTACCAATAAATGGTCAATATACGGCCACCACGACATATTGATTTTACTCTTCTTCCCACTATTTTCTACCACACAACTGTTGCTTATTAAGAATTTATGATAGTCTTTATAAACTGAGCTATACATGCGACATCATACAATATATAATATACACGTTATACTTGTTTTGATACAACATTTTTAGTTCAGATTGTAGCATAAATACTAAAAATTCATATAATAAATAGTATCTTTTTTCTAATACTATAAATGAAGATAATCGATGATTTTAAGGCGTGGATTTTACTGCAAGTACAGTTTTTGAAATATGTCGATTATTGTGCTTGTGCTCATACCCGTCTGTGTGACTCCGGCGATCTTTCCAAATAGTATGGCTTTTATATTCAAATTGCTTTATTATTTGGTGTTTATAAAATATATTTATATACTCTCAAGCTCTCAATAGTTTTGATTGGATGTTTTTATATATGTCAACAGTAGATATATTGACCAAATCTGCCACAGTTAACTCCAAAAACAGCGTCGGGTTGGCATCACTGTGTTAAGCTAAGCGCAGATCCGCGGTTCGGGTCGCACAATTTGACATCTTAAGGTCAGACCGGATTTTGGCTCTTCGTCTCGGATAAACTTAAAACCATACGAGATCTATCACTTTCAGGAACTGCTGCTCCATATGTATGTATATATATATTGCCACCAGCGGACCGTGGAAGAGCCTCTATTCACCGTTTCTCTACCTTCCATTCATTCTCTGCAACAAAAAGTATATAGCTGCAAGAAGAAGATGATTTCATGGGGAGACTTGTACACGGTCCTCTCGGCCATGGTGCCTCTGTACGTGGCGATGATCTTGGCCTACGGCTCCGTTCGTTGGTGGAAGATCTTCACTCCCGACCAGTGCTCCGGCATCAACCGCTTCGTCGCTGTCTTCGCCGTCCCGCTGCTCTCGTTCCACTTCATCTCCACCAATAACCCTTACGCAATGAACTTTCGCTTCATCGCCGCAGACACGCTGCAGAAGATCATCGTCCTCGCCGCGCTCGCAGTGTGGTCCCGCGTCGCTCCCTCGGGCTCGCTCGACTGGTCCATCACGCTCTTCTCCTTGTCTACATTGCCTAACACTCTGGTGATGGGGATCCCATTGTTGATCGCCATGTACGGGCCTTTCGCCGGCCCGTTGATGGTGCAGATCGTGGTGCTTCAGTGTATCATTTGGTACACCTTGATGTTGTTCTTGTTCGAGTACCGCGCTGCGAGGTTGCTGATCGTGGATCAGTTTCCTGACACCGCCGGCGATATTGTGAGTTTTAGAGTTGATCCCGACGTTGTTTCCCTCGACGGGGGGAGGGAGATGTTGCAGGCGGACGCGGAGGTCGGCGGCGACGGGAAGATCCACGTGACGGTGAGGAAATCGAACGCTTCGAGGAGGTCTCTCTCGTTGATGACGCCACGTCCGTCAAATCTCACCGGCGCCGAGATCTACTCGCTGAGCTCGTCGAGAAACCCCACGCCTAGAGGGTCCAACTTCAATCACAGTGATTTCTACGCCATGGTAGGCGGAGCGCCGCCTCCGCCGCTGCGACCGTCGAACTTTGGTCCGGCGGAACTGTACTCGCTTCAGTCATCCCGTGGGCCGACACCGCGGCCTTCCAACTTCGACACCACCAGCGGAGGATCACCGAGGTTCGGAAACTACCCAGCGCCGAACCCGGAGATCGCTGCTGCAGGCGCTGTCGCCTCGGGGAAGAAACCGCCAGCTGTCTCCAAGGGCGCCGGCGGTGCGGTGAACCACGACGCGAAGGAGCTGCACATGTTCGTATGGAGTTCTAGCGCGTCACCGGTGTCGGAGGTTGGAGGACTCCATGCTTTCGGCGGCGGCGGCGAGTTCGCCGGAGCTGACCACACTGCCGCCGGCGCCAAGGAGATCCGCATGATCGTTCCTGCGGACATCTCGCAGAACGGCTCCGCAAAAGGTGCTGACGAGTACGGAGTGAGGGACGACTTCAGCTTCGGAGGGGGGAAAGAAGTGGAAGACGAGGAGAGAGAGTTGGGAGAAGCAGAGGGACTGTCGAAGCTCGGCTCGAGCTCTACGACCGAGCTCCACCCTAAACGCGGCGGTGCCGGCGGTGGGGGTGGTCAGCAAAACATGCCGCCGACGAGCGTGATGACGAGGTTGATTCTGATCATGGTTTGGCGCAAGCTCATTCGGAACCCAAACACGTATTCATCTCTCATCGGCCTAGTCTGGTCCCTCGTCTCCTTCCGGTGAGCTTCACTAACTGTTCTATTGCATTAACCACAATTAATTAGTCTATTTTTAGTTCTCTTTAATGAAAAAAAACCAATCTCAACCATTTATCTTGTTACTCCCATCTTTAGGCAGGTCACAGATTGCTTAATTATTTTTAGGATTGATAAGAAAAAAAAAAGTGTAACGTGACCATTTGTTAACCAATAGCGATAAATCACACGACTACTCGATCCTGATACAGGCTCAAGCATCAGAATCTCTTATAAGTCTTTTAAAGTATTGTGGCTACTAATTAACGAGCATTGGTGGCGTGTCGGACATAGAGTGATTTATAGTAACGGTTTTTAGATTATATTTTTTATAATAAATTTATTTAATTGTTTATAGGTGGAATATTGCGATGCCGAAGATAGTCGAGAAGTCGATCTCGATCCTGTCCGATGCCGGGCTCGGGATGGCTATGTTCAGCTTAGGTCCGTCCATTTCTATCCCATAACTTAGCCAACTATAAATTTCAGGTGGTCCCCACATGTAGGACCAAACGACGTTCAAGCCCATGACTGACGGGGCCCGGCAGCACGAGGGTGGTCGGGCGTGCTGTCTGTCAAACGCCGTCAACTGATTTTCAAGTCCGTTAATTTTGTAGGGCTGTTCATGGCGCTGCAGCCGAAGATGATCGCGTGCGGGAACTCGGTAGCAACGTTCGCGATGGCCGTTAGGTTTCTCACCGGCCCAGCCGTCATGGCCGCCGCCTCCATCGCCATCGGCCTTCGCGGCCCTCTCCTCCACGTAGCCATCGTCCAGGTTAGTTTCGGTTACTTTATCTTTTCTCTCGTGCTTTTTTCTTTTTTCTTTAAAAAAAATAATTAGTGTGCGAGGATCACTCCTTTTCGCCCTGGGGACAAGAATTGGAACAGAGGCCCCGTGGAGGGCCCGTGCTGGTGGACCATCGTCTATGTCTGTCGCTGACTCTATCCACCACCCATAGCCGTCAGATCAACTTCATTTTCCCGCTATGATAATGACAAGCGTTTTTTTATTTCACAATTAGATAGACCTTTTTACGCTATAGAAATTTGAAATCAATTTTAAAGGGTTTATTGGACTATTCCTATTAGTTTTAAACAATTTTAAAAATCTTGGACTATATGGCTGAAATTTTACAACTGATTTTAGACTCGGAGAAAAAAAGTTAGTCTTCCCACACTAATGAGGCAGCTGTTTTAGGCTGGAATTTTTCAGACGAAATTTAATTTCTAAATAAAATGCATTTTTTTTAGTATTCGATGTAGAAATGAATTGATTTGATGATGTTAATTTATGATGGTGCAGGCTGCTCTACCGCAAGGGATCGTCCCTTTCGTGTTTGCCAAGGAGTACAACGTCCATCCCACCATCCTCAGCACGGCGTAAGTCACTTCCCAAAACCACTTCCAACATAACACTTTCACGGATTTAGATTATCATCCAATAGAATCTCCAAAGAAAAAACATCAGAACTAGGAGCTGATGATAATATATTGACTTAAAACTGACTACTTAAATTAAATTTCTTTTTTTTAAAAAAAAAAAAAAAAAAAAGGAAGTCCGTGGTTCTGGAAAAAAAAAACATACGTCTTTTAATAATTTGCATTTGCAGGGTTATATTTGGGATGCTGATAGCTCTACCGATCGACCTAGTGTATTACATAATCCTAGGATTATGACGGCGTAAGTGATCAGTGAAAGTGACTTCGGACCAAAAAGTGAAGTACTTCAACGGTGGTTCTCAGTGGACAGCATGCAGATTCCAGTGAAAGTGAACTGACAGATTCTGGTTCTTGAGGAGGATATCGATCGCAAGGACTTTAATTTCCAGGAGTTCCGGACAGATTCTCAAGTATATAGTTTATTGAAAAAAGCAGAAAAACATGTGTTTTTGTTGTGAAGAAGATATAATGAATATAATAATTATAAATTTGACATATGTAATTGATGTGATCTTGTTTTGTTGGACAAACATTTTGAGCCTTTTATCATCTGTTCAGTTATCGTACCCTATCAGTAGGTGAACCTAAAAATTTTATCTTTATCTAAAATGTTGCACAACTGTATACATTCATGGAATTATATCAAAATTACATAATAGTTTACTATAATTGAAGCCAAATAATATATCTATAATACTAAAGCACAGAAAAAAAATTGATGATGTACTTAAAATAATATTAAGTTATCCAAGTATTATGAAAAGCGGTTGCCTAAACCGCTCTCTCTCTCCTCCCTCTAGCTGCCCTCTCTGAATGCTTTTATCTAATAATCGCAGCCACCTTTCGGTCTCTCTCTTCGTTAGTTAGTCGCTTTTTTGCAGCTTGATATGTATGTCGCCCTCTCTTTCTTCATCAAGTTTATTTCTAATTTATTATTTCAAATGTTTCTTCAAAAGTAGTTGAGTGGGATTAAGAGATGTGCGACGGTGGGAGCCCCGAAGCCGACATTCTCGTTGTCGGAATGGTTGGGCTCGAAAAAACGGCTAAGAACTAGAACATGATAAGAGTTTGGCAAATATAGATTCGATGAATATATTTGGCAATTTATTTAATGCAATTATGTTGACACACACATCACATGTGCATCATCCGAGTATGAATAGCGAGTTGCTATGTTCGTATCGTGTCGTGGTGGTTGTTTTCCTTTTCTTTCCTTAATTTCTAGAAAAAATCAATCAATTCGGTGGTCATTTGACAGGGCTATGACCATGTCCACTTTAAATCTAATAATAATACCTATCTCGACGACAAAGTGGTTGGCATCTTTTGATCTTTCTTTCTCCCCTTTGTGGAAAGCTGGAGAATTTTGTGCCTCGGCATCCCAATAAATCAGCCCTGAAACCAGCAGGTATTCTTGGCCCACCCACTTGACTCCCATGTTTCTTTATGTACATCAGCCAATTTAATAAATGTAACATGCCCTCCGCACTTGGGTCAGCCAGTTGGCGGTTCGTCTTGCAAAGCGTGCCCACCAACGCAGGTTTGACTCCCACCCATGCAAAGGAGAAGTGCTTCCTGTAATGGAAATGTGCCTGCACCGCGTGTTTATAGTGGCTGTAGGGAAGCTGGTGGCTGCGTATTTCAGCACTCTATGTCTGATCCGAGGGCAGAAGTCAAGCTGGAGTTTTACTCTACTGCGTCCACTTGGGTCTAAAATGGCCCTATATACGTGTGTAGAAAACTGTGGTTCACGAGTTAGCGAAGATCCAGGGAGGAATTTCGCCTCGTTATCTCAAAAAAAGTGTAATATAAAAAAAATATATATTCATTTATTAAAAGATAGTATTCATTTGATTTATATATAGCACGGCTATTCTTGTAGTTTCTGACATGATCATAATATATATAAAACTATATACTACGTACAGTTCTGATTATATTATAGTTGACAGAATTCTCTAAATTTAGTATCAGTAGAGATATTTGAATAGGATGAAATACAATGATCCTGACGGTTGAACGAGCAGCAGCATAGACGGGGCGTGCCGGTGGAACGGAAAAGTGTCAATGTTGGTATTTGCATTTAGTAGAAAAAGAGGTTGCATAAAGGAATGAGTTGTACTTCTTGATGGAAATAGCTTTATCAAGATTGATTATTAAGATGCACAATATAGTCATGGAGATAGGATGAAGAAAAAAAAAAAACAGTAATTCCACGGTGATAAATCGGCGCTCGTACCAGTACCTCAACCCATGGCTGTCGTCTTGTCGGCCTGTGCGATAGGTAAAAACTATGATATAAAATCTACAATATAAAACTACAATCCGCCTCCTACTCAAAAGGATTTTTTTTTCCTCAAAAACTCAAGAAAAATTCGCTACACGCCCACTTTATTTCTAGTCTGATATTGCACGAATAAAAAACTATTCGATAAAGTTAACAAAGCGACAAGTGCTAAAGATAACTAAATGTGTCCATGGAATGAATCTATTCGTCGAGCTTCCATGTTCAACATAATATTTAGACTTGCCTAATCTCACATGCATGAGAAAGCACAAGCGTCGATGATAGGTCCATAGGGACCATGATATTGAAATCTCTTTCTTTTCCCCACCTCCACTTCCCTAAGTAACATGTAAGTACTTTTCAGGGAAAGGAAAACCAAGAATATGTAAGTGCTAAATCCTTTCCTTTTGACCCCTACTTTTTTTTCCCCGGTTATCTATCATGAAAAACTCATGCCAGTAATCGGTTCATTTGTCCAATAAATTTACAGAAAACACAGATATGTGTATCACCATTGGAGAAGTCCAAGCCTTGACCTGAATAGCTCTTAAGACATGTGTTATCATTTTTGTACGGGAATAAAGGAAGGACAAAGGAGTATTCGAAATTGCATTTGTATGACCTCTTAATTTAAAATAGCGTTTTATATTATCATTGTCCCTATAAATAACGGAATTGTCCTTAAAAAAAAAAGAGAACGTATAACTTTACGAGGATAGTTTCGTCATCTCACACCCTTATTGGAGACATAGAAACATCTTTTGAATTGGGAGAGCACATTTTTGTATTTCGAATTATCATGGACATAAAAATACAAATGTCCCAATGACAAATATCAAATATATTTATAAGTGGCGCTTGTAAACGTCGATAATAAAATTTCTATTTTATGAGATGAAAGTCCACCGACAACCAAAGGTGCGGTACGTAACATTTAATGAGTTGTAACACTACCTTGCACCATATCTTTGCTACACAAGCAGAACATGTTAGCAGCCTTTGAAAAGGGGATGAGAAAAGATTTTAGGAAAAGGCTTCCTTCCACTATGTATGAAAAAATTACTAAAAAAATAAAATAATATAATAATAATAAAATAGAGAAAGCTTTCAGAGGTGGAGATCACGTGAGGGTCACATGATCGATGAGCGCTCAACCCCAGTTTGGTGGTGCAACATTCTCCCATGGCGGAGGCACACTCCGTCCCCTCCACTCCACCGTTCGAGTTTCCAGGCATGCAAGTTTCAATCCTTAAATCACTCCTCCAGTCGCTCCGAGTGCGAGGATATTCGAAGGTGGAGATGGAGGGAGGACTGAAGGAGTGATATATGGTGGAGTTTCAGATAAACCATATGAGAGTGTTTAATCCTTGGCCGGACGAATCTCTTAAATCGAAGTTATCTTTGAATTTTTGGGAAATGTAAATATGGCAGCTTGTAATTGGGTCCATTTGGAAACATTTTACCATTTTTTAAAGATAAAATCACAAAGTTTATAAAGATAACATTTACTTCTCGAGACAAATATTCCTGCAATTTCCAAATTACTTTGAACTATAAATTACTTTGAACTTATTGTCTATAGATATTGAGTGGAAGTGTAAATGCTACGTTATGATTAAGAGAATCATCGTTCAATGCTTAATTGTAGCCGTCTAATGCTGTTCAAAGATTGTTTTTCTTTTTATCTCAAAATATTTAATCATAAACAATAATAATAACAATGGTAAATTAACAATATATATATATATATATATATATATATATATATATATATATATATATATATATATATATAGTGATCGCTTTATGTGTTACCGTAAGTAATTTTTATGTGCCATGAGATATTATTTCTTTTTAAAAAAAAAGATATATAGCGTTCATAATGATTCATAAAATATACATAATTAATTTAATATAAAAAATCTACAACGTAATTAAATAAAATACAATATTCTCATAAAAATATTAATTAATTTGTATACAAAATTGTATATACATATATATGTTAAAATAATAAAATTTTATTTAAAATAAACATTTACTATTTTAACAAAATTATTTATATAAATTTATTACTAACATTCGTATATAATACAGGGGTAAAATCACTAGTATAATAATAATAAGTTCATGTAATACGCCGCGGTATATCTCAAAACAAATCGAAATTGGGCCATTGCACGTAGGGTTGAGCATTCCGGTCAACCCGAACCGATCCGAAATTTTTAAGGCCGACCCGAACCGAATACTTTTAGACCCGAACCGATCCGAATTTAATTTCAACCCGAACCGACCCGAACCAACTAAAATTCGGATCAGTTCGGGTTGGTTCGGGTTGACCCGAATAACATTACAAATTATTTTTATTCAAAATCAATTCGAATTCGGGTCGGTTCGGATCGACCCGAATAGTTGTAATATTAATATTTTGTTTAAAAAGAAAGAATTAGCACATAAAAATCAACGAAAACTAATTAAAACGTAACTTATGAGTATAATTCGGGTCCAATCCGAACCGATCCAAAATTCGACCACCGAACCCGAACAGAATTATATAGACCCGAAATATTAAAATACCGATCCGAACCGAACCCGACCCGAACCGAACTCGAAGTTTTGGCTTTATTCGGGTCGGTTCGGTTCGATTTTTCGGATAGATTCGGATAAGCTCAATACTAATTGCACGAACAAAATAGTGGTAATTAATTATGCGTGGCCATAAATGCAGCAGCAGCAGATCAGAGAATGTATGTGGCCGGTGGCATCGATGGATTCCCATAGAGTCAAACAAAACATATAATAAATAGTTTTAATTAAGAACCCTAATCTATAGAGGGTAGACCTACAAATTGAGCTTGAAAAGTGTTGAATTTCCGGGGACTAAGGTCTGGGGACTAAGGTGTGGTGTCCCCCGCAGCCACAAGGGCTGCCCTAATCCCCATCTCCTTTATTTACGACATTAATATATTGATATTGGTGTAGGATTTGAGGGGAACACATGATGGTTTTATTTAAGAAATCAAGGGATTTGTATTGGTTTTGGGGAAGATAATTTTATTTATTTTCATTTTTGGCTTTTCTTTAATTTTTTTTTTTTTTGGTTGAATTAATGTGATTGTTTGGTAGGAGAAGTGTTAACCTCCAATGTAAGTGTTGGTGTAGGCCCCTATACTTCATTGATTTTTGAAAAAAAAAAGGAATATTAGCTGGTCAAAAAGGGTCTCACATGAGAATCCCTTGAATTGTTTAGTTTGCTGGTTTTATTTTATTAACGTAAATTATGCACCAAAGTCACTATTAATTTGTTGTCTAATATATATTAATTTGTTGTCTAATATAAGAAGTATGGTTATTTTGGCGTATACGATACATGGCTAGAACGCAAAAAATATATATTTATTTTTTTATCGCTACGTGTCTGATCCAACCGGTGGAAGGTTTCAGTCCTTGAAGGTGCATCATGAGGTTTGTTTAAATTCGTGCATTAGGTACGTGGCTTTATCTATGGGACGAAGATTCTTTGTATTCGGATTCTATGTACCGTTTCGTATATTTGATACTTCAAATAATACCCACATATATTTTTTTAAAAATTTTCAATATAAAATTTATAAATTTTAATAAAGTCTACAACTTTTATATTTAATAATTTTTTTAAAAAAAAACTGCTTTTAAATAGGTGTTATAAGATTCCAGAGTGTTAACGCGTTGAATAGATTTTAAAAATTATTTTTAAAACCGTTAAAATTTGGAAGCTTCATAACACCCATGTAAAAGTATTTTTTGGAAACTAATAATATAAAAATATATGTCTCATAAAAATTTACAATTTTAATATTAAATATATATATATATATATATATATATATATATATATTATTAAGTATCGACTTATAGAGCGGTGCATAGATCTTGGTGCAAATGATTCTCATCCTTAGCTATGTACCTTTAGTGCTTGGTTTAGTTTTTACACTTTCGGACTAGCCCCTTGGGGCTTCGTCCGCCATAGGTCCAGGCAAATTAGAGAAAAATTGGTCCAAATGAGGCCTTGGTCCATGGTCATAGGCTTGATTTATAGGACCAACCTAGAGATGAGGCTTGAGGTTATTTTGGTGAATTGTCTAACCTTGGTTAGTAATTTGGAGGTTTTGGTCATATTGGGGATATATAATATATTATTTCATAAAAAAGTTATTTGAAATTGCAAGCAATATACTGAGCTCTATATTTTATAAACACTATATTTTAACATCAATCACATGGCAATCTTAATCATTTTTTTTCCAAAGTGTATATAAAATTGAATAACATCATTTTTGCTGGCAAGTAGGGGTTAAAAGTGAGCCAAGTTTGAATTGAATACAACTAAGCTCGAACTTAACATACTTTAAAGACTGAGCTCGAGTTTTGCTCGATTTAGAAAATTCGAGCTCAGCTCGATTGTATTAAACAAGTCTAGTTCGGTTCGATTGTATTAATTAGGTCGAGCTCGAACTCCCTGAAATAATATTATTGTAAAAAATATTTGAATAAAATAGAAAATTTTATTTAGGCTCGCGAGCCTAACGAGCCGAATAATACGTTTTTCAGCTCGGCTTGTTTAATTAATTGAGCTTAAATCCGTGCTCATACTTAGCTCGAACTCGACAAGACTCGAGCACAGACCGAGTTTAAACGAGTTCGAGCCCAAACTATTCGTACTTGTGAGCAACTCGGCTCACTTTTAACCTTAGTGCCAACATAATTCCGACCTCTTCTAACATTCTATCTACCAAATGAACATCTCATTAGCAGTATTCCAACATCTTTTAACAACATTAATTTCTACATCTTTGCACGGCAACATAATTCAAAAACTTAAAACACTAAAACTTAATATATTAAACCACTAACATCCATAACTTGGAACACTAACATTTTATTGCCAAGGGCTGATATGTACGTAAGGAAAGTCGACGGACCATTTTATTATGGATTTGCAGTAAATGAGGCTTTTTATCATTTTATTTCATTGTATAATCTTATAAATTAGTCGTACATGATCACATTATACCCCCTAACTATTTAAAATAGTTAAAGTAGAAGTTACATACCCTGAGTAGACAGGTTGTAGGAGGAGGGGGTCCTACGTGAAGAGAGAAACAAGGACAGGTGACTCACCGACAACAACAACCCATGAAGATTTGAAATAAAAGAAGGGCCCATTTAGAAAGTTAAAGATCAGGTGAGATGGCCCAAGAATGTAGGGTAGGCCTAGAAATAATTCAGGACTTTGCAGATTTGCCCATCCCCAGCCCACGTGAGAGGCTTATAAATGTTTTCAAGACCTTGAGAGGTGCTCTTGGGATGTTGATGCTTGCTTCTTCCAACTTCTTATTGATTTAGAGGCTGTTGTTTAGGGAGGGGTCTTAATCAGATACTGACCTATCATGGCTGGTTGGGCATGATGAACAGGATATGTTTTTATGGGCCATAAAGGAGTTGTAATTGCACTTGATATGATGATGTGTTTATTTATTTATTTATTTATTTTTGGGAGGGGGGGAGTTATATATCAGCCCATTTTTACAAAAAAATATAAATCAATCTTTAAAGTTAGAAAAATACATACTTTTTTTTCTATTTTCAGGAGCTGATTTGTACAGTCTGTGCTAATAGAGGTGCTAATACGCAGTTTTTGTTTTTTTTTAATTTGGGTGAATAAATGATACCATTTGTAAAGGTGAAGTTCTCTCTGGTCCAAGCCTTGCCCCCATCATTTGTTGGTGCAGATAGTACGTTATATTCTATAAACAATAAAATGAGGTCTAAAAAAAATTTTAGTTTGGAAGACTTTTCTATCATTAGGGATATTGATTTTATATCAATTTTTTTTTTTTCAATTTTATATATATTTTTTTCTACTGAGTTTTTTTTGGAGAAGTCAATTTAGGTATTCTTTAATGTGGGAAATGTCATAACCACAAAACTTGGATGTTGGTGTGAAGTCATATTGGTTCAGAATTCATTATTGTTGGGCAAGATGAAAAAGTCGTGATGGGCCCATGCAAAAATTTTGTCGGTATACTTGATATTGACGGTTGTTTCTTCTTCAAGTTAATTAAATGAGTGTTATTCAATTAGGAAAGAAAACGTTCCGGGTTCAAGCTATAAATTCAAGCTCGGCTCGATTGGTTTAGTCCGACTTTAACTTGAGCTAGAGTTCGACGAGCTTCAGAAGTTGAGTTCGAACTCTGCCTGACTCCAAAAATTTCGAATTCGGTTTGATCGTATCAACTGAATTGAGCTCAATACGAATCGAGTAGAGTTCGACTTAAGCTTAGATCAATTACAACAATTAGACAGAACTCGAATCGTTTAAGTACGTTATTGTAAAAAATATTTTGAATAAAATAGAAAAGTCCGTTTACGAACGCAAACCTAACCTGCCAAGTAACATGATACTCGGGCTCGGTTCATTTAGTAACTTGAGCTCAGATCAGTGCTCTAACTCGATTTGAGTTCTGGCTCGAGCTGAGCTTACTCGTTAGCAGCTCGGCTCATTTTCACAGTAGATCACTCTCATTCTCATAACATAAAGATACAATATGGTTCTGAGTTCTTAGAAGTTTGATTCAAAAAGTTAGAAATTAAGAGGTTTGATCAATTGATTCTAGAAGGCCCTGATTTGTTACTCGGCAAATATGTTGAGATAGAGCTAGAGCTACAAAGAAGTATCTACGTAGGATAATTTATTTATTCCATTACTCTTGTTAATATATATCTGACTATATATGACTACCAAGTTGTACTGTATTTTTTTTTTTATTTTTTTGGTATGTGATTGCCGAGTTCAGATTTTATCTTATATTTTGATTAGGAATATAGCGCTTCGGTAAGTCCTCCTAACTCATATTTGTTGAGATTCGACTTTCCGATCTATCTGTAATGTGAGGCGGGTTGTAATTTTTTTTTAACACCCAATTCTGTGAACCAACTACACCAACGCTGATCGGTACTTGTACTAGATTTTGCTCAGTTAATTTTCGGTTGATGTGGAACTGAACCGGTGTAAATTACTTTGCTTACTCCCCAAAAAGAGAAAAAAAACTATAATAAAGTGTTGTAGCACTCACTGTTTCTATGATCCAAAAAACAAAAAAGATCAAAATGGGCCATAAATTCTGCTTATCTGTCGAGTAAAAATAAATGGGCCAATTTGGGGTGGAATTCAAACCGTAATAATAAGAAAATCAAATGAATCAGCAGCCACAACAAGCCTACTTAAGTGCTCGCTAACGGTTTGTTATCATCCACGATTTAAGCAGGCTCACCTTTTTTTTTTGGGGAAAACATAGACAAGTGCAGAAGAAAATAACCTGAGAATACAGAATATAATTTATAACATATTTTAATATTTTTATTTGTTTTATCTATACTTTAGTTGCTAATCTAACTTTCATCTTATTGAATGAAGCGCTGTGGTGGATTTCCACCTCAGTTTTTCTCAAAAAAAAAAAAAAAAATAAATCTAACTTTCAACTACAAATTATTTTATTCTTATTTTCGTTTAGCTTCTTGTTCTGCCTTTATTCTTTTCTTTTTTTTTTTAATTTCTGCAATCCGTGTTCACGCAATTTTCCAAACTCTTAATGTGCCAGCAAATAATAGCTATGCTGATGGAGTTTGTGCAGCTTTATTTTTTTTTTCTTTTTTTATTTATATTCATTCTTTCTTGCCAAGGAAGTTGTAAAATTTTTCTATTGGAGGATGAGATGAGATTCACAGTACAAATTTATCCAAATAACAGTATATCAATAAATAATTTTCTCGGTGCACTGATTCCATCCCATTTGGTAGATTGGTCATACTTTTAAACTTACAATCACTAACATATTTCACTAAACCTTTTCTATATATATATATATAAACCAAGTTATCACCTAACAAGCATATCTGTTATTGTCACCTCATTTATAGAATCAGAATAGGCGGTTCTAATATTCGATGCAGAAGAATCCGATCTTGTCCTGTGCCGAATAAAGTTTGGTGGTTTCATAAGCTGAGACAATTCCATCTGATAATTGGTCAGCATTCTAAAAATTGTAGACATTGTAGGTCGGTCATCTGCATCCTCTTGTACACATAGCAATCCGATAAGTATGATCCTCATTGCCTCATTCCTCGAATACGTTCCTACGAGCATTGGATCCATGAAGTCCATTGCTTTGTCGTCGTTCCATAACTCCCATGCCTATAACAACAACAATTATCTCCTTTTACCTTTTTACGATGAATGAAATATGTAGTAAAAGCATGAATCGTTTATAGATTTGCAAGAGGCTTACATAGACAAGGAGGTTCTGCGGGCGTCCATTCTTTTGGCCACTCAAAATCTCTAGCACAATAATACCAAAGCTATAAACATCAGCTTTCACAGAGATTATGCCATGTATGGCATATTCTGGAGCCATGTAATCCCTGTTATGTATCGAAGATATTGTAAGAATATTTTTAAAAAATAAAAAATAAAAAAATATCTAAAAAAAAAAAGTTTAAACAAAAACTTTAAACTTATGGAAATGTGAAGTCATGGAAGTATATCAATCTTCTTACAGCGTTCCAGCGATGCCGTTGGTGTTGGCTTGCGAGTCATTTTCTTCGAATATCTTTGCTAAGCCGAAATCCGAAATCTTTGGATTCATATAATTATCTAATAACACATTACTTGCCTTGAGATATCTGTGAATGACCTTTGGTAGGGAATCCTCATGAAGATAAAGAACGCCTTTTGTTATTCCTTCGATTATATGTAGTCGTGTTTTCCAATCCAATTGTGATCGCTTATTGTCATCTAAAGGAAATGCGTTGTACATTCAAAATTGGGCCAGTTATATGCAGATTTTTCCGACGATAATCTCAAAAAAGGAAAGAAAAAAAAAGATCGATAAACAGACCAAATAGAAAGGAATCGAGGCCTTTGTTGGCTAAGTGTTCGTAAATGAGCAATCTTTCTTCTCTTTCAATGCAACATCCCAGAATTCTAACGAGATTCCGGTGTTGAACCTTTGCAATCAACATAACTTCATTACGATCTCTTGGACATTCTCTTGATTGCGATTTCTCTTGAATCAGGTAATACACCCTAGAACAAATGTCAAAGAAATTGGAAATTGAATCACACATCATCATTGCAAATATTGATGATTTTTTTTTTTTTTTTCAAATTAGAAAAGATGCATTACCTTATAAACAGGGCCAAATCCACCTTGGCCGAGTAGATTGGCATCTGAAAAATTATTTGTAGCAGCATGTATAGTAGCAAGATCCATGAAAAGCAAGTCCTTGCCACGTAATTTTCTAAATTCTTCTGAGGTATCTCCGGCATCTAAAAATAGAATTTTTTTTAAAAAAAAAAAAAAAAAAAATGTCATGTGCCATTAATAAATAATAGTAGATATTCTCAAGGTAGCTAAATTTTTTCGGATGTTCACCTTTTCTGTGCTTCCTTCTCTTCCGATAGAATATAATACAACCCAATACAACCACAGTTGATATTGGAGCAACTATGGCTGCAATTGGAATTTTTGTTTTCTTGTTATTTCCCCCGGCATTCATAAGGAATATATATATTCAGTCTCTTCCTTAAGTCTTATATATATATATATATATTGAATCTCTAGACTACACTGTCGCATCGTATACAATGATGAACACCAAACTTTTACTATTAAGACTATTATCTTCTTCTAAGTTTAATAAAAGAAGATAGATTGTCCAAGCACATATCATGAGCACAGTTTCATAAAAAATTAAAGATAACAGTTTCAGTGTTTTAAGGGGGTTTCTCTAACTTTTTATTTGTTCTTAAGTAACTGTAAACTCACTACCAGATTTGACTCTCTGTGCCATCAGCTACGTATAAAATATGATGTATTGGCAGGTACATGCACATGTGCCCCCATCATGTGGTTGGATACTTTCGGAGTGAGAGAGTACTCCTGGAAGAGCCAAGTGGTGGTCTTATACGAGCAGAGCACTAACTCCGGGTCGTATTTATGGCCTCAAAAAAAAAAAATTAAATAAAAAAAGCAACTAATCTCACGATTTTGTTCCTCAGCTTGCGGAGAAGGCGCAACTGGCGATGCCGGTGTACCACCGCTGCTTTGAAAGAAATTGGTGATCTCATATCTTATCCAACAACTATGAGCAAGGAATCTCCAACCATCCCATTTAGTGCAGCACTCTTCTATGTTGCCTAAGATAGTTTTCAGGCACCTGCTACAGTTATCTTTGCTAAGATCTACAGTACACTGAGCCATTGCATACCGACTGTCTTCCTTCGACGCATTAGACACAAAATACGTGGGCTTATCAGGTGCTTTCTGAATTAACTCAGAGACCATTCTATATGGCTCTGTTGAATTTGTCTGCCTGTCGTTTCTTGTCATGGAGAACCCGCTGCTATCTTCGTTACCGAAGAAGTTGGTATCGGAGTATCGAAGCATGATATAGTCATACCAGAAGATGCCTTGCCGTGTGGTGCAGTTGCTGGTGATGTGTGATATTGCGGTTCTGAGATAACTGTTGCAATTGCTGAAAGAAAGGTCGCCTTGGCAAAGGTAGAGGCCATAGATCTTGTCTGCACCTATGCCTACAGTTGAATTGTTAGAAATAGAGGTTGCAGAATGTGAGATGAGGGAGTAGAAGAGAGCCACGCGATTGGCGCCGAAGGTGCCATCTGGGGTGAACGATTCACCGATGCAAGTAAACTTCCACGATAGGTTGTAGTCAGCTATGGTAAAGGGTGCATTCAGAAGGTAAGAGATGATGAGGATGAACATGATGAAGGTGAGGTATGATTTGTATTTGTCGAGTCGATTCCCCATTGCACTTTTTTTTTTTTTTTTTTTTTTTTTTTTTTTTTTTTTTATATTTTAAGGAGATGTTTCATTTGTTTCAGAGTCTGAATCCATTTATTTGTTTGTTGAGCCAAAATCTTCCAAGGGTTCTATTCAAGTGGAAAAAGGGTCGAAGCACCCATTCTGAATTCAATTCATGGGTAGGATAGATGAAAAGAAAAGTTGGGTTTCCTAGAAGCAGCTCATGATTTGCTAACAGAAATCCTAATTCCTGTAAAATATGAATCACACATAATACATCGATATATATAACATACGCATTTAGATGTATTGTATATAATTTTGATTGTTTCAGAAATTTTAATAATCCTGATAAATAATAGTGCTCTTTATAAAGCTGTTTTAAATAAACTCCTTATTTTTTTTAAAAACTAATAAAATAACTCTAATATATATACTTATAAACATTTTAAAAAATTATGAATACGAAAAATATAATTGTGGTGTTTCTATAAAAACTCGGAGTTTTAAAAATCTATTTTGAAGTTTTTTTTAAAAAAAAAAAATTCAATACAAAAGTAATAGAGCCCATCAAAATTTGATTTTCTTATCTATAATACTAAAGCGCAAGATGAAAATTTGGTGGTGTCTTATATCATAATATAGTTATGATTAATAGTTAAAATAAGTTTTATTATATATAAGGTAGTTATTATAAAAATTATGTCACTTATCTTCTATAAAAAAAGTTATAAACCACATATTTTTTCTCCTTTATATTATCTAGATCATTTTCATACTAGATTTATTTTATTGGTGGATTAGATTTTTTTTATATTTTGTTTTAAAGATCTATTTCTTTTATTCTTAAAAAAAATGATATGTAATATTTCGGCATAATTAAGATAATTAAAAGTCTTTCTAATTAAATTAAAAAAATTATAATACTAACTCTAAAATTTAAAATTATTTAATATTATTTAATCACACATATTGCGGGTGCATCATCCATTAATAGTTATATTATGTTCATATATATATATGACACACACACACACGTACATTTTGATTAGTAATTATTAGAAAAATATAAAATTTTGTTTGGAGCTCAAGATAAGAGCTGAGTTCATATATAATAATTCTAAGAAAGTCCTGAGAAGGAAACATTTGTCTAGATACATATTATGTAAAACAAGGTCAATGAGGTTAAAACCATTACCAGGTTTGTGCTATGCTTAGAGACGTCCAGGAAAATACTACTCATTTGTTTATGTCCTGTAAATTTATAATTAATATGGTCATCATAGCGTACAATAATCATATGTAAAGAATGGAACAATCATTGGGGTCAAGCGTAGCTGGACGGAAGATTGAGTGATATATTGAAATATTGTTTTCACTTGTCTTGATATTTTTTTAATCTATTATAGTTTTTTTTTAATTATTCTTTTTGGTTTTGTAATCCCACCCTTATTGAAATATTGTTTTCACTTGTCTTGATATTTTTTTCATCTATTATAGTTTTTTTTTTAATTATTCTTTTTGGTTTTGTAATCACACCCTTATTTCATGGGTGAGTCTACTTTTTTAATTTTTTAATGAAAAAACCATTGAAGTAGGTATCTACCTCAAATTTTTCTAAAAAAACAAAAACAAAAGTTGTAGTCAAAGAAATGTCAACCACATGAAGGAGAGAAAATCAGTGATTAAAAGTTTAAAACACACAATAAACTAACAGAGTTTTTGTTTGAACCGAAAGTGAAAGAAAAGTCGTTGGTCTTCACTATTTAGAAGGGATCACCATAACACAATTTTCTTTTAAAAAAAATTAGAGATGGTATTTGGACTGAAAGTGAAAGAAAAGACGCTGGTGTTCATTATTTTGGAAGGGAACACCAGAACACAATTTGTTTTTGTAAATAGTGATTGTATTTGACCCGAAAGTGAAAGAAAAGTCACTGGCCTTCACTATTTTGGAAGGAATCAACAGAACACAATTATTTTTTTTAAAAAATAATTAAACTAACAATTAATATATTAAATTATGACATGTATTTTGTATTTTAGAATTTATTAAAAAAGACTAAGAAATACGTCTAATATAACGTTAAAATTGATAATTTGTTGAACTACCAAAACACTATTTAAATAACTTCTACTGATTAAACTTTAAAAAGATTTGGTTGCTAGGAAGGGACATCAAAAAAATTAATTGATAATTTGCTAAAATTTTTAGAGATTTAAAACACCCATTAAAAATATTTTAAAAAATTCAGATACGCGAGTCGTACACTCATGCATGACGTGTCCGACATGCGTGTCCGAATTTTTTTTTTTATTTTAATTTTCGGACACTTTCCTTACATGTCCTACATATGTCCGGTCGTATCTGCAGCTTGTCCATGTCGACACCGCAAGGGAGAAAATTTGGACGTGTCCGTTGTCTATGCTTCCTGGAGCTTCCCCAAAAAAATAGGTAATAGAATATATGACTCAGACAGTTAAATTATCATAAGTGTTCTGAAATTTGATTTAAATATACGGATCAATAATATATAGCAAAAAAAATATATAATTAAATATGAGAAAAATAAAGTAAAACAAGAACGCCGGATTTAACGTGAAAAAACCCTTTTAGAACAAAAAAAAAAAACCACGGGCAGAGGAGACTAGAAGTCCACTAGATCAAAAGGAGGAGTACAAAAGTGTCTTGAGTTTGAAATTTCTAACCGCACACACGCTTGCGCGCTGCAACGTGGCATATTTCTGCGCTTCGGAAGGCTGAATCGTGCGATCGTAAATTTAGAGGAATTGATATACAATTTACTTTAAAAATAATGTGTCGAAAGACAAATAACACATGCCCCAAGACCCATGTTGGAAAATTTCAAAACAAAAAAAAATAATATAATTTTTATATAAATTAATAATAAATAGATATTTTAAAGCACGACAAATACATATCAGAGACTATTTATGAGGCGTATGCGTAAAGCAAGGGCTGCTCCGTTCATACTTTTGACTTGCACTTCAACAATATATCCATCTCACATTCACTTCTTAAATCCTACTTCCTTTCAAAAATGCACCACCAAGGAATCTTTCTATCGCTCGCAACTTTCAAAAATTCAAAATGATAGAAACCAAATCCGGCAATCACCCACTCAACTTTCAAAAATCGCTCACGATACCCATTCAAAATGAGCTGCATCATCACCGCGTCATTTCTTACAAAATTAGAGCGTCGTCAACCTTTTAACGAGTCGATCCGTGGTGCTCTGTGGATTCAATGAACCTACAGGTCACCATATAAGAAGACATATTCTACAAATCTAAGACTCTTAAATAAAGTTTTCTAAGCTATTTTCATACAACATGAAAATTTTATCTGGCACAAACCCTGGTTGAACCTTAATCTCATATTTTAAACTTTCTCTTTTTTTTTAAAAAAAAAAAGGAAACAAAAAAACCTTGGTTGAACCTAATGAAGCCACTAATAGCATTCCATTATATAAATCAGCAGTCTCCCAAAATCACCTTCAGATGTTGTATGAATATAATGTAATAAACCGTTTGTGCGGTAGGCAACTCCTCACCCTTTTTTAAATATTTTAGCCACTTCTGTCAAGCTGCTCATGAGATAGTAGATGTGCTATATATTGCTGCAAGAAGGACAATATTAACTGAGAGTCGAGTTTTTTTTTTTTTTTTTTTTTTTTTCAGAAAATATAGGATACAAATTTTATATTTAAAAAAGTGAAAGAAAAAAAAAACTTGCTCGCCTCTCCTTGGGAGAAATCATTAAGATTTTTCTTGTGAGATTTTTGTGTGGAAAATAAACACTGTCCCAAGCCCATTTAGTGGACCAGTGCAGGTGGTAAACATTTTTGAAAAAGCCTTTTAAAAATAAGGAATATTCTAATGTAATGGAAAGATACTAAATTCCTAACTGGCCAAGTGCTTGTTGGGCCTGGGTTCTCCGATCCTATCATGTTTATGTGTATCACACTTCAACAGGAAAGTCGGCGAATGGAACTAGGCTCACACCGCGAGGAACATCCAAGGAGAAGTTTTATAATGCTCCGGACGTAAGCTTCAAAACTTATACCACATCGATTATATCTTTTTCGAAAAAAATTTCAACTACAAATTTGTTCAGAAAAATAAATTATATAACTTTATTTTTCAAATTATTTTCATAAAATATCATAATATATGTCAAAAATAATTATCAAAATATGGTAGTGTAAACTTAATTAAAAACCAATATGTATATCAATAAGAAGATGAGATTCACAAATACAAATTTATCCAAATAAAGTATATCAATACATAATTTTCTCAGCACACTGATTCGAGCCCATTTGGTAGATTGGTCATACTTTAAACTCACTATCACTAACATATTTCACTAAACCTTTTCAAAAAAACAAAGAAGAAGAAGAAGAAAAGAAAACCTTATTTCACTAAACTAACATATCACCTAGCAAGCATATCTGTAATTGTCACCTCATTTATAGACTCAGAATAAACCGAGGTGGTTCTAGTATTCGATGCTGAAGAATCCGATCTTGTCCTCTTACGAATAAAGTTTGGTGGTTTCATAGGTCGAGGTAATTCCATTTGATAATTGCTCAGCATTTTAAAAATTGTCGAGATTGTAGGTCGTTCATCTGCATCCTCTTGTACACATAGCAATCCGATAAGTATGATCCTCATTGCCTCATTCCTCGAATACGTTCCTACGAGCATTGGATCCATGAAGTCCATTGCTTTGTCGTCATTCCATAACTCCCATGCCTATAACAACAACATTATCTCCTTTTACCTTTTCACGACGAATGAAATATATAGTATGAATCGCTTATAGGTTTGCAAGAGACTTACGTAGACGAGGAGGTTCTGCCCGTGTTGTTCATAATGCATGCGGCCATTCTTTTGGCCACTCAAAATCTCTAGCACAATAACACCAAAGCTATAAACATCAGCTTTCACAGAGAATATGCCATCTATGGCATATTCTGGAGCCATATATCCCCTGTTACATATTGAAAATATTATAAGAATATCTTAGAAAAATTAAAATTAAAAAATATAAAAAAAATTTTTATAACTTTTGCAAATGTGAAATTATGGAACTATAACGATCTACTTACAGCGTTCCAACAACTCTGTTCGTGTTGGCTCGCGAGTCATTTTCTTCGAATATCTTTGCCATGCCGAAATCTGAAATCTTCGGATTCATATAATTATCTAACAACACATTACTTGCCTTGAGATCTCTGTGAATGACCTTTGGTAGGGAATCCTCGTGAAGATAAAGAAGACCCTTTGCTATTCCTTCGATTATATGAAGTCGTGTTTTCCAGTCCAATTGCGATCGCTTGTTGTCATCTGAAGGAAAACAAGTTTTACATTGAAAAGTGAACCGGTTAGGGACAACCTTTTTCCGTGATAATTTCAAAAAAAAAAGATTGATAAACTGACCAAATAGAAAGGAATCGAGGCCTTTGTTGGCTAAGTATTCGTAGATGAGTAGTCTCTCATCTCCTTCTATGCAACATCCCAGAATTCTGACGAGATTCCGGTGTTGAAGCCTTGCAATCAACTTAACTTCATTCGTGAATTCGGGTGCACCTTGCGACGATCTCTTGGACATTCTCTTGATTGCGATTTCTCTTGCATCAGGTAACACACCCTATAACAAATATTAAGGAATTGGATAATGCATCACACTCTCAGCAATCAGCATGGCAAATTTCGATGCATTAGAAAAGATGCATTACCTTATAAACAGGGCCAAATCCACCTTCGCCGAGTAGATTGGCATCTGAAAAATTATTTGTAGCAGCATGTATAGTAGCAAGATCCATGAAAAGCAAGTCCTTGCCACGTAATTTTCTAAATTCTTTTGAGGTACCTCCTTGGGCAGCTAAAAACATAATTTAAAAAAAAAAAAAACTGTCATGTGCCATTAACAAATAATAGTATATATGTATAGGTAGCTAAAATTTTTCGGTTGTTCACCTTTTCTCTGCTTTCGTCTCATCCAATAGAAGATAATACAACCCCCTACAACCACAGCCGATATTGGAGCAACTATGGCTGCAATTGTAATTTTTGTTTTCTTGTTATTCCCCCCTGCATTCATAAGGAACATATATGTTCAGGCTCTTCCTTTGTCTTCCAAAAATATATACGTGTACATATATATTGAGTCTCTAGACTACCCCGTCGCATCGCATACGATGATGAACACCGATATTTTATTGTTAAGACTAGGATCTTCTTCTAAGTGTCATTAAAAAACCTTCCTTTTTTTTGTTCTTAAGCGACCGGAAACTCAAGGTTTCGACTCCCTGCGCTGCCAGCTGTGCATAAAATATGCTGCACTGGCAGGTACGCACGTGAGCAGAGCCCTAATTCCGGGTCGCACCTATGGTCTCCAAAAAAAACAAAGCAATTAGAATCTCACAGTTTTGTTCCTCAGCTTGCGGAGAAGGCGCAAATGGCACTGTCGGTATCACTATATGGTTTCGCAAGAACCGGGTGATCTCATATCTTATCCAACAACTATGAGCAAGGAATCTCCAACCATCTGGTGTATTGCAGCACTCTTGTATGTTGCCTAAGATAGTTTTCAGGCACCTGCTGCAGCCATCCTTGCTAAGATCTACGGTACACTGAGCCATCGCATACTGACTGTCTTCCTCCAACGCATTAGACGCAAAGTACATATATTTATTAGGTGCTTGTTGAATTAATTCAGAGACCATTCTATATGGCTCTGTTGAATTTGTCTGCTTGTCAGGTCTTGTCATTTTGAACCCGCTACTATCTTCAACACCGAAGAAGTTGGTGTCGGAGTATCGAAGCATGATAAAGTCATACCAGATGATGCCTTGCCGTGTGGTGCAGTTGCTGGTGATGTTTGATTTTGCGTTTTCTAGATAACTCTGGCAATCGCTGAAATGAAGATCGCCTTGGCAAAGGTAGAGGCCATAGACTTTGTCTGCACCTGAGCCTGCAGCTGAATAGTTAGAAATAGAGGTTGAAGATTGTGAGATGAGGTAGGAGAAGAGAGCATCGCGATTGGTGCTGAAGGTGCTATCTGCGGTGAACGATGCACCGGTGCAAGTACAATTCCACGGTTTCCTTGGGTCATCGTCGGCTATGGTAAAGGGTGCATATAGAAGGTAAGAGATGATGAGGATGAACATGATGAAGGTGAGGTTTCCTTTGAAGTTGTTGAGTGGATTCCCTATTGCCCTTTTTTTTTTAAATGAGATGTTTCATTTGATTTAGAACGGAATCCATTTATTAGTTTATATTGAGCCAAAAATCTTCCAAGGATTACTATTCAAGTGGAGAAAGGTCGAAGCACCCATCCTGTGGAAAGGAACGGACCACCCATAATTCAATTCCTTTGAATAGGATAGATGAAAAGAAAGTCAAGGTTTCCTACGAGATACGCATCCTCCTGATTCTTCACGTAATCCTCCTGATTCTCATAAAATGTGAATCACACGTAACGTACGCATCCAGTGTACTACTTACTATATATGTTTTTGGTTATATAAATAAATAAATATATATATATATATATATAAATAAATATATATATATTATTAAAGTTTGATTTACTAATTATTAGAAAATTATAAAAATTTGTGTGGAATGTCAAGATAAGAGCAGACTTGCAATGTAATTATTCTAAGAAATTTCTGAGAATGAAACGTCTGGCTAGATATATATCATGTAAAGCAACATCTGGTTAGATACCATCATGAGGTTTGTTCTGTGTAGACACGTCCAAAAATTTGTTACGTTCATACCTTATAAGTTTTACTCAGTTGTGAAATATTGTACTTCCAAAATTATATATCCAAGCTCTACCAAATAATTTTGTAGATATATGGTCATCACGGCGTACAACCATATGCAAAGACTGGAACCATCCTGAGGGTCGCGTATAACTGGACCGAAGATTGAGGGATCTATTGAAATAGAGATTTCCCGGAAGAAGCTCCTTATTTGCAAACAAAAATCTCATTCCTCACGTAATCATCCTATTCTGATAAAATGTGAATCACAATTAATTTTATCGATATGAGTAACATATGCATCCAGATGTAGTACTGTATATGATTTTGGTTATATCAAAAATTTTAACGGACTTGTTAAATAGTGGTGCTTTTTGTAAAACTGTTTTAAATAAGTTCCTTATTTTTTAAAAAGTAGTAAATTACTCCAAAATACTTACCTATAAATATTTTTTTTAAAAAAAATTATGAATACAGAAAATATACACTTTGGTGTTCTGTGTAATTTCTTTATTCAATTTTTTTAAATAAATATTTTGCAAAAATAATAGAACCCACTAAAAATCTATTTTCTTATATATATATATATATATATATATATATATATATATATATATATATATATAAGTTTGATTTAGTAATTATAAAAAAAAATTGTGTGGGAGGTCAACATAAGAGTGGACTTGTCATATAATTATTCCAAGAAATTTCTGAGAATGAAATGTCTGGCTAGATACATATTATGTAAAGCAACGTCGTAGCCGATGAGATTGGAACCATCATGACTTTTGTTCTATAATTATTCCAAGAAATTTCTGAGAATGAAACGTCTGGCTATATACATGTTATGTAAAGCAATGTCACAGTCATAGGTGGGTCTATTTATTTATTTATTTTTAGAATATCTGAGAAAAACTGAAAGGTAGTCGCCACTGTGTTTCATTCAATAAGAAAATGAAGAAGCTATAAAAATAAGCAAGAAAGCTCAAATAGAAAAAAAAATAAAAAAATGTGAAATAACGGAATCAGTAATGTAAATAAAGCAATAGGATTGTGTTTGAACCGAAAGTAAAAGAAAAATCATTAATCTTCATTATTTTGGAAGGGATCACCAGAACATAATTTTAAAAAATAAAAATAAAAATAACAGTTAATATATTTTATTATGACAGTATTTTGTATTTTAAAATTTATTAAAAAGACTAAGAAATAGTCTAATACACGTTAGATTATACTGTTAAAGTTGGTAATTTGTCGAACTACCAAAGCACTATTTAAATACTTCTTATTGATTTAACTTTTAAAAGATTTGGATGCTAGTAAAGTACATCAAAAAACTTAATTGATAATTCTCTTAAATTTTTAGAGATTTACAACACCAATTTTAAAATAATTTAAAATTTTTGACATGTATGTCGAACACTCGCGTCCAACGTGTCAAACACATGTATCCGAAATTTTTTATTTTGAAATATTCATACATTTTTCTGACATGCCCGCACGTGTCCTGCCGTATCCGCAGCGTGTCCAGCCGTATCCAAAATGTGTCTATGACAATATTGTACGGGATAAAATTTCGACGTGTCCTATGTCCGTGCTTCTTGGATCTGCCCCAAAAAAATAGGTTATAAAATATACAACCCAGAACAGTTAAATCATCATACGGAAGATGATGATTTAAATCTTTCTTAGCAGACAAAATATCACTCATGATATCCATTCAAAGTGGTTATCCATTACTTTCCTCCAAGTCTTTCCGTTGCCGATGATATTTCTCAAGATCGAATGATCATGGACCGCATCGTTCCTTACAAATTAGAAAGTCTGTCAACCTTTTAACGAGTCAATCCGTGTCGCTATGTGGATTCGATGAACCTACACATCACCATACAAGAGGACATATTCTACAATTCTAAGACTCATAAGCTATTTTCATGCAACAGCAAAAATTTATCCGGCACAAACCCTGGTCGAACCTTAGTCTCATATTTTAAACTTTCTTAACAAAAAAAGAAAAGTTGAACCTTATGAAGCCACTAATAACATTCCATTATATAAATCAGCAATATCCCAAAATCACCTTCAGATGTTATATGGATACGCAACTAACCGTTTGTACAGTAGGCAACTCTTCGTCTTTTCAAATATTTTAGCCACTTCCGTCTAGCTGTCATGAGATAGTGGATACGCCATATAATGCTGCAAGTCGGACAACATTAACTGAGACTCGAGTTTTTCTTTTTTTTTTTAAATAAAAAATAAAAGATACAAATTTTATATTTAAAAAATTAAAAGAAAAACCCTTGCTCGCTTCTCTTAGGGACAAATCATTAAGCTTTTTCTTTTGAGATTATTGTGCAACGCTTCAACCCTATCCCAAGCCCATTTAGTGGACCTGTAGAGGTGGTAAACATTTTTTAAAAATAGAGAATATTCTTATGTAATGGAAAGATACTAAACTTCCTAACAGGCAAGTCATTTTAGATGCAAGTCATGCGACTGAAAGAAGGAAAAGTGTAAGTGTGTGTGTGTGTGTGGGGGGGGGGGGGTTGTGTGTTGCCGCTCCCTCAATTCGGTGGGAAGGGTTCGTGAGCCCCCGCCTGCCCATCCATTGCCCTACTACCCTCACATGATTATATGATAGTTTTGGTCATAATGTGATTTTAATGATAACAAAACAATAAAAATATATTATTAATGAGCATGTTCAAGTGTGAAACGTATAGACATTAAAAAAAATTAAAACTACATATTATGAAGCTCGATTAAAACAGTTCACCCGACATCTACTTACTAAATAACAAATATCTTTTCCAATACGATATACAAATTTACAAAATTAGTGGCATATAAAAGATGACGGCATATAAAAGATGACTCAAATGCCTTTCCAACAAAATTTAATTTATATACTTTGGATAATAGTAGTAATACAGGTCGATACATATAAAATAATATGGCATCTTGATCGCACTATATTATTGGTATCATAACTTTCTGTAGAAAGATGCCAATGCAGTGAAACTAGTTTCAAATACGTGAAGATCCCAATGTAGAAACTAGAAAGATCTCAATGTAGAAAGACGTGAAGATCTTTCCAACGATCGTCCAAAACGGATCGAAAATGAGAGAGAACGAGCTGAATGAAGTTGACTAAAGTTGAGCAAAAATATGCAGACCCAAGAGCAATTTCGGTAGACATAAAGTGAAGTCCGGTCGACCGATAATTTGACCGGACTTCACATTATAGTAGCCATTGGAGTTGATTTTTAAGGTGTCTATATATACCAAAAGCTTCAAACAGTCATATAAACTCAAAATACTCATTCGAAACCATTTCTAAAGTTGAAGAGCACTTCTAAAGTTTCCCACAATTAGTCTTGAGCTTAAATTTGTATATCTTAAGTTCATGACCTATATCTCTTATTTATAATGAGATTATTTTGAGATATTGTACTTGGGATGTTTGTTTCTTTTGAGAGATTGTAAAAAGTGGATTACTAGCTAACCAAAAAAAAAAGCTAGAGAATTGGATAGCTAGCTCACCGCAAAGAGCTAGGGAATCGGGTTATCACTCAACCGGCAAAAGTGAGATCTACATGGCTTGGTAGATGTCCGAAAGTCTACGACAACGAGTGTATAGTTCAAATCCTGTGAGATAAAGGCAAGATAGTGGACGTAGATCTTTACACCGAACCACTATAAAATGTTAGTGTCGTATTTCTTATCCTTACTGTCTTTTATTCTTGTACTAGTTGTTATGGGTATGTGTTAATGGTTAATCTTGTATGCATAGAGTGCTACATCACTAGGGGTAACTTAGCTAGTGATATAACTTGATTAGTTTGCATAACTAACTTACATTGTATGAAGAGAGGAACAGAAGTGTACTTAACATTGTATGAAGCTAAAACTTAGTTTGAATGATAATTTTATTTAATTAGCTCAAAACTTGTAATTATCCATCTTGGGTATGCCATAAATCCGAACAGATACTCCGAAACAGGATAAAACCTGCAAAGAGAGAAACAGAATTTAATGATGACCTGTTTATACATTAATGATGAAAGTTCATTGGTTACATGGGCAATGCAAGAGTTTACTTTTATCAAATTTGGTAATATTTGTTCTACTTCAAGCAACCATGATTTGCATCACCTTCCCAATGATTAATTCTTTAGTTTTTGAGAGGGGCAGTAGATAAAAATAGCATGGAATCTTCTTTTTTATTTTCTGCAATATGTATTCACGTAATTTTCCTAACTCCTAACGAGCCGGCAAATATTCGCTATGCTGATGGAGTTTGTGCAGTTTTAAAACTTTTGTATTTTTAGAAAATATTTTTTGCCAAAAAAGTTGTAAAATTTTTCTATTGGATGAGAAGATGATATTTACAAATACAAATTTATCCAAATAAATGTATATCAATACATAATTTTCTCAGCACACTGATTCGAGCCCATTTGGTAGATTGGTCATACTTTAAACTCACTATCACTAACATATTTCACTAAACCTTTTCAAAAAACAAAGAAGAAGAAGAAGAAAAAAAAACCTTATTTCACTAAACTAACATATCACCTAGCAAGCATATCTGTAATTGTCACCTCATTTATAGACTCAGAATAAACCGAGGTGGTTCTAGTATTCGATGCTGAAGAATCCGATCTTGTCCTCTACGAATAAAGTTTGGTGGTTTCATAGGTCGAGGTAATTCCATTTGATAATTGCTCAGCATTTTAAAAATTGTCGAGATTGTAGGTCGTTCATCTGCATCCTCTTGTACACATAGCAATCCGATAAGTATGATCCTCATTGCCTCATTCCTCGAATACGTTCCTACGAGCATTGGATCCATGAAGTCCATTGCTTTGTCATTGTTCCATAACTCCCATGCCTATAACAACAACAATTATCTCCTTTTTTCCTTTTTACAACAAATGAAATATACAATATGAGTCGCTTAAAGATTTGCAAGAGACTTACGTAGACGAGGAGGTTCTGCCCGTGTTGTTCATAATGAGCGCGGCCATTCTTTTGGCCACTCAAAATCTCTAGCACAATAACACCAAAGCTATAAACATCAGCTTTCACAGAGAATATGCCATCTATGGCATATTCTGGAGCCATGTATCCCTGTTATATATTGAAAATATTATAAGAATATCTTAAAAATTAAAATTAAAAAATATAAAAAAAGTTATGACTTTTGCAAATTTGAAATCATGGAACTATATCGATCTACTTACAGCGTTCCAACGACTCTGTTCGTGTTGACTCGCGAGTCATTTTCTTCGAATATCTTTGCCATGCCGAAATCTGAAATCTTCGCATTCATATCATTATCTAACAACACATTACTTGCCTTGAGATCTCTGTGAATGACTTTTGGTAGAGAATCCTCATGAAGATAAAGAAGGCCCTTTGCTATTCCTTCGATTATACGAAGTCGTGTTTTCCAGTCCAATTGCGATCGCTTGTTGTCATCTGAAGGAAAATAAGTTTTACATTGAAAAATGAACCAGTTACGGACAGACTTTTTCCGTGATAATTTCCAAAAAAAAAAAAAAAGAGATTGATAAACTGACCAAATAGAAAGGAATCGAGGCCTTTGTTGGCTAAGTATTCGTAGATGAGTAGTCTTTCATCTCCTTCTATGCAACATCCCAGAATTCTGACGAGATTCCGGTGTTGAAGCCTTGCAATCAACTTAACTTCATTCGTGAATTCGGGAGCACCTTGCGACGATCTCTTGGACATTCTCTTGATTGCGATTTCTCTTGCATCAGGTAATACACCCTATAACACATTTCAAAGAAATTGGATAATGCATCACACTCTCAGCAATCAGCATAGCAAATTTCGATGATTAATTGTTTTTCAAAATTAGAAAAGATGCATTACCTTATAAACAGGGCCAAATCCACCTTCGCCGAGTAGATTGGCATCTGAAAAATTATTTGTAGCAGCATGTATAGTAGCAAGATCCATGAAAAGCAAGTCCTTGCCACGTAATTTTCTAAATTCTTTTGAGGTACCTCCTTGGACAGCTAAAAACATAATTTTTTTTTAAAATATTAATAATTAATAGTAGATATTCTAAAGGTAGCAAAATTTTTTCAGGTGCTCACCTTTTCTCTGCTTCCTTCTGCTTCCGATAGAAGATAATACAACCCAATACAACCACAGTCGATATTGGAGCAACTATGGCTGCAATTAGAATTTTTGTTTTCTTGTTATTTCCCCCTGCATTCATAAGGATCATATATATTCAGTCTCATCATCTGTCTTCCAAATACATACATATATACATATATATATATTATATATATATATATTGTCTCTAGACTACACTGTCACATTGTATTCGATGATGAATGCCAGTTTCATTAAAGAGGATCTTCTTCTAGGTTTCATTAAAAAACACAGTTTCATAAAAACTAAAGATAACAGTTTCATTGTTTAAAGAGGGTTTTCCTTCCCTGTTATTTGTTCCTAAGCGAATGGAAACTCACTACCCGGCTTCGACACCCTGCGCTGCCAGCTACGTATAAAATATGTTGTACTGACAAGTACGCACACGTGCGGCCCCAACGTGTAAGTGGACACTTCCAGAGTGAGAATGTACTTCTGAAAGAGTTAAGTGATTGTTCTTATGCGCATAGTTCTAACTGCAAATAGTACCTACGGCTTCAAAAAAAAAAAAAGCATATGGAAAACTCACGATTTTGTTCCTCAGCTTGAGGAGAAGGTGCAAATGGCACGGCAGGTATCACTATGCTGCTTTGCAAGAAATTGGTGATCTCATATCTTATCCAACAACTATGAGCAAGGAATCTCCAACCATCTTGTGTATTGCAGCACTCTGGTATGTTGCCTAAGATAGTTTTCAGGCACCTGCTGCAGCCGTCCTTACTAAGATCTACGGTACACTGAGCCATCGAATACCGACTGTCTTCCTCCGACGACTTAGACGCAAAGTACATATATTTATTAGGTGCTTGTTGAATTAATTCAGAGACCATTCTATATGGCTCTGTTGAATTTGTCTGCTTGTCAGGTCTTGACATGGGGAATCCACTGCTATCTTCAACACCGAAGAAGTTGGTATCGGAGTGTCGAAGCATGATATAGTCATACCAGATGATGCCTTGCCGTGTGGTGCAGTTGCTGGTGATGTATGACTTTGCGGTTTCGAGATAACTCTGGCAATCGCTGAAACGAAGATCGCCTTGGCAAAGGTAGAGGCCATAGACTTTGTCTGCACCTGAGCCTGCAGTTGAATAGTTACAAATAGAGGTTGAAGATTGTGAGATGAGGGAGGAGAAGAGAGCCTCGCGATTGGTGCTGAAGGTGCTATCTGCGGTGAACGATGCACCGGTGCAAGTAGCTCTCCACGGCACCTTCGGGTCGTCGGCTATGGTAATCGGTGCATATAGAAGGTAAGAGATGATGACGATGAACATGATGAAGGTGAGGTTTGCTTTGCAGTTGTTGAGCAGATTCCCCATTGCTTTTACTTTTTAATTGGATGTTTCATTTGTTTCAGAGTCTAAATCCATTTATTAGTTTATCGAGCAAAAAATCTTCCAAGGGTTCTATTCTATTGGAAAAAGGGTCGAAGCACCCTTCCTGTAGCATCGTACGATCGATCCATAATTCAATTCCTTTGATAAGGAAAGGATAGATGAAAAGGAAGTCCTTCTTACCGTGATAAAATGTGAACCAGATCTAATACATGTAACATACGTATCCTGGAATACTATATATAATTTTAATTTTATCAGAAATTTTAATGGTAATGATGAATAGCAATTTTTTTTATAAAATTGCTTTAAAAAAGATTCTTATTTAAAAATAATAAATTACTCTAAAATACTTACCTATAAATATTTTTTAAAAAATTATAAATATGAAAAATATAAAATTTGGCATTCTCTATAATTTTTTATTCAAATTTTTAAATAAATATTTTAAGATTTAAACGTTATTGTAACAAGTAAAAATTCGGAGTCTTAAATATGTCTTTGAAATATTTTTTTAAAAAATTTTCAATACAAAAATGATAAAGCCCATCAAAAATTTATTTTCTTATGTCTATATTATTTTCAATATATATATATACACACACATACACGTATTAGTTTGATTTAATAATTTTAGAAAAATACAAAAAATTTGTTTGGAAGGTCAAGATAAGAGCGGAATTGATATATAATTATTCCAAAAAAGTTTTGAAAATGAAACATTTGGTTAGATCCATATTATGTAAAGCAAGGTCGTAGTCGATGAGGTTGGAACAATTATAAGGTTATGTCTACGAACCCGTTATTCATTTGTTCATATCTTGTTAATTTATCACTCATTTCATTTGTCTTGATATTTTTCTATACCCAATTATTGTACCTTTTTTTTATTATTCTCTTGAGTTTTGTAGTCTCGCTCTTATTCCATGGGTGAAAATACTTGTTCACTTTCTTAATATGTAAAGCTTGTTGTGGATATATACCTCCAAATTAAAAAAAAAAAAAAAAAAAAAAAAAAAATCTTAGTCAATGAATGATCTGACATGAAGGAGAGAAAATCAGTGAACAATCAATAAACTAATAATTGTATTTGAACCGAAAGTGAAAGAAAACTCGCTACTCTTCACTATTTTGGAAGGGATCACCAAAAATAATTTTTTTTTTAAGAAAAAGTTAAACTAACTGCTAATATATTTAATTATGACATGCATTAGTAGTTTAGACTAAGAAATACATCTAACATAATGTTAAAGTTGATAATTTGTTGAACTACTAACTCACTATTTAATAAATTCTTACTGATTTAACTTTAAAAGGATTTGGTTGCTAGTAAGGTACAGTTCATTAAAAACTTATTCGATAATTCGCTAAAATTTTCGGATATTTAAATTATCGATTTAAATTTTTTAAAAAAAATTATCGTGGTAAAATTATATACATAAACAGCTAACTTTTATTAAAGATTATAACAGAAAAATTTATGGATTATCTAAATTATATTTGACCGACCATTTAGCCTCGAACAATAAAAAAAAATCCTACTATTTGTATTGTTTGTGATTTATCCACATACAGAAGAAAAAGACGAGCGCTGCTGACAAATGACTCGTCCGGCGGCCAGCGCTGGTCAAAGAAGTCGGGCATTAAATTATTGCTTTAAGCAAGAGAGACAGCAAACACGCTCATTTATCTACATGTGCCGGACTTTTTAATATATGATAAGCTAGAAAGTTACTTGTTTAAACAGACTCATAGATATTTACTTATTTGATTTCTCCATATTAACTTTTTTTAAAAAAAAAAAAAAAAAGGCAAAAACGTTTGCCTTCTAGCCGCCCCAAAAAATAGGTAATAGAATATATGACTCAGCCAGTTATACCAGCCTTCCATTGTTTAAAAGTTTACGAATAAACCACCTATTTTATTCGTCATTTTGACATCCTAAATACTTATTTAGAATTTTTCTTTAGAAAAATGATCAATAAATTGCAAAGTTTGATAAAATTTAAAACTTTTATCTTAAATATTTTTTTCAAAAAATATTTTTAAATATGTGTTTTAAAACTCCAAAATTCAACGAATTAATTGATTGATTTTAAAATTCACTAAGACTTTGTAAGCCTCAAAATATCTTTTAAAAAAATATTGAACGTAAAAATTTAAATCTCAACAAAATCTATAACTTTTATATTGAATATTTTTCTAAACAATAGTTATACAATAATCACGACGACTCCAGCACGGTATCGAGAGAAATTTTTTTGCAAGTTTAAGTCATTAGAAAATTGAGGAATTGATTTGTATAAGAAAAAACAAAAATCTATGAGTTGATTTATGGTTACCCTTTAAATTATCATACCTGAGGAGTTCGAAGGGATGAGCTTTCATAGTTATGGTCCACTCAACGGTTCCACATTTTGACCAAAACATAGTGGTTCCAACAGTATCATAGTATTGATAGTAGCCGATATCAAAAAGATAAAAACAATCAGCTTCTTCGGATTCGATGAACCTACACATCACCATACAAGAAGACATATTCTATAATTCTAAGACTCATAAGCTATTTTCCTACAACAGCAAAAAAAATATCTAGCACAAATCCTAATTGAAACTTAGTGTCATATTTTAAACTTTCTTTTGAAAAAAAGAAAAAAAAGTTGAACCTTATGAAGCCACTAATTACATTCCATTATATAAATCAGCAATCTCCCAAAATCACCTTCAGATGTTAAACAAATAACAACTAACCGTTTCTGCGGTAGGCAACTCCTCGCCCTTTCTAAAATATTTTAGCCACTTCCGTCAAGCTGCCCATGAGATAGTAGATGCGCCATATATTGCTGTAAGAAGGACAAATTTAAAATAACTGCGACTCGAGTATTTAAAATAAAGGATACAAATTTTATATTTAAAAATTAAAAGTAAAAAGCTTGCTCGCTTCTCCTAGGGACAAATCATTAAGCTTTTCCTATTGAGATTATTGTGCGAAAACTAAACCTGTCCCAAGCCCATTTAGTGGACTGTAGAGGTGGTAAACATTTTTGAAAAAGCCTTTCAAAATAAAGAATATTTATGTAATGAAAAGATACTAAACTTCCTAACAGGCAAGTGAAAGTAGATGCCAGTCATGTGACTGAAACCAATACCAGTACTAGTACTGAAGTTATATGCTTGTAGTTTGTAGAATTAGTGCCTACCACTACTAAAAATGTAGAATATTAAGTGCAAACTACACCAAGTAGGTTCTTTATGGCGATCGCAAGAATCATTTTCTACACCCAACCGACAAGGTGACCAAGCTCTAGGACAAAACACAAATGGCTGGTGGAACTTACTAAACAACGTTAGTTGCACAGGAATTCTGACAGAAGATATTTAAGTAGATCCTATATTACAACCTACTTTGTGAATATATGAATTAGAAAGAACCTAGCAATTCCAACTTACAGCATGGTAAGAATATGGAGCTTTGCCTTGACGGTCAAAATGCTTTGCCATGACTGAAAACTCTATAGGCCCCCAATCTTCCTCTTCAAAGCAGTTACCAAGCGCTGCCTTGTATAGCTGCAGGTTGAGATCCGCTTGTTAATGATAAATCAAGATAAGGTTTAGCTGGAAACAAGATGGATATTCCTCCTTTTTCTTGCTGAACAATAACTGGCACACTAGGGATTGAAAAATATCAAACTATAGTACATGATTTTTTTTTAAAAAAAAAAGAAAAAAAAAGAAATGGACACTGCTTTCATCCTAGACCCGGTTCTAATCCGGGAGGAGACTATCCTGTGCTTATCACTGGAGAAGTCCCTCGTCGCACATTGGCATGCGTGCGTGCCACCCTCAAGGCTCGAACATATGCCCCTCAAACTGACAGCACGGGAATTCAAAGGTGGGTAGGAAGGGTTCATGAACCCCTTCTCATCCATTGCGACACCCCACTACCCCCACATGATTATATGATAATCTGAAACAGGATAAAACATGCAAAGAGGGAAAGATGATCGTTATTTGACACGATTACAAATCAATGATGACCTGTTTATACATGAAGTGATGAAAGTTCTAGTTACATGGGGAATGCAAGAGTTCAGTTTTATCAAATTTGGTAATATTTGTTCTACTTCAAGCAACCATAATTTGCATCACCTTGCCAATGATTAATTGATTAGTTTTTGACAAGGGAAGTAGATAAAAATGGCATGGAATCATCCTAGTAGCATAGGATGTATTCCTAACTAGAATTGACAGGGTGGTACTAGTTGACAAAAATGTAGTTTAATATCATGTAATACTCTTATCTCATAAATAGAAAACAAAGTTCCTCTCATCTTCCTTGCACCGGCATAAGTAACATTGCAGCTACAGCTAAGGTCACCCCAGCCACCAATTCAAACACCATTCTAGCCACCCTCTATATCACCAGCACACTGTCGTCAACTCCATTCATAGCATAACTGAACCATCATATACCGAACAATCATGACCTAGATCTGCCTAGACTGACTGTTCGTTAAACAAGAATACAATCAACCCAAGAAAGAACCTTGAGTCTTTTGTAATCATTTGCAAGGTAAAGGGTGTAGCACACTGCCACAAGCTTGAACAATTTATGTATGCACTTATGGAAGGAACGGGAAGATCGCATTGGAGATACGAGCTTTGCGAGAAGGTTGACATATGGTAAGGTCCATGTCAATGAAAGTGGATATTACTTCATACTCTAAGAAGAAGCCCTTTGCATCAGCCACACGCTGTTGCGATTGCAGCTAGGATCACCACAAGAAGCAGTTGCATGGGCACCTTAAAGCTACTAACAATTGCTTTCATCATTGCTTTATTGAGGAACCCCAATCTAGATGAGCTTGAAGTCTTTCACTAGCAAATTATACAATATATGTCTATCTCAATGAACAACCTTCAGGCAAATCTCCAAAGTGCTTGATGGGCCTGGGTTCTCCAATCCTATCATGTTTGTGTGAGTCACAGTTTAAAAGGGAAGCCGGCAAATGGAACTAGGTTCACACCGCAAGGAACATCCATGGGCCAAGCAAAGAAGACATGGGTCCCACATGAACAAATTTGGCTATAGGCTTTGCGGTATGAGATGCATCCTAGCCTAGACACACCATATGCAAATGTAGGTGCACCATAAGCACATAGCCTCAAGGAATGTAATAGCATAAAGTTTAAGGGCATTCAAAGTTCTATCATGCCAAAATAAAACAGGACGTGGCCTAATCATGCCGAAAGATCATCAGTTTAGTTGATTAGGCTATCAGATTGGGCAGGGACATGGAGGAAAAAGCCTAGCCCGAAGACCTAAAACCAACTCATATTTTTTTTAATTAAAAATAATAAAAGAAAGAGACGCTCTATCACGTGCCTTTACAAAACTGATATGGTTATAGGCGCATAAAGGAGCTTTGAAGGAAGGGAAAGGGTGTCAAGATTTGATTCTCCAAGAGCAGCCTCTCTTGAAGTACTAGCTCACATGATTATTGAAAGCAAAGTAGATGCAACAATGCCCTTGAGCTGTAACATTACCTAAAACTTCAATTCGAAAATGGAATTTTGAGGGGCTTCACTTGTATGGATATAATTAAATGAAAACAAGTAAACATAATTGTGCTATATCATTATAACGCATAATGAACATGGCTGCGTTATTTGCGGTAACCATCATAACTTATAACAAGGGCAATGATTGCACCTTTGGATGCTGAACCAAATACCTTAATTATAAAATTGAGCCCTTTTTTTCTTCTTAAGTATCTTCTCAATTGAAATTCCACCAGAACATTATTATCATCCTTACTATTATGACAATATGCTTCCGTCACAAAACAAAACGATGATGGCTCAGAAAACAAGCAAACACTGACAATTTACATATTGCACAGATGGCAACTAGCAATAAATGTGTGCAGTAGCAACAACATAGGGTGTCGTCTCATGTGTGGCAATCCAAACCAATGATACGAGGCAGCAGTCTAAGCATCGGATATGATCCATCTTCTAGGAGCATGTTCATCGTTGTATAGATATTTGGAGGGTTACTAGAAGGGAATAAAAGGATATATATATCTAATGCTCTAAGTAGCCCTCCAAATATCCCCCTTGGTGTACAAGAATGGGGAATTGGGATTGGTGTAGTTCATGGGTGGGGATTGGTCTAAAGAGATGAATCGAGTTAAGGTGGGTTGAGGAGGAGGGAAATTCGGAGGGAAGGTTGGAGAGATAGTCACTTTTATTGCAAATGAAGTAGTCTTTTCAGCAAATTTTGAGAAGGGATTACTCTCAAACCCTTGTAATCAGCAAAAATATGTTTGAATTTAAAACCTAGAAATCAATTCATATAACCCTTAAAGCTAGGTGAACAAATAATAATTAAAAACATAATCAATCGAACAAGTCTTCAACTGCTGACGAAACAAACAACCCGAATCAACAAACATAAGAATCTAAAGCACTTTATAAGTTATAACCCCAACATTTCTAGTAAACATAGGTCCCGTTGATGAAACTCATTAACGGAATAATATGGAGATAGGAATACATATCTTAAATTCACAAACAAGAAACCAATGCTAAACTCATTCCAGTAAACAGTCGACTAGAATAAAAATCAAACCTTGGCAGTGTCAGTAAGCAACTCAATGCCAGCAGGATAAGCTGCATAGTACTGATCGGCGTTTGAGATGCCCGCACGAACGCTAAAACAAAAAATCACATAATTGACATCAGAGAAACAGAGGAAGTGAAGAAATAATGAATAGATATAGGATGAAAGGATACAAGGACTTACGTATTGCTGGTGTACGCATATGAGATGAGGGAGACGAAGGCGTAGAAGCCGGCATAGGAGAAGATTCTTCGGAATTTCTGGATGCGAAGGATAGACTTCCATTGGTCGAACAAACCGCCCTCCATTTGCATTAGAACTTGGATACTATTGTAGGTCAATTGGTCATACAAACCTCGCTCCGCTGCGGGATCGGAAGCCGGAGGCAGAGCAATCGTGGGAGGAGGAGATTTAGGCTGCAAAAAATGGTCTGGAGACTGGAGAGGTCACTGAGACAGGCAAGGAGATTGATTTTGATTTAGATAGAGGATTGCGGCTACAAAGATAATTAGGCTCTAGGACTTCTTTTAGGCCCATTAAATTGATTGCTACTGTTAATTACTGTGCATTTATTTTAGCCCACTGGATTTGAATTTTTACTATTTATTATTGTGCGAATCGTTAGGGCTGAGCATTACCCGAACCTACCCGAAAAACAGAACCGAACCGACCCGAACAAAGCTAAAATTTCGGGTTCGGGTCGGGTTCGGTTCGGGTTGATATTTTTATAGTTCGGGTCTATATAATTCGGTTCGGGTTCGGCGGTCAAATTTTGGGTCGGTTCGGGTTGGACCCGAATTATCTTCACGAGTCATGTATTAAATAGTTTTTGTTAATTTTTATGTGCTAATTCTTTCTATTTAAACAAAATATTCATGTTACAACTATTCGGGTGGATCCGAATCGATCTGAACGTACCCGAATTCGAATTGGTGTTAAATAAAAGTGATTTGTGATATTATTCGGGTCAACCCGAACTGACCGAATGTTAGTCGGTTCGGGTCGGTTCGTCGGTTCGGGTCTAGTTGACCCGAATGCTCAGCCCTACGAATCGTAAAAGTTGTTATTGAATGTTATACGTATTGAAAAAAAAAATTATATGGTGTATCTTCCATATCTAAACTTATCTGATAAATATAACACCTTAAAGTTTATGGAATATTTGGGCCATTTCTATAATATTTGGACCATATAAGATAAACTTTAGTATTTATGTAAAAATTTACAAAATAAATCGTTCAAATTTATGTGTATTTATAAATAAAATTTTATAGTATAATAAAATTAATTTAGCTGAGCATAATCGTAATATACAAATAAATATTTTAATAGATATTTTGATCTAACGGTTGTGATTTAATTTTAACACTTAACCGCGGCGTTAAATATTTAACATCTCAATTGTTATTCCATTAAGTTACGAAACTCCCTTCACATTAAAATTTAGCAAAATTCCAGCACGTATTAAGGAAAAAGCTTGGTTCAATATGCTGATGGCACAATGGAATATTTGAGTTGTTAGGAACCGTTTATTTGAAAGAAATAAAAGAAAGAAAGTAAATTAAAATAAAAAGTAGAAAGCGTTGAAAAATTGTGAGAAGATGAACCTAATATTTTTTATTTAATGCCCCGCCTGCGGGTTAGTCGGCCGGGGCGCTCGTTATCTCAAAAGAAAAAAAAAATATTTAATGAAAATATGAGTAGGTATAAGTAGTTTAAAAAATTTATTTAGATCATATTTCAAAAAAAAAATTACTTAAAAATATTTATATTTTTTTATTTTATTGTTTAATAGTAATATCAAATAGTTTATTATTTATAGCTTTATTATACTATATCTATAATTAAATAATTTTGAAAGAAACTAAAAATATTAATAATAATCAATATTTAAAATTAATGATAATCACTTTGTAACCAAATCCTAATAAGAGGAAGTTTATATAGAGATGCTAATTTAGCATGCGGTTTGTACCGCAGTCCGACTCGACGGGCTGCGGGCTGACGTACCTGGTGAGGCAGGCTGTGCGGGTTGCAGGCCGGCCCGCCTTACAGACCGTGCGAGCATGGTTAGGAAAATCAGCCCGCTCGGTTAGGCCGGACTAGGCCGGCCTGCGAGCAAGCGCGTTATTGCAACGGTCAGCCATTAGGCTACCGGCCAAGCCAAGCCGGTGCTTTTATTGGGACAGGCCGAGCCGCCCCGCGGCCCACACGCCAGCTTTAGCGGTAGCAGCCGTGTGAGACGGCCTGCACGGTTTGCCGCACTAAGTTTACACCGTTTAATACTAGTGAGTAGCGACCGTTGTCTGAGCTCGGAAGTGGAATCTAATGGCTTGACACAGGTTGGCCCATCGTCACCGCCACCTCCGCCACCACCACCTACTTTATTGGCGGCGTCGTGAGCGGCGGACGACGGTGGGGAGGTAACCAAGGGATGCACCTCACCGCCTTCTGAGATAGGGATTGAGGTCGGTGGAGGTGACGATGGTGATGCTGGTAGTGAGCAGCAGCGCGGTGGGCGATGATGATAAAACTACTCGAGCTGAGCATTTCACTGGCAGGGAGGATAGGTATTGAGGTCGCCGCAACGATGGTGATGGTGGTGGTGAGCTTGCTGGGAATGAAATTTGAAACTCATTGTGGAAAGATTGAGACTCCCTTTGGAGCGGTATGTATACAATCTTATGAAGCAAATGTACGATTGTGAATGATATTCATTCCAGAACTCCTAATTCTTCTACCAAAGGGATCCTAAATGGCTGGTATATCCATATTGTTTACCAGTCTAGGCTGGAGATTAACATCGACGAAATTTTGGGACCATACACAGTTACATGATGGAGTTTGGGGCTTCAAAAAGTGGGTATTAGAAATAATATCGACCAGCAATTGGGAAAGTTGATTAGCGAGCTGGATATTAAAAGCAGACCACGGTCTATCCTGCATGAAAGGTAGGTCGGAAGTTTGAATCCTAGCAATATTTTAGTTTGGATGATCTATCGTTTATGCTAAGTACCCGATTGAGATGTAGAATAGAAACAACACTCCACATCAAGAACTGCAAATGCTGCATTAGAGTTATCCTCTTTGGTTGTATCCTCACTCTAGAACCTAATGGCTAAGAATCAAAGGACACCTCTCACTTTTCTACTATTTTATCTGCACACATTAAATCTCAGCCCCAGAATTCCCATATGGATTTTGTATTATTTGTAGAGCCGCAGCAGCAGCCAGAGAATTTTTTTTATCTTCTTATTTCCAGTTGAAAATCACTTCAATCATTCAACAAGACAGAAACCTTGTTCTCAGCTGAAAGAAGCTGCTAAAAATAAAGTAAAATTGTTAGCAGAGTAAATAATAAGGTGTGACCCCCCATGGTGTATTGGCTGGTTGGTCTTCTGGCCTTCATTAACACAGGTCCCAGATTCGAGCCCGTGGTAGGGACAAATCCCCAATTTCGGCTCCACGCAGCAGTGCTAATGGTGGAGCTGACATTAGAGCCACAAGGGGTTTGGAAGGGTGGTGGATGCGATAAAGAGGCACTGATCCAGCTAGGTTCCTGCAGTCATAAAAAATAGAGCTTGGCTATGCACCCCCAAGAAACCACATGCTGACGTGGCACAATCAAGACCACACATTACGATAGGTATATCTGTAATTTTGATTTTTTTTACGGACCATGATAAAATTGTACGGATCACGAGGTGCGTGTGTGGTAGAGATTGGTTGTGTGTGATTTGTTGGGGGTGAGTAGTTTTTTCCTAAAAGATAATAAGGTGCAGTAGAAAGCAGATAGCAAACGCCAACCACATGTTCTGGTGGTGCATCCAGGTCCTTACAAAAAGAGTTTTGAGAGAATTAAAGAGAGTAGTCTCCCTATCATAGGCCAATAGATAAGAAGATCCCCCCTGTGTCAACTTGTTTGGCCTCAGAAAGGATTACATTCTTCTCCTCCTCCAACTTGTTTTTGTCTTATCATGGCTTCCATGGATGTAGGATGATATGGCTCAAATTTTCATCTAGTTTTCTGCATGGATTAGAAAAGATTGGAGGAATCTGGTGGCATGCTAGCAAGATTGGACTTTCCCTTTGCTGCTTTCGTTGCAGTTCATGAAAGTAGGAAGCTGAATTCCGGTCGTGAGCCTCCTTAAAGATTTAAGGTAATTCTCCATTCTTGTACTGTTCTTGCTATATCATATTTATTTGTTATGCATTTATTTTTTACTATAAAGGTCGCATTCAAGAGTTTACTTCTCTGTTGGAGCATTTTCTCAGGTGATAAAGATACATGATAGTTAGGTTAGGCTTTGTGGTTGCTGCCTCTGTAGCAGCCTATGCAGTTAAGCACGTTAACACTCCAAGGAGGCGTTCAGTAAAAGCTTCAGGTAGTAAAGTTAAACTCTTCTTTTTCAAGTTGAAACGATTTTTTTTTTTTTTTTTTTTTTTTTTTTGATGTCCAGGAAATCATTTAATGTAAATGAAAATCTACCAGGCTTGCTTTTGATCAGCAAGTTTTAGTTATTGGTAGTCAGAAAATTTCTGTGTTTTCTGATGTTTGAACATTTGGATTCAGAAAATGAAGACAGAGAACCTGAGCTCAACGAGAATGAATTACAGCAGGGGGTTGAAGAAGAGCTCACTCTTAATGAAAGAGAGTTCCAGGTATGTTATTTCATCCTTAATTTATTTCGCAGGGTGGAGTGTTACCTCATCCCTACTTCTCAATTGGTAGATCTTCCATTCTTTTACTTATCTTTTAATAATAAAGTTTTGTTTTTGCATCCGAAAAAATTGAAGGGGGAGGAAGAAGAAGAAGAGGAAGAAGAGGTCAAGACAATCAGTGGTTTAATAAATCCACCTCAACCAAATCCTGCTCTAGAAAATATGGAAGAAGATGAAGACATGCTCCCCGAATTCGAAAGCCTTCTCTCCGGTGAGATAGATTTCCCACTACCCAGTGACATAGTTGATGTTAGAGTGAATTCACAATACGAGGCAGAAATGGCAAACAACGCATCTGAAATGGAGAGATTACGCCGATTAGTGCAAGAAATGGAGGAGAGAGGTGAAGCTCGAAGGAGAATTGCTCGAGTACTATGGTTTAAAAGAGCAAGAATCAAATATAGCTGAGCTACAGAAGCAGCTGAAGATTAAAGCTGTTGAGATTGATATGCTCAACATTACCATAAACTCTTTGCAAACTGAAAGAAAGAAGCTCCAAGGAGAGATTGAGCAGGGTTTCTTGGTGAGAAAGGAATTAGAGTCAGCAAGAAATAAGATTAAAGAGCTACAGAGGCAAGTGCAACTTGATGCAAGCCAGACAAAGGGGCAATTATTGCTACTAAAACAGCAGGTAACTGATCTTAAGGCAAAGGAAGAGGAGGCATCAAGAAAGGATGCTGAGTTGGATAAAAAACTTAAGGTTTTCAAGGAGCTGGAAGTAGAGGTCGTTGAGCTAAGGAGGAAGAATAAGGAGCTACAACATGAGAAGAGGCAGTTGACTGTTAAATTGGATGCTGCTGAGGCTAGAACGGCAACGCTTTCAGACATGACAGAGGTATGAAGTTCTCATTGAATGATGTGTTTTTTAATTTTAATTTTAATTTTAATTTTAATTTATTTACATTTGCTGTGAATAGGAGTCCAACTCCATTCCCACACAGAGGTTCCTGGTGTGTAACCGTTAGGCTCGATGGCTTTTGCCCATGAAGTGAATTTATTTTATTTTATATTTTTGTTTTGAATTGGTTATTTTTTAGTGTTAATGATGACTATTACAATAGTTGAAACTTTTTTCTTTGTCGATTTCTAAAGCATAAGCAGAAATGCTCTCTCGACAACAATTTTAAAGATATGTTTGACTTATAACTGATAAATTCTAGCTTTAGACTTGCTTTATGGTTTACTTTTAAGTTTGCTTTTTAGGTCCGCGCTCATCCCGTGGACTTGTTAAGCTCAAGCATCTGCGCATGACCCGAAAAGTACCAAAAAATAAAAAAAGAGAGACGCCGTTCGGCCGGCTCGGTGCCGGAATCCTGCGGATCCATCACGTTTCGAGCAGCACAGCAACGTAAAACCATGGTTATAACTATTACATGGAACTTAAAAAATGTGTAAGGTACAGAAGTAAGTCTTTTGTATGCCTTGTTTTCCTGAAAAGGCTGCTAGTCTCCTATATATATATATATATATCATGTAAGCTGACCATAACTATTTATTTTTCTGTTGGATGTTAGCTTTTTCAATCTGGTTAGGTTTTTTGAGTTTATGTAATCGTATGGTTATCCTACCATCTAGTTTTGATGCATATATTGCTAGAATAGTGAAGATATTTCTTGAATTGCAGAATGAGTTGGTTGCCCGGGCAAGGGAGGAGGTGAACAACTTGAGACATGCTAACGAAGACCTTGTAAAACAAGTTGAAGGCCTACAAATGAACAGATTCAGCGAAGTTGAGGAGCTGGTTTACTTGCGATGGGTGAATGCTTGCTTGCGTTATGAACTGAGAAACTATCAAACTCCGTCAGGGAAGATATCTGCTCGTGAGCTCAATAAGAGTTTGAGCCCAAAATCCCAAGAAAGGGCTAAAAGACTGCTACAAGAATATGCTGGCTCAGAGCGTGGGCAAGGTGATACGGATATGGATAGCGTTTCCTCGATGCCTTCTTCTCCTGGAAGTGAAGACTTCGATAACGTATCCATAGATAGTTATTCCAGTAGGTATAGCAACTTAAGCAAGAGACCAAGTCTCATCCAAAAGCTCAAGAGATGGGGGAAGAGCAAGGATGATGCCGGTGCATTGGCCTCACCTACGAGGTCGCTAGGAAATGGTTCGCCAGTAAGAATCAGTGGGCGATCGGTGTCAGCGCCAAAGGGTCCCTTAGAAGCATTAATGCTTAGAAACGCCGGAGATGGTGTGGCAATTACCACCTTTGGCAGAAAAGAGCAAGATCCGAATGACTTCTTGGACGATCCGAATGTTCCCCATCTGAAAACGAGAGTAGCATCTAGTGATTCGTTGAACAGCGTAGCGACATCTTTCCAATTGATGTCAAAAACTGTGGAAGGAGTAGCGGATGAGAAGTACCCTGCGTATAAGGACAGGCACAAGCTCGCACTAGAAAGAGAGAAGGCGATCAAGGAGAAAGCAGAGCAGGCTAGAAGTGAGAAGTTTACCGATAGCTCTTCAAGCTTCGAGTCAAGGGCAAAGGTGGAGAGAGAGAAACAAATCTCATTGCCTCCTAAACTAACTCATATTAAGGAAAAAACTAGTGGAGTTACAAACTTCAATGAGCAGTCTAGTGATAATAAGGTGGACGCTCCCATAGTGAGCAAGATAAAGCTTGCTCATATTGAGAAAAGGGCGCCAAGGGTACCGAGACCTCCACCTAAGGCTAATGAAGTTACTACTGGATCTGATGTCAACTCTACTAGCGTAGCAGGTGGCCCACCACTTCCGCCTCCTCGACCACCACTGCCTCCAGGTGCACCTCCACCACCGCCCCCACCACGAGGGCCTGGTGGTGGTCCACCTCCGCCACCTCCACCTCCTGGAAGCCTAAAAGGGCCGGGTGTTGGAGATAAAGTCCACCGTGCTCCCGAGCTTGTTGAGTTCTATCAGACTCTGATGAAGCGGGAAGCGAAGAAGGAGACATCTACCCTGGCAGCATCAGCATCAAATGCTTCAGATGTTAGGAGTAATATGATTGGGGAGATTGAAAATAGATCAGCTTTCCTGCTAGCTGTAAGTACTTTGCCATCTTATGATTTCTTTTTTTGCTGACACGACCTTTTCTGTTCGATTCTTGAGGTGTACTAAGTTTTAAGAATTGATTCATGTCAGGTGAAAGCTGATGTTGAGACACAAGGTGATTTTGTCCAGTCCTTGGCCGCCGAGGTTCGGGCAGCTTCGTTTACAAATATTGAAGATCTTGTTTCCTTTGTGAACTGGCTGGATGAAGAACTCTCCTTCCTGGTAAAGCTTAATTTCTTATGATATCACATGCTTGATATATGATAAAAAAGTTCAATGGATTCAAGTATCAGCATCCAGATGAGATCAGTTCTGACATTATTGCTTTACTTTTCGCGCTCCAAATTTGTGTTGTCTATACATTTCTTTTTTTTTTTTCCAGGTTGATGAACGAGCGGTTCTCAAACATTTTGACTGGCCAGAAGGAAAAGCTGATGCCCTTAGAGAGGCTGCCTTTGAGTACCAAGACTTGATGAAGCTTGAGAAACAGGTTTCCTCATTTATTGATGATCCCAAATTGCCTTGTGAAGCAGCATTGAAGAAAATGTATTCCTTGCTAGAGAAGTAAGTTTCGCAGTTTACAAGGATCTTTTAAGTTCGTCGATGGGTTTTGTTATTTTTTGGATAAATCATTAAGTCTGGATGCACATAAGTGTATAGCTGATCAAAACTTTTTACTTCTTACAGAGTTGAACAAAGTGTTTATGCACTCTTGCGTACACGTGATATGGCCATGTCACGTTACAGGGAGTTTGGAATTCCAGTGAACTGGTTATCTGATACAGGAGTGGTTGGCAAGGTAGGCATCTCTCTCTTTGCGCAACATATAGTGAACAATTTATTTATTTAAGGAGGTATTATCTTTTTAGCAACTTTAAAACGACATGAAACAATTGGACGACAAGAGCATTGTCCCAACTATATTGTAATGAACATTTCGTACATCTCATAAGGAAATATAGCATTCATGGTTTTCGTTTCCCTTGAATGCTGCAGATGTTTGACTTTATTGAGACTGAAATGAACTAGTATAGTAAAATCAGGAATATATGAATTGTTTCCATCTAAGAGGGGCTGTATTTGTCACTCACATTTTTTAATGACTTCTACTGCAGATTAAGCTTGCATCAGTACAGCTAGCTAAAAAGTACATGAAGAGAGTAGCATCAGAGCTTGATGCTCTGGGAGGCACAGAGAAAGAGCCAAACCGTGAATTCTTGATCCTACAAGGTGTTCGGTTTGCCTTCCGTGTTCATCAGGTAAACAGGCAGAGCTATAAAAGAACCTGCAAAATTATAATTTGCCTCCAAAGAAATATCTAAAACTGATTTCTCAAAAAATAAAATAAAAAAATAAAAATCTACACCACAGGTCCCACCATACACCTAAACATAAGTGGCGATACTTGCCATCAGTTTAGATATTTCTTTACAGTGTAGTTAGGCATTCGAAGATTCTCTGTTTGGGATAAAGATACGCTGACAGAGTTGCTGATGTATCTCATTGCTTGTACTACTCCTTGCAGTTTGCCGGGGGTTTTGATGCGGAAAGCATGCAAACATTTGAGGAGTTAAGAAGCAAAATGAACACGCAAATGGCAGGCCCTGAGAAGATTGAACAATGAAGTTGTGGGAATCTGATAATTTACTTTAAAATTCGATCATATTGGCTACTGCCATGAGCCTTCTCGTTAGCGAGTTTGCAGACAAGGGATGCTGTGTGGCTTTTTATCTTCAAAATACAGCAAAATGTATATGACAGATATCAATTCTTACATAGTCAATGTGTGAAGTAAGTCGGAGGATATTTCTCAAAAATTAAAAAAAAAAAAAGGGAAGAAGAAGAAGAAGAAAGAAAGAAGTGAAAGGATAGAAAATTATTGTAAGTTTATGTAAAATATATAATGATCATATCTTTACTAGCACCTTTTTTCTTTTTGACTGCATGTTGCACCCCATTGCTTATCGTAAAAGCTCTTAGCAGTGAAAATCCCACGGATATTTGACCTTGAAATCTGTACTTTTGCTAGCCATATTTATTATAAACAAAATATTTCCATGCGGAAAAAATACACCTGAAAAAAGTGTAATTGATGCCGTAGTTGTAGGCAATGCTACGTGTGTTTGGGACGGCGTCATTCTATGAGATTGGCATTATTTCTATAAGCAGATACGCAGTGTTGAAGTTGTATTTTCTTCAATTCTAAAAATGTAATGGGAAATTTTTTGAAATACCAGGGATTTGGATAAACATAAAAACAGATACTAACTTTTTATCAGTAACCTATTTTAATATCCATAAGAAGAATTATGTTGCTTAGTTGAAGATAAGCACTCTGAAGTACATTAGCTTGAATTATCTCTCGAGTTCCCCGCAAATCCTTAAATTATTTTGATGATTATTAGATGTTTTGATCACAAGAAACTAGAGTCACTACATGGGTGAGATCATACATCAATGCAACGACTAAAGTAGATACTCTTGTGAGTAATTCCTGATGCATCGGTAGAGTCCGTAAAGCATCAATGGTTGGCACTATGCTCTGTTATTTGTGAATTTAGGTTTTCTAACTTGAATTATGTATTATAATCTGTAGCTTTTACTTGAATTGTGAAAATTTAATTTGAGGTAAAGAAATAAATTTCTAGGCTGTTTTCTGGTTAGTAGATAAGAGTCTGGATTGGAAAATTTTTTTATTTTTTTTATTTTTATTTTTGTGTGTGTGTGTATATTACTTTCTCAATAGCCACGAAAAGTCGGTTTCTTTATGGATTTCTTGAATCATTCTTATTGTTTTGCTGTTATATCTTGAGTTTCTGTTCTAGTATGACAATTTTTTGCTTATGTTTGAGCTACCTAGGCTGCTTTGATGAGCTCCTGCTTACAGACAAAATTCTTAAAAAAAAAGATATTTTGAAATTAGAGTTTAGCTTTAACTGTTTACATACCCACTTAATAGAAAATAACATAAGTGTGGCTAACTTCAATCTATTCCCTCAAACAGCTTCACTCATTAGATGTTCTCAACATTGTCAAAATAAAAAGAAAGATACACATGATAAACTTAATAAACAGGGATTACTCCCCCAATTCAAAGGGATTATAATCGTCCTATTTTTGTACAACGAGAATAACAGATAAATCACGGATATCATGTTTCACCAACCAACAGAATCTAAGGATGTAAACCAGCTTGTAGAAGAAGTGATGCAACATTTTCCTCCCTACATTGGCATACCTGATTTGGCAAGTAATTTCACTTTATTGTATTGTTATCCAATGTGTTTGTTTCAAAATTACATATAAACCAACTAATTCCGTCGCAATTAGTAAGAAGCACTCCTCCTAAAAGAGTAGACATTGTTCGGATCACTTTGGCGAGAGCAAAAATGCTCGGTATCTCTATAGAGTTTCTATAATTAATGAATAACAGCATCAGTATTGGATGAACAAAGGCTCTCCAATCGCATTGCTAAATAGATTGATTATGATTCAATTACTCAAAAATCCTTGTTCCCTACAATTCTCACATGACTAACTGTGGAATCATAACAAACCACTACAAATCAAGAGCCTTAGCAAACTCCAAACACCCAAATTGAAAAAGAAAATAAAATATAGAAAATTAATTAAAATAAAAGTGAAAAGAGTATACATACACCTCCTTGCTTTTCTCTGGTTTTCCTTTCCTTGAAGATGAATGCCATCAAGAACCGAAGAAAACCACGGATTTTCTAAAAACCGGAGACGATGCTGAGATCGACAATTGCCATTAAACCAGCAAATAATGCTTTAACCGCTCGCACTGCGAACTTTTGTGCGATTTGGATATCCGGCTACTCTCTCTTTTTGTTCATGTTGGACACCAGCTGCCCCATCTGAAACCTCCAGTACAAGAAATACACAAACCCTAACCCTAGCAGCACCATCCCCAAAACCATATCTCCTTCCCCTTCTCTCCTCCACTCCACCTCCTCAATCCTAAACTTCCCCAAATTGTTCTCCTTTTCTTCCTCAACCACCAAAACGTAAGCTCTCTCACCGTCTCTTACAGCAACTCCTCTAACCGCCCCTTTGAATTCAACCTCATCGGTGACCACCGCCTCCACCCAGCCGTCCCCACTCTTCACCACCCGCACCGCCGCCCCGCCGCCGACCACCGCCGTCCCGTCCGCTCTCATCACCACTGCTACCTCCGCCGCGTCCGGCGGCGCCAACCCTCTTCCCTCCCGCCCAGCCACCGCCACCCCCCGCGCCGCTCCGTCATCCGAATCGACCTTGAATAATTTCCTAGTCGACGGCTGCGCCGCCAGAATAATCCCTCTACCCCGGACGACCGCCAACCCGCTCAGCCCTCCGTCACCGAACGCCGAGGAATTAGAGAGGACCGAGATCGCCCCGCCGTCTGGATCGATTCGGTAGATGAGATTACCGGCGGTGATGAAGGCGGCGCCGGTGGAGGGGTCAACGGCGAGGCCGCTGGGTATTGAAGACGAAACAGGGAGAGATGCTAGGAATATGCGACCGTGGGGGCGGGGGGAGCGTAGATCGAAGCAAGCGACTGCGGGAGGATTGGAAAGCGCGAGGAGGAGACGGCGGCGGACGTCGTCGACGGCGATTGATGTGGCCGGAGAATCGACGCTGAGGATGGACTCGACGACGCCGGCATCAGACACGGAAACGGCGGCTGCGGCGGTGGTTGTTGGGAAAGAGAGGTGGTTGGCGACGACGAAGTGCTGGGCAGTGGGGTCCCAGGCGAGGAAAGATGGCCGGAAATCGATGAGAGAAGCGGTAATTATGTGCGGGCCGCGCGCTGCCGCCACCGTCGCGGCGGCGGAGATAAGGAGGAGATAGGAAAAGGCGATGACGAGCGACATAATGGTTCTCGACAATCTCGAGTAGGCTGATGAGTTGATTTTGAGCAAGAAATGTTATCAGGCACTTTCAAGTGTATTTTTCATAAGAATCGGTCTACAATTTTTTAATCTAAATATAACTTTAAGTATCAAAATATATTTTTAAAGTATTATATATAAAATAAAGTTTTAGAAATTATGTAAGAGTATTAAAGTGCGGATATATACCGACCAGCGTTAGTCCAGTTAATTAGCGAAACTGAATATTAGAATGAGACTAAAAAATCTATACGTTATAAAGAATAAGTTTGGAGTTTTGAATTTCAGTAACACTTCGTTAAATAGATTGATCATTTACTCTTAGCATCATGTTGAAATATAAGATTGATATCAAATTCGAAGGTCAAGACTAAAAAACAAGTGCAGATACATAAAATAAATGTTTGTTTCTATGTTTAAGGAAGAGATCGAGTCTGATGCAAAACGCGCAAGTATTGATTCCAATATGATGTATATAAAAATAAACAAGATTGAAGCAAATCAGAATATCAGAATGACTTTAAAATATTTTCTTCAATATAACGAAACGTCCCTCCACAACTATACTTAGTTGATTTAAGGAACGTACTACGGTTATAATTTTTATGATAATCTCAAAGGGGAAAAAACAAGAAAAAAAAAAAGTGGCCAATTTTTATGATAATCTCAAATTCTCAATGCACTTTGAATGTGTTCAATATGTTAATAAAAAATTATCTATACTTTATAAGAAGCAATTATTTTAAATTTTAAATTATTTATATAAAAAATATATTATAATAATTTTAATGAATTTAAAAGGTCAATTCAAAATATATTAATATTCCACAAATAAGCAAATATATAAATATATAAAATAGATGATCAAAGTCGTTACGCCACGTGATTTCTTAAATAACATCCGTTGTGTCATTTGTCATTTATTTTATATCATAACAAAATATAACTAAGTTTAAAATATAAAATATCTAGAATTAAATTAATAAAATTCAATAACTTTTCCAAATAAATTTTTTAAAAAATAATATGTATATATATAATAATATATTAAAATAATATAAATATATAAAAATTGGTGATCAAAACCGTTGTTCCATCCACACTACTCAAAAGATGCTAATGTGGCATGGTGCAATGTATAATGGTATCGGAAACAAAACATAACTCTTGAGCTTCCCCCAACCTTTTTGCTGTTGTGTTTTCAACTATAACTTTATTGAAAAGACTGTAATAGTTTACGTAGGGACTTAATAGAACTTTATTGGGAAGAAGTACTGTTCTGATCATCGTAGTATTCTTTGAGCCACCTTGATATGATCCGAATCTCTTTACTTCTTATGTCTTGAAGCCATATTGGGTCATCCTTTGTTGAAAATCTCAGATCTACATGATGAGCTCCTGCACCAGCAAATGAGTTTTTCATCATCATTTTCCTTTTCTTTTTTAAAAAAGAGAGAAAAGGAAGATCAGAAACCAACCAACCTTTTGGCGCAACAATGGCGATGAGGCTGTTAGAGAGAGATTTTAGCACGCTGCAAATTGAGAAAATTAGATAACATTTTAGACAACAAAATGCATTTGCAATTTTTCATATTCTCAAATAAGAAATGTTATGAACTAGTTAAATTACCCTGCACCACTACATGGATCCCTTAAGCCATTGAAGAAGATAATGTTACTTCCGAATCTTTTTAGCGAGCTCTTCATTTCCTGTAATGCATATAAAACATTAGGAGTTCCAATTATTTAACTGTTAAAGTTCAATTGGGCGAGATTTAACCATTCAATGAAAAGCATACTCATTTGCATTTGCAAATGTCGCGCCGGAGGTACGCGCACGTGCGGGGTACTCATGGATGGAAGTATCCTCTTAGAGGAGTCAGGTGAGGATAATTGCGGGCAAAGCCTTAGCTTTCAAAAAAAAAAGATGATCCTTTCTCTTAATTTCAAAATTATGTCATTTTTAGGATAACGAAACTATATGTACCAAGAAACCAACCCAAAAATTATCCCAAGTCTATGTCTACAACACAACCCCCTTATTGCATGACTCCTCAAGATTACAACTCTACCACTATTGACACTTCGTAGCTTTCGGTGTATAACTTTTGGGATGTTTTCTTGGGTACATATAGCAAAGCCAGGATTAGACCACACACTTCTTTACGTCTAAGTAAACCATCACGAGAGCGGTCGAGCTGTCATAGTAGGTTGTGGGGTTTCTTCTCGTTATTCTCAAAAAAAAAAAAAAAAGAAAAAAAAATTCTTTTAAGGAGATTACTAAAAAATGAACTTACTTGAACTCCAAATAGTGTGGTGATCCAGTGTGGCTTTTGTTTAACTCCAAACTGGTTCAGACAGTACTCAGCTTCAGCAGTAGCATTCGGCTTGTATTCCAGAAACATGCTCTGCTCATCATCTCCATTCCGAACACTAGGCTCCATGCAAGACTGCTCCAGAACAAACAAGATTTAGATAATTTATATAGAACCTAACGAATCAATCCTAGCTAAGCCACCATCAAAATTTTGATTGACAACCTGCCAACTCCAACCGGGAAGGGCACCGTGATCATCAGTAGCAACACGGAAGCATTTGGTTGTTCCGGTGTAATTGTAGTAGATATTTATAGCTTCATATAGTCGAGACAATGTATCATTTCCTGTCGTCGGATTATCTATTGCCTCACACATCTGCTCAAGAAAGAAGATATTACTCATGTTTCTACAGAACATTAATCCATGTAAAGACTAGACATGAGTCATGATAAAGCTTTTGGCCTCTCCATATTCATCGGTTTCTCAGCAATACTCATCCAAACTTCCTGAATCTCACCCATGCCAATCATACTTGAGAAGAGAGAGAGAGAGAGAGAGAGAGAGAGAGAGAGAGAGAGAGAGAGAGAGAGAGAGAGAGAGAGGGATGGAGATGGATTCCTCTTCTCTTTTTTTCTTTTTTTCTTCCACGAGCGTTATCATCCCCATAGGGGATGAGACTAATCTCGTTCGGAGAGTGAAACAATTACGGTTATCTCTCCTACCAACATGTGCTTTTCTACATACTCGAACCCCTGGACCATACAGAGGCTCCTCAACGGTTGAGTTCAGCTTGCTGACCAACTGATCACATCTCGTTGGTGGAGATGGATTCTTTTAGCAATTAGTGTTGCAAACCGTGGGGCCGGGCCCGCACGGTGTTAATGGCGGAGCGGGCCGGCTCGGCCCACCCCCTTTGTTACGCCGGCTCGCTAGGCCGAGCAGGCCTAAATTTAAAAAAAAAAAAATAGTATATGCCCGCGGGGGCTGCCTGTGGGCCGCCCGCCCTGTCCCGCTCGCGCGGCCGGCAAGGCGGGCCGCGGACTTTTTGCATCTCTATTAGCAAAACGCTCCTTACCTTCTTGACAGGATAAGGTGGTAGAGGGGTAAATAAGTCTGATGCAGTGGGGTAATCAGCCATCGATGCATAGACAAAGGCCTGAATGATCAAGCTTGCAACATCTTCTTCATCACTGCAATGAGTTTAAAGAAAGACAGTGACGCCGCCAATTTAATAATTCTAACATATATATATGCATATATGAACACAAGTTAATATTGTTTACTTGCACATCCTTAATGCTTTTTGGAGCTTTTGCAACCCAGCTCGCGTATTAATATATTTCTCCATTTCATTCCATGAGTTCTTAATCACTCTATAGCAGCTTTTACTCTCACTCTGCAATTTGTAGAGACAAAAAAGGTTGTTTAATATTTCAGTATAACAGGTATTTCTAGATTATTGTATACGTTAGCAAACATGTGCAACATTATACTCTAAAAAGAAAAATTAAACATACGGAAATTTTCTACCATGGTCAAGGATACATCCACAATATATAAGACTTAATGGTGGTAGGAAAATGGAGGGCTGGAAGATCGCTGATAGGTAATAACAGATAAATACCTTGAAATTACTCGTGACAATATTGCTGAAGGTGTAAGGAGAGTAGCTATCATCATAAACACGTATCGGAGCTGATGATGCAAGGGCTCCGACTGCCAAATGCGGGTATTTTAGCCTAAACCATGCAGCCAGCACTGGTCCAGATTCAAAAATAAGAATTCACCATTGAAAATAAATAAATAAATAAATAAATAATACAAACTTACTTCCTCCATAGGAACCCCCAAAGACAATGACAGGCGACCGTTCTGCGCTCAAGTTCATCTTCAGATCCACGATAAATGTTGCATAATCTGCTAATGCCTGTGGAATACTCAAATACCCAGCAGTGCTTATATTTCTGAAAGCCTCTTGTTTTCCGCCAAAAGGCATCGACTCTCCGTAAAACCTATGCTGCAAATTGTCACCACTAACAAGCTTTAAAATAGCCACTCACACCATTGTTCAATTTCATCTAACTATATAAATATCATAACTTACTTCGATGAAGATGAGCAGAGCACGAAAGTGTGGTGCAACATCGTACATAAATCCAGTGTTCTGTGCAAAAAGCTCGACGCTCCCCTCGTTACCTGTGTACAAGAAGATTGGAGCTCCAGGGCCACCCCAGTACGAGGCATTGATGAGGTAACGTTGCTGGAACGTCGTGTAAGACTCTGGACTGTATGAAAAATGATCTAGGGTTTGGGTGAAATATTTCGTCTCGTACATGGCTTCCTTCTTTGCTTCTGCATGGCTAATTAAAGATCTCCGAGAAGAATGCCAAATTGACAAAGGAGTATGAATGTCTTGTGCAAAGCTTCCTGCTGTCGCCGGAGAAGAAATGAAGATTGAAAACAAACAGATAGAAACAAACACAAGCGTGGTGCAAGAAACCATTGCCATAATTTTCATGATGTTCTTGTTCTTCTCAATATCTCAAATGTATCTACATGAAACTTTAAGAAAAAATTAATCGGATTGTAGCTAGTTGCTAATGTTGTGAGTTTGATTAGGAAAGTAGTCTCTCTGGAATTAGTGTATTTGGAAATGCAATGAGAAAGGATTTAAATATTATTCACCATATCAAAAACTGTTTCTACGTTATTATAAGTAATTTTTTTTTTCAAATTACTAAATTCTGAGAGATTAGTTGTTAGAACTAATAGGCATGGGAAAAGTAAATAAGAAGCCTTTTGCCATAGCTAGCATGATAATGCTAAAAAAGTCTCTAAAAAACTGATTTGGAAACAACCTGAAAACATTCAAACTCACAATTAAGAAATGATAATAAAGTAAAACTCCCTTTCAGCCTGCTTGAATTAAAAAATTGATCACGAAAACTGATTTTTTTTAGTAAACTTTTAGATAACTCTGATCTAGAAATAAATTGATTTTTTAGTAAACTGATCTATGAAATAAATTTTGTTTAACTTCCTACATAATGCACCACTAACAGTTGGTATCCAACATTTAATAAAGTTCATTACAAGAGCTAAGCATCGATCTGAAATAGATTCCAACGAGTTTATGGTTGCTAACAATCTCTAATTTAGTTATTTGCTACAGTCTATAGTTGGTTGCACTATACGACCGGCTCAAGTCGCTTCCAAACAATCGCTTTAGGGAACATATAAGAATTTGTCGACGACTGACCCTCGTCAGTCACTGAAATCCATTATGAATTGAGGATGTTGGCTGTGACAAATAAAACATTTTACTAGAAAACTTTTGTACTCATAACTTATCACGAAGTGGAATAGATATGATGCACCCAATGGGGAATAACTTACAAGCATATTAGTTGACAATACATCAAAACTAATTTTTAACTGGTGAATTTCAAGTTTCTACAAGCCTATCATCTATTAAAGTAAATCAGAAAACCTTCACTTTCACAGTACCTGGCCTATATTGCAAGAGAGCATAATATTTTCTCTAGATATTTCCCAATTTTTAAATAGATATATGAAACAACAAAACATTGTTGCGTATATAATCTACATTATTTAAGATCTCAAAGATATACCTGCCCTCGATACAAATTGTTGCTCTTGTTCTTGAGTTCCCTACTATTTTTTTTTATTTGTTTAAACTTAACGAGTAAAAATTCCGTCTATATGCGGTCTATATCTAGGACCCTTAGGATAGTTAAATCTTCGGATAGCTTTGAGGCTAGTTCCACTATCTGAATCTCTGATGTAAGTCCTGATGCGCGCCATTTATACGTATCAATTTGCTAGAGGTGAAGGCAGACTTTTTAACCCGTAAACAGGAACCAGATATGAACCCATATTGTTGGGATCAATTTGATTCCAGGAGTAATCCACTAAACCAGATGAACAGTATCTCCTCCTCATACTCTGCATATATTGATTGTGCACTGTCAACTATCATTTGACTCTTTGCATTTACTTGTGCATTCTATCGAACAGATAGCTTGCAGTATCTGAAAGTTCCACAGCAGCGGCAATAACCATCAATCGTCCTGGCATTGTTCCCGTCGCTGCTACCATTATGCACGTAGATGAGCACGATCCAGCCCTCTTGGAATCGGAATAGTAGATAGAGGGTGAGATCATACAGATATTATTACTCCAGCCACTGTCAATCGTATAAAAAAATAAAAAATAAAATAAAATAATCCTGCAGTCGGTAATAAACTCACGGAGGACGCTACCACAAGAAGAAGATCCACCCATTCCCAAAATTTGGGAGCTTTTTATCGTAGTCAAGCACTATATGATCAGTTTTGCATATTAGAAATATATTTCTCGCCACCGACCAATGTTGGCCTAAATTGTTGTTATGCTTCAAATCAGTGGAAAAAATGGAGGGCAAAAGAAATGATCAAAGCAAGGAAACGGCAAAAATAAAAGAAGATTGGAGAAGCAACAGAATTTTATTCTAATGGCAAGAATCGTAATTTCTCCAACTCCAGATCCGGTCAGCAAAACAAAATGCAGGGGTAAGCCGTTGTAATTACTACCAATTTTTAGGTCTAATAGATGTAAGGGCTATCTGAACCATTTTTAGGTGAAGAAATCAGCAGCATGCAACCCGAAGGAAGTGGTTCGAAGGCCCTGGAATGTGATTCAATAGTTCATGGACCTAGTCCAGAAGGACATGTTGCTTCTTTTTTTTTTTAATCGTGAACAAGAACAACAATAACATCCTGTTAATAAATTTTGACGAACGGGATCTAAAGAGTGTAAGATATACACCAAGCTATTTCTGTAGAAGTCTCAGCATGGAAAGGAAAAACAAGACACAAGCATATTTTCTGAGACTAAAAATCAAACAGAGTATAGCCAAGATAAACACGACTCATGCAGAAACATTAATAATAATAATTATTGAATAATACTAATGATAATAAAATATATTAAATAAATAAAATAGTACTAGTAATTACTAAAATGGAAATGCTTTATTATCATGAAATTCATAACAATTATCGAGTGCAGTAGCTTTTATGTATACTTTCGCTCTTGAAGTCATCTAAAATCCTTTGATTCCATAAAACTTAAGAGGAGCAAGAAGAATAACTACATGCATGAACTCAGACTTTATAAGTATCAGTTGTGGAACTTTATTAGAACAAAGAGAAATAAGAAAATGTATATGCTTGTACAAGTGCTAGTCCTGATCGTTGTAATATTCATCGAGCCACTTCGATATGATCTGAATCTCTGTTCTTCTGATGCTTTGTAGCCATTTTGGGTCATGCTTTGTTGAGAATCTCAAATCTACCTGATGAGCACCTGCGCCAAATTCATAGAATAAAATTCATGTAAATCAAGCAATGTCTCGATCATGGCGGTTCTTAACCGAAAAGAAGGCTGAAACCCAACCTTTCGGCGCTACAATGGCTACAAGGCTTTTAGAGAGAGATTTTAATATACTGCAAAGTGAGAAAATTTGCAGAATATATTAGAAATTAGAATTCATATACGTATTTCTCAAATAAGAACATCAAAACTAGTTTAGTACCCAGCACCACTCCATGGATCTCTTAGCCCATTGTAAAAGATAATATTGCTTCCGAAACTTTTTAGCGAGCTTTTCATATCCTACAAAATATCATAAACCAAATGAAACATCATATTTTGAAAAGCAAACAGCTTCAGAAAAAGGCATTTCAAATTGATTGAAATCGCATTTGTTCAATCCTTCGGTTGGCAGTAAAGCATGTTCATAGCCGCATTTAAAGCTAGATAAATCGAAGGTATACCAGGAACTTGATATAGAATTAGAGTAAAGTAGAGATTTGAGATTAACTTACTTTGACACCAAATTCTGTGCTGATCCAGTGTCGCCTTGGTCTAACACCGAGCTCCTTTTGACAGTATTCAATTTCAGCAGTAGCATTCGGCTTATACTCGGGAAACATGCTATGCTCATCGTCTCCATTCTCTACTCTATTCTCTGTGCAAGCCTGTGTCAATACATGAAAGAGATTTAGAGAGAATAATATATTTCCTAAAACATGTAGAACACCCTAATTAAATCTCAAATAAATAGAAGCTGTGTCGTTATCTAAATTTAGTATTCAACCTGCCAATGCAAACCCGAAAGGCCGTCATGAGAATCGGAAGCAACCCGAAAGCATTTAACAGTTCCAGTGAAGTTGTAGTAGATGTTCAAAGCATCATAGAGCCTAGAGAACGTGTCATTCCCTGTTGCTGGATGATCTATTGCTTCACATATCTGCACAAGAATAATATTAAGATGGTTATAAAAATATTTTGGATGCAAGATTTGGATGATCATTTGCTTCACACAATGCTTCAAGCACCTACAATGGCCGGTCCTGGCATTCACAAATGATGTATTCGCTTTAAATAAAACATACCAATTATAATATTTTTGAAAATAGACCGACTTTAAAAGACTATAAAGAATAGAGATTTTCATCTCTCCTTTTATCATATTTAGTTCCTCTCCTTAAATCCCATCCTCTCATCTCCCAACTCCTGTTTTTGAGATAATCACAAATCCTTGAACCTCAAACATTCCAAAACATACACTAGAGAGACAAATTTCTAGCATTATTTAACTATTAATTATAGAATACTTTACCTTCTTGACGGGATAAGGTGGAAGAGGCGCAACGAAGTTTGATGCAGTGGGGTAGTCAGCTATCGATGCGTAGGCAAAGGCCTGTCTTAACAAGACTTCTATGTCTTCTTCGTCACTGACAGTGGGTTGGAAGCAATGTCATGGAAAAATTTTTAACTAATAGCCATACAAATATGAATGATCGTGTAATATTACGTACTTGCATATCTTGAATGTCTTTTGAAGCTTCTTGAACCCATCTTTCGTACTGATATATTTCTCCATTTCTTTCCATGAGTTCTTGATCACTCCATAGCAGCTTTCGCTTTCACTCTGCGATTTTAGAAAGACATGCCTTTGTTTAACCTTTGCCAACAAAATATATTTATAGAATATTGTTTAAACTAATACACTGCAAATTTTATCACTTTAACGCACTCCAATGGCAAATCCTGTCAGGCAATACTGATAAGGGGCCTCATCTGGCAGACTATGAATTTTACTAAAAAAAACAAAAACGAAAACATATGTATGTATGTATCTATACATAGCTGATGAGACAAACAAATACCTTGAAATTATTTGTAACAATAGTGCTGAAGGTGTAAGGAGAGTAGTTATCGTCAAAAACTCGTATTGGAGCAGATGATGCAAGTGCTCCGACTGCCAAATGCGGGTATTTTAGCCTAAACCATGTCGCCAATGCTGCTCAAAAGACCAAAATAAGAATTTAATGTCAGAATATATACCTCCCTGTGAAATTGTGATATAAAACTATAAAATAGAATCAATTATGATTTACAAAAGGAGGAAACAAATCTCATCTCGGAAAGAAACAGCACAAACTTACCGCCTCCATAGGAACCACCGATAACAACAACAGGCGAGTGTTCGGCGCTTAAATTTTTCTTCAAATCGACGATCAATGTAGCATAATCCGCAAGTGCTTGTGGAGTGCTCAGGTATCCTGCAGTGCTTATATTTTTGAAAGCCTCATGCTTTCCACCAAAAGGAATAGACTCTCCATAAAACCTATGCTGCAAATCGTCACATTTAACAACAAACTTCATCTTCATCCACCCATATTAATAAAATAAAATTTATAAGAACCACTATCAATGTCCTTTTAGCCACTTACTTCAACAAAGACAACGAGAGCACAAAAGTGTGATGCAACTTCGTACACAAAACCAGTGTTCTGAACACAAGATTCAATGTTCGCCTCATTGCCGGTGTAAACAAATATTGGGGTTCCAGGGCCCCCCCAGAACGTAGAGTTGATAAGGTAACGTTGCTGGAATGTCGCGTAAGCCTCGGGACGGTAAGTAAAATGATCAAGTGTTTGGGTGAAGTATTTCGTTTCATACATGGCTGCCTTTTTCTCTTCTCCTGGATTAACAGCACCAAAAGATTTGCTAGTGCAACGGTGAATTCTCGAAGGAGCATGAGCGCGTTGCACAGAGCTTTGTGCCATTGCCGTCAGCAGCGAGGAGATGGAGATTGAAAGCAAACAAAGAGTAACGAAAAAAATTCCATTGCAAGAAGTTGTCGCCATAGTTGAGGACAAAGTCAAAACAGAGAGAAGATAGTAACTTGTGTAAGGTAACTAAGAACATGTATTTTATAGTATGCTTTAGATAACTCTAAAACTTATTGCAGCATGCGTAACTCTATATTACATGCATATATAAGTAACATATCCCACTAATGTCATATGTTACGCACCATTAACTCAACTTTAGATGCATAGTTGCAAGACTTTAAATGATACGAGTTAGAAATGAGTAATAACGTGACAAGTTACATTTACTTTCCGAAAAAATCTAAATTAAAAGTCGGTGTCGATCACCTAACAATGTTAATCGCAGGAAACAAGTCATGGAACCTAACTCAACCAATTTGAAGGTTCTGAACCATGTCTTCTTTTGCAAAACAAAAACGAACCGAATTAGGCTGCGGAACAAAACCGAAAGTGAAAGAAAGTTTGGTTCGGCTTCTGCTCAATCCTTGTCAATTAGGTGGAATAAGCTCAGCTATGAATGGGTTCGCATTTTGGCATGCCATTGCAATCTCTTCATACAGTCAAGGGCTTACTATTGGAGATGTTACTACATGGTGGTAAGTCCGGTCTGAAGTTTCTAATCACCTTATGCCTTCTCTGGTTCATATGGCTGGATAGAAATGATGCCAAATTTCAAGCAACTACAACTTACGTGAATCGGATTTGAGATAGAGCATGGCAAATGGTGAGAACTATTTCTCAAATTCGGCCTCTCAAACTTTCATCCTTATCAGGCGAAGAGGAAGTAGCTGCCACTATGTCGATTTACACAATCTTAACTCCTAGAGTACCTCGTTTGCTTAGATGGCAACCCCCACCAACAGGCAAGTTTAAATTAAACATAGATGCAAGTTGTTCTGATGGTGCATCTGGAGTGGGTGGCATAGTTCGTAATCACGAAGGTCATTTCTGTTTTGCGTTTGCACAACCAATTGGCATTATGCCTGTAGCTTGGGCAGAGCTTCATGCCTTACATCTCGGCCTCAAGTATTGTGTTTCAAAGAAATATTATAACTTGGCCATTGAAACAGATTCATTGATTTTGGTTTCTTGGTTGGAATCGAAGAAAGCTCCTTGGAAAGTTTATAATGATGTCTTGCATATTAAGAATCTTCTTCAAAAGCTTCAAGGTCAGGTTTCACATATACTACGAGAGAGCAACTGCGTCGCTCATCAACTGGCAAATATAGGAAGACACTCTCATACAGATCTCCTTTTTGATTTATTTACTTCCTTGGATAGTTTCTGTAAAGGTTTGATTAGGTTAGACCTAATCTCATACCCTTCTATTAGGGCTTAATATCGCATTTTGTTCAGCCTTGACTAGTTCGGTAATAGATCTGGATCAGGTTTGTTACAAACTATGTCGAGGATAGCTTTGTAATATTTTTCACATCTATAATATCTGGAAGGGTGCCTTTACCTTCCGCCCGAATTTTCGGGTTATCTTAAAGGCTAAAAAAAAAAAAAAAAAAAAAAAAAAAAAAAAAAAAAAAAAAAAAGCTCAGCTATGAATACATACAACACATACAATAGCATGCTAGCAGCATGAACAGAGAGATACGAGATTAACACGGCCGAACACAACTCAGAAATCTCGAGCCAATGATTATTTCCGGCCTTTAAAGTAAATCAAACCCACACATATACTAATTAATTACATGTCTTCTACAACTATTCCACAAATCACAATTGAGCTATCCTCTTACAGACTCAGCTGAGCTCCGTCGAGATCCTAGATCGGGAAAGAGCTGGAGACGGAGGGGTAGACGACGGTGGCGGGGTGCGCCATGATCCGACGGCCCTTGTAATGACGGAACGGGTAGACCAGCATACCCAGCGGCCACTCCACCAGCGCCGCCAAGGCGAATGCAACGAAGCCGAGCGTGGGTCCCACCACCTTGCACCGGCAGGGGTTCTGCCTCGTCCCGCACTGCCAGCAGGTCGGAGTGTAGACAGTCGACATGCTCTGGACCTTCGGAAGTTAGGCAGAATAATAGCCTACAAATTAATTAAGAATGCAAATTAAGAGTGCTGTTTTGGACGTCGAATGGAAGTCATAATGCATGCTTGGTTTTTGTAGCCTTTTTATTTTCATATTACATATCTGTAGGCGGTAATTTGCACAATCAGGCATCCTGATATAGATTTAGCAGGGACCAGTCCATCTGTTTTTCTAAATGATCCATGCTTTACTAGCAAAGACTATTTGTAACCCGCTCTGTTTCAGAAGGATATATAAGTAAAAATCGAACACAACCATGGGCGGATCCAATATATACCAAGTGGGGTCAAATGACCCCACTTGATTTTGTGTGCATATATATATATATATATATATATATATATATGTTTTGTGTATATATATATATATATATATTTGTTTGTTTGTTTGTGTGTGTATGTGTTTTGTGTATTGTATAGTAATTTTTTATTATTTAAAAAATAAAAATATAAAATTATTTTGAATTGTATATGAAATTATCTAGAACATTCCAAATACTTACGAATATATCAAAACATTCACGAATATTTCAGAATATCCCAAATTTCATAGAATACTCACAAACATCTCAAAATACTCCAAAATACTTATAAACATCTCAAAATATTTATAAATACTCCAGAACTTTCCGTAATACATATAAGTACTTACAAACACCGTAAAATATCTACGAAAACCTAAAATTTTATTTTTTTTGTTGAATGAAATTTGATTTTTTTTTTCATATTTTTTTTTTGTATTTATTACGATTAAATACAGAGTTTGAATTTATATTTTGGAGTGTTATTAGACGTTCGTAGATATTTTGAACTATTCTATATTGTAATTCAGAATTAAAATATTTGTAAATTTTTTAAAATTGATATAATATTTAAATAGTTAACACTCTTATTATTATATTACCATAAAATATTGTTAGTTTTTTCTGACCCCACTTAACAGAATTTCTGGATCCGCCACTGAACACAACGAAGACCAAAAATGACTGTTTGTACCTAGACTTGTGTCTCCAAATCGTCACATAAAATGTCGGAGTGGGAGAGCATGGAAGCAAAAGAGATATAATCTAGGAGCGGTGGCTATTGCAAAACACCCACAAGGTATCAAAGCGAAAAGACGTGGCCATGTTTTGGTGGAGCGGTGTCGTGTACCTGTTGGTTCGAGAAAAGTAGGGTGCTTTTCACAGATCCGGCATGATTTCTGGACGCTGTCTGAAGTTCCTAGCTTCATTTTAAGTTGGATTAATTCCAAAATTTACTCTCATATTTTAATTTTTAAAAATATATTTTTACAGACGTGACACGCTCGTATGCTGCCACCTCATTATACTCCTTCACCTATTAGTTTTTATCATATGTGACTATTTATGGACGTAATACATTTATTATGTATGTTATTTTACAGTACTTGCATATCCGCCGTGAGTCTCATTTTAAAAATTAATCCCTTCATCACACTAATAAAAAATGAGGCTGAAAAAAAAGAAAATAATAATGTTTAAAAAAATAATTACTTGAATAATCCATACTTAAGACTTGTGTTTCTCAAATCTGTAGACGTTAATCATATACGTGCATTCAAGTATCAGTATCCACAAACACATCCAAACTGAATACTAGGGGGTAAGACTGGCAATCGTAGCACAACACATGCAATTTTTCCTTTTTTTTTTTTTTTTTTTTTTTTTTTTTGGAAAAAAACACTATGATGTAAAATCAAATTTTATATGGCCAATGTTGTCTAATTAAGTAGTGAGTTAAATACTAAAAGATGACTGTTGTCAGACCTTCATGTAAGTTAGATTAGATACTCGAATCACAACAAATGCTGTCTGAGAAAAATAATTGTTCTATTTAATTTTTTATCGAAATATATAATAAAAATTAAATATTATAAATATCCATTTAAGATGTTTTCATAAAAATTTATAATATTCAGAAAATTTTGAAATATTTTAGAACAAAATAAAATTTACTTTTTAAATTAAAATTTTATAATTATGAATTTTAAATATCTGTATTGCATTACAGTGAGGTGATTCCGTCGAATCGAACTCGGTCTTTTTAAGATTGGCTCAGAATCGATAGGAATCTACCTTCCAGTACCAAATTGGCAGATTCAATTCAATCATAGACAAGCAGTTACTTAGGGAGAATGGCATATTCAATTCAATCTTCCTTCCCGTTATTTATTTGTAGGTAGTATTTTTTTTGTCTATTTTATAAAATAGATTGAATTGAAGTATAAAATATATTTTTTAAAATAGTTTAAAGTATAAAATATATATTTTTTTAAAAAAATTATATTTGCACTTTTAAAAATTATTTTTTAATATAAATTTTAATAAATTAGATATAAATAACCAAACGTACGCTTGGAGCATTGCAAACCTTCTCATTTTGCTCGAGCAAATCAAACACACATATAAACAAATTCATGTTTCAATTTCAAACAAAATATTAATCCCGTATTATATATAAACGCTTTTTATTTAAATTACCCTGTCTTACAAGATAAACGAAAGCTGAACTACAGGAACCAACAATACAAGCAACGCAAACGCCGTCGTCGATCTGAAACTAAATGGGAATGGAGCTTGCGACGCGAGGGTAGACGACGGTGGCGGGATGCGCCATGATGCGCCGGCCCTTGTAGTGTTTGAACGGGTAAACAAGCATCCCCAGCGGCCACTCCACTACAGCCGCTAAAGCGAACGCGACGAATCCCAGCGTCGGCCCGACCACCTTGCACCGGCAAGGGTTCTGCCTCGTCCCGCATTGCCAGCATGTCGGAGCGTACACACTCGACATTGTTTGTAATTTTAAGTTCTACGAGAAACTGAAGGGGAGAAGAGAAGAGAAGGTTCTGACTGGCAAAGACAGAGTAGGGACGTGATGGCGATTTATAGATCCCTTTGTAAGGGGATGATCGTCGACGTGGAATCGAGGACTTTCGCGACTCATGCAAATTTGGAATGCGTTGACGACATGGAGAAATTTTTAGTTTACGTTTTGTTATGATGATGATGCCATCTGGATCAGGCGTATTGTCATTAATTTGTTTTTAAATCATGAGTTGGTTGATGAAGGCCTTTCATCACGACAAAGCAGCACCACCCGCTCATTATAAATAACTTGCGTTCGAGTAAACGCCATCTGTTAGGCACATCTCAGAAGTTTGCTTTTGCTCAAAATAAATAAAATAAAAACCAACAATCGAGTTGGCTAATGGACTGAATATTAAATATTATAATTTTAATTTCTTATTAAAAATAGATTAAAATTTAAATTCTAATAAATATACATTAGAAGGAATTATTGTAAGAATCTGCTTCCGATTGAGAGTGGAATAATTCAACTCGGCAGTTGTATATAAAAAAGGCTTTATTTTCAAAGTAACCAAAAAAAAAAATTAGTATTCGTATTTTGAACAAATTACAAAAAATATTCTAGGTTGGGCGAGATCACCCTCAGCGAGTGTTTGTAAATGAGAAGATCGCAAGAATCAAGTTCTTGAAGCAGCTGTCCTTCGCCACTGGCTGGGACGGCCGGGATGCTCACCTCAGTAAGCGAGCGTCCGGGTTCGATTTTTCGGAGGTGCTGAAATAGGAATGTATCTGGGACCGTGTGTTTACAGCGGTCGCGAAAATTGATGGCTGGATAACTTTCAATACTCTATATCTCGTCCGAGGACGGACGTCAGGCTGGAGTTTTACTCTTTTGCACGCACCTAGGTCTAAAATGGTTCTATAAATGTGTGTAAAAAATATTATTTATTAATTAGCGGAGATCCAAAAAAAATTTTCGTCTTATTATCTCAAAAAAGTAGTTCTTGAAGTAGCTAAGGGAAATGTAGGGCTAACTAGACTTTGGGAGGATTCTTCAATGAGATAGAAGTTTTCTATCCCCACTCTATGTCCTCAATATTTATCCTAATATTTTAAATAAATATTTATTTTTTAAAAATAATTTTTATGTTAAATTTCTTTGGAAAAAATTGATATTCCACAATCTCCGCCTGTCTTAACGTGACCGGGAGATGTAGACCTCTACGCCGTACGCTCCATGCGAGATATAATTTCTTGTTGATTACAATTAAAGAATACATGATTTGGGAAAGATATAGAATTTTGCTATGCATTTTGATGTAAATGAGCCTTTGGGCCAAGATGAGGCCTAAAACTACGAAAAATTATAAAGGATATGTTTTCTCCTAAAGAAAATTGATATTGGCAAGGGGAAAATTTTTTTCCTTTGATTATTCTTAAAATCATACGAGTGGCAACTGATTTCTTGTTTTGCAACGAATTGGCACGTTACAAATGGATCCTTTTGGTATTTTTAAATTTAAGTATCAGACCTTTGAAATGCCCCTTGCAAGAAATTAATGGGGGTCTTCTGAATCCAAGAATCCTGCATGGCTGCATATGATTATGTTTCTGCAGGACTCATTTTTCATTTCTGAGTGATACATATATTAAATTTATCTTGTACCATTTTTAACGTAAGCCAAAGCGATATGGTTTAAATGCCTAATTTAAAAATAAAATAAAATAAACTCACCATTCATAAATAGTTTCAAATTTCATACTTGAAAGTAGATAATTCACACAAAGTCATCATAAAATCATTATTACAGTACACATAACACAGCAATATATACACATGATCTCAGCGGAAGCATATATATGTCAGCTAGCTGAAGCTCAGATGGGTATGGCGCTTGCAACACGGGGGTAGACGACGTTGGCTGGGTGAGCCATGATCCGGCGGCCCTTGAAGTGGCGGAACGGGTACACCAGTGCCCCCAGCGGCCACTCGATCAACGCCGCCACAGCGAAGGCAACGAACCCCAGAGTCGGCCCAACCACCTTGCACCGGCACGGGTTCTGCCTCGTGCCGCACTGCCAGCACGTCGGCGTGTAGTGTGGCCTCACTACGCTCGTCATCTTTATTATCTTCTTCCTTCTCCTTATAACAACAATGCTGTAAAGCACGAAACGGATTGAGAATTCTGAGCAGAGTTTGGAGTTGCACCTTTTACAGAAAGGGTGCAGATCATTTTATAAAGAGCATGTAGCATGTGACGTGGACTTGTAGTGATTTGGCGTTGGTTTTGAAACATCTCGATAGTACTACGTGGCAGTCATGCGAATAGTTTCACGCCTCGTGGGCTTTGTGATGAAGCTTGAGATTCACGTTCCTGGAGATGACGTGGCAAGTGCCATTAGCTTTATAAATATGTAGATGTAGTGCATATTCAAAGTTAGATAATGTGATGGTAGATCGTAGATTTTTGACCGGTTGTGCGAGTTTGAACCTTCCGACAGTGTATTACAGGGATGGATCACGCATTAGCTTAGGCAGGCCGGATATGAGTATTGGAAGATGATATCATAAGGATAAAAAAATATGATAACTTTTATAAAAAATATAGAGTGAACAAGATTTAGATACGAAAATAAAAATATAAATAATTAAAAAATAATTTATATTAATTATTTAAATATCTAAAATATAATAAAAAAATTTATTTGAGTATATTATTTTATATATTTCTTATTTCTATTATATAGTACTATATAATATTTATTTTTCTTTAAAAAACAAAATAATTTTTTTTGTTAAACAATCTAAAAACCATAATATAAAGGACACACGTGTCGGATATTTATGTCCGGTGTGTTCAACATATGTTTTCGATTTTTTTTTTTTTTAATAATATTTTGATGTATTCGACACATATATTCAGCTGTGTTAATATTAGATACTAAACGGGTCGGTGTTTCAACGGATCCGTCCTTGTCAGCGCATAAGAGTAGTTAGTACGTGTCTTTATATGGTTATATATTTTGCATTGTTAATCTTGATTGGTGAAGCTAAGATAGATGGCACCGGAGAGGTCATTTTTTATAATTAGGTGAATAATTGAAGGCATGCTACGAATAATTTACTCTTAAAATAGTATAATTAAATGGTCGAATCGATGATGGGTCCGACTTGGATGTCTCTGCTTCCTTGAGCTAGGATGACAGCTCAAATTGTTCCGACATTAAACGGTCAGGATGGTGCTAATCAAGATGGAATTGCAATCTGATGGTCGATATTTTCTTACAAAAGTAAACGAAAACTGGTTTTCTTAACCATTACCAAAAATCGGAATTACATTAAAATAAAAATATGAAATTTGATAGACCAAAAAACCTTAAAAAAAGTCAAAACAAACTAACTACAAATAAATATGTAATTGGAAGAAGCATATTTTCCAAAAAAAAAAAAAGTGATCGATAAAATAATACTACTTATATGATGGTACAAAATGAATAGTTGATGGATTAGAATAGATATAGCATGAACAAAAATATGGGCTATTTCTAATCGCAGTTTGTTAGGCCGTAATTAGATAATAAAATTATGGATATGTATTACCTCTTAACATGCCATTGAATATAGGTGCATATCTACCACAATAATTTTTAGATTTTTTGAAAATTTAAAAACTTCCTATTCCTCGTTATAATGAGCATGGCTCAAGCTCGTGAGAAGTTGTTCCTCTAAGTTTCACTTTATGAAGATCTACAATTTTTCTGTTGAATTTTTTTCAAAAAATATTTTAAATATTTATTTTGGGGTGTTAAAATTATCGTCTTAAAATGACGTTTAAGTGTTGGATTGTGATATTCTGATGATATTTTCGTCTGTAGAAAAAATAAAATAGTAAAATAGAGGCTGTTCAGTAAAGATTTATGATGGAGGCTTAAGAAATATTTTAGTTAGGGTTGAACAGCAATTAACCCGAACAGTAACTAACGAAATTCTCTAACGAGTCGGTATAAGAAAAGTAGTTGTTGAACCATAATTACGCCACCCAACCCAACCCAACCGACGGCGCTCGAAGCAGTTGAGCACTTTGGACCCCACCCCACATGCTCATCGCTTTCACAACCTCACCCCCCCCCAGTTACTCAAACCATATCCTACGTTCGTAAGGTCGGTACTCGGGATATGTGTAAGACGATAAATGGGTGGCCGCTTAGAAGTCCATGAAATTCAGGCCCGGTCCATGCGCGTCCATGCAAATTCAGGCCCGTTCTATGCGTGCTTGAGCCCTCGCACATTTTAAGCTTAATAATACAGAGATAAGTGAGCATCTGACCATGAGACTCAATTTAGCAGATACGTTCTGTCTGTTCTTTTTTTTTCTATTACTTTATAGATTATATGTTTCAATCTTAATTAATAAAAAAGGAGACTCAATGCTGAACTAATTAAGAAAAATAATTTATGTATAATTTATTGGAAAATAAATAATGACAAAGGATTCTGATTCTTTTTACGTCAATATCAATCTAGAAAATGCAATAAGTTCTCAAAAACTATCTTAAACTATTCCAAATTTACATATATGTTATATTATTTTTTCAAATATCTTATTACTAGTCAAAATTAGATTTCTTTTATTATTGTTGTACTTGATTATTAGGCAAACTACCTCCACTCGGTCTAGTAGTTATATATCTTCCTAATCCTAAAAAATGTGACTTTTCATTTGCCGGAAACCACGTCAATAAAAGTACCCCCTCTTTTTTCCCAACAAGCTCTCATAACTCATACAGCTTTGTTTACGAGACGCCACCATCTTCATCCCCATTCCTCTCTCTCTCAATTGCAGAGAAATTCAAATGGGATCGTTTCTTCTGTTGATGATCATCAAAGCTTGCGCAGTTGTTAGCTTCTTAGCGGCGGCAGTCCACAGTCAAGTTCCGTGCGGCTGCGAAACACCGTCACCTCCTCCGCCGGTATATTCTCCTCCGCCGCCGCCACCGGTATATTACTCTCCTCCTCCGCCGATCATATATTATTCTCCACCACCACCTTCTAATCCTACGAACTACTGCCCGCCGCCGCCCGGCTCTCCGTACCTTGTTATAGGTGGATCGACGGGGGATTTGTATCCCTTCGATCCTGAATACAATCTATCAATGGCGCCTTCCCTGCGAACTAGCTGCATATTGTCGGTCAACTTTGCTGTGTTTGTTGTTGTAATTCTGATGCTTTATCTGTAGATTGATTGTTAAGAGGATCATGGTCAGCTTAATTATGAACTCTTTTATATATCATATCTTATTTACATTTCAAGTTGTAATTTGACAACAATTAATTATAGAATGAACACATTGCTTTTCTATTCTGTTGTTCTTCGATTTTCTGTAAATTTTTTATTTCATTTTGATGTAACTTATTGCTAATTATTTCAACATATATAAAAGGGTTCCAATTGCAGTATATATTCTCTGCATGTGATGGGCAATCTGCTCGTTCAATGATCAGGAAGTTGAGGAATGTTCGAATTATTCTGAGAACCTCTTCGCTGTCAGACGTTGTTGATTTGCTGTCATGCATGAAAACACAAGTCCCTTCATATTATTATCTAACTTTTATATTTTTACTTCAACTTTTTTTTTTTTTTTTTTTTTTTAACATTAAGATCGATTTCTATTCTACATCTCATCTAAAAATAATATCCGTTAAAATAAAAAATTTTCCAACTGGTTATTGTTAGGATCAGAGCCATTACTATCATTTCCAACTTAATTTCTTATTGTGATTAATTGTAAGCTTGAACCAGATAAGAGGGCATTATGAATTCATTGAATTGTGAAGATCAGCTCCGCTGGCCCATAATGACATTGAAAGCAAGACTTTAGCTGCATGTGGACGCTCCTGGTCAACTTAACGTTTTTTTCATTTTTTTTATTTTTTGGAATTGACACTTGTGTGACATAAGAAAATAACAGGAAACCTAAAATATAATCTTAAATCTGAAGAGAATACAATTCCTAATGGGACATTTTAGCACTCTAAAATATATATATACACACACATATATAAATAATAAAATAATGAATATATGTTTGTGTTTATATATATATATATATATATATATATATATATATATATATATATATATATATATATATATATATATAATCTTAAATCTGAAGATAATACAATTCCTAATGGGACATTTTAGCACTCTAAAATATATATATATATATACACACACATATATAAATAATAAAATAATAAATATATGTTTGTGTTTATGTAAATGGGCTAATCTTACAGCATACCACGCTCAGGTCGTACTTCTACTGTTGGATCGCTGTGATCCGACGGCCGTGATCGTCAGCGTATTTAGGAAGTAGTGATTTTCTACTTCATAAACACGCGTGCAATCTCAGCGGTTGGATCGCAGCTATCTGAGGACTGAAATTCACCCTAAGCATGGTTATACTCATTTCGAGTGAAAATTAGCTTTTATATATATATATATATATATGTATACTGTGTGTGGTTTCAGATTTAGTGCACTAGTATTTATCTAGTATTATTCTTGATTCTCATAGTTAATCCATGCGATCAATTAGAAGATTAGGTTTGTGGGTAGCACGGCCTAGTTGTTGAGGAAAGAAATCCTCTGCCCCACCTTGTCCCCAATTTGTGTTCCTACACTTCAAATAAATACTTATAGATTTTTTTTTAAAAAAAAATACTTTTAGCGTAAAAGTTATAAATTTAGATAAAATCTATAATTAAATGTTAAAGTTTTTTACAAAAAATGCATTTAAATTAGTGTTATGAAACTCCAAAATTTTAACGGATTTCTAAACTGTTTTTAAATACGCTAAATTTTTTGAGCCCCGAAACACTATTTAAAATAATTTTTTGAAAAAAAATTTATTATGAAGTTAGGATGTTATCAAAATCTACAATTTTTATGTATCTATAAACTTAATTTTGAAAAGATTTTTAAAAATATATGTAAATATTTATTTGAAGTAGGGGAACGTAAATTAAAAGATTTTCTATCAAGTTGTTGACTCCCACCATAACATGGCTGGATTCTTTGAACTGTTTAAAAAAAAAAAAGAAGTATGTGGCTCAACGCCTACGCAACTTCGCAATTTGATCAAACTTACACCATGTGCAAGCGCAATCCCAACGGATAAAATAATATTTCAAAATATTTATTAGTGCAATGAATTCATCGTGAAGCTCCTTAAAATAATGTTCTAAACCAATTTCTTTTCTCAAACGCTAAGGTACTAGAAAGATAAGAAGAAGTTGGTATCCCTCTATGAATTTGATAAGCCACCATATACATCGTGAAACAAAAGTTTTCTCAATGAAGCAGAGGTCAAGGTCATCCGAGATTTTATCCATTGCATAATATAAAAAATGCTACAAGTTGAATGACTTGATCTACATACGGCTCAAAATCGTGGTAGGTCAAGTTCGTGGCCCGTAGACTTCGATGGTTAATAGTATTTCGTTTCCATATCCAAAAAAAAAGAGCTCTTTCCTTGCTAGCTGCTAGAGCCTAGAGATTTGGACGGGTAATACGTGTCGCGGTGATAGATAGGGCCTCATGAGCTCTCCTATCATGCGTTCGTCAAACCCTGCTGTTACCGTAAAAAAATTAGAGGGGGTACGCACATATGCACTACAGTGAAAATACCATGGAACTTTCAAATTTTTATAACTCCGAAGGTCTACTTCTATAAAGCTCATGGATCAAAAATAAAGTTTGATCATATATATATGGCCAAAATTTAGTAAATACCCCTTTACTATAGACTTTTGGACGCTCATACCCTTCAACTTATTTTGCGACCTTTCATACCCTTCTACTTCAAATTTAGGAACGCGATGTCCTTATTCGATTAACTAGATGGACACGTCACTAATCTTGCTGACGTGGCACTAACTAATATTTTTTATTATTTTTTAACATTAGTTGGACATTAAAAAATACCCATGTTTATATTAAAAAAATAATTAAATAATATTTAATTGGTGCCACATCAGCGTAATTAACACCTAAATTCTTTTGAGGGGTATCGCATTTCCAAACTAATAGTAAAGGAGTATGAAAGTCACGAAAATAAGTATAGGGGTATGAGTGCCCAAAAATATATAGTAGAGAAATATTTACTAAATTTTGACGCATATATATATATATATATATAATCTTAAATCTGAAGAGAATACAATTCCTAATGGGACATTTTAGCACTCTAAAATATATATATATATACACACACATATATAAATAATAAAATAATAAATATATGTTTGTGTTTATGTAAATGGGCTAATCTTACAGCATACCACGCTCAGATCGTACTTCTACTGTTGGATCGCTGTGATCCGACGGCCGTGATCGTCAGCGTATTTAGGAAGTAGTGATTTTCTACTTCATAAACACGCGTGCAATCTCAGCGGTTGGATCGCAGCTATCTGAGGACTGAAATTCACCCTAAGCGTGGTTATACTCATTTCGAGTGAAAATATAGCTATATATATATATATATATATATATATATATATATATATATATATATATATGTATACTGTGTGTGGTTTCAGATTTAGTGCACTAGTATTTATCTAGTATTATCTCTTGATTCTCATAGTTAATCCATGCGATCAATTAGAAGATTAGGTTTGTGGGTAGCACGGCCTAGTTGTTGAGGAAAGAAATCCTCTGCCCCACCTTGTCCCCAATTTGTGTTCCTACACTTCAAATAAATACTTATAGATTTTTTTTTAAAAAAAAAATACTTTTAGCGTAAAAGTTATAAATTTAGATAAAATCTATAATTTAAATGTTAAAAGTTTTTTACAAAAAATGCATTTAAATTAGTGTTATGAAACTCCAAAATTTTAACGGATTTCTAAACTGTTTTTAAATACGCTAAATTATTTGAGCCCCGAAACACTATTTAAAATATTTTTTGAAAAAAAATTTATTATGAAAGTTAGGATGTTATCAAAATCTACAATTTTTATGTATCTATAAACTTAATTTTGAAAAGATTTTTAAAAATATATGTAAATATTTATTTGAAGTAGGGGAACGTAAATTAAAAGATTTTCTATCAAGTTGTTGACTCCCACCATAACATGGCTGGATTCTTTGAACTGTTTAAAAAAAAAAAAAAGAAGTATGTGGCTCAACGCCTACGCAACTTCGCAATTTGATCAAACTTACACCATGTGCAAGCGCAATCCCAACGGATAAAATAATATTTCAAAATATTTATTAGTGCAATGAATTCATCGTGAAGCTCCTTAAAATAATGTTCTAAACCAATTTCTTTTCTCAAACGCTAAGGTACTAGAAAGATAAGAAGAAGTTGGTATCCCTCTATGAATTTGATAAGCCACCATATACATCGTGAAACAAAAGTTTTCTCAATGAAGCAGAGGTCAAGGTCATCCGAGATTTTATCCATTGCATAATATAAAAAATGCTACAAGTTGAATGACTTGATCTACATACGGCTCAAAATCGTGGTAGGTCAAGTTCGTGGCCCGTAGACTTCGATGGTTAATAGTATTTCGTTTCCATATCCAAAAAAAAAGAGCTCTTTCCTTGCTAGCTGCTAGAGCCTAGAGATTTGGACGGGTAATACGTGTCGCGGTGATAGATAGGGCCTCATGAGCTCTCCTATCATGCGTTCGTCAAACCCTGCTGTTACCGTAAAAAAATTAGCTGGAGGGTACGCACATATGCACTACAGTGAAAATACCATGGAACTTTCAAATTTTTATAATTCCGAAGGTCTACTTCTATAAAGCTCATGGATCAAAAATAAAGTTTGATCATATATATATGGCCAAAATTTAGTAAATATCCCTTTACTATAGACTTTTGGACGCTCATACCCTTCAACTTATTTTGCGACCTTTCATACCCTTCTACTTCAAATTTAGGAACGCGATGTCCTTATTCGATTAATTAGATGGACACGTCACTAATCTTGCTGACGTGGCACTAACTAATATTTTTTATTATTTTTTAACATTAGTTGGACATTAAAAAATATCCATGTTTATATTAAAAAAATAATTAAATAATATTTAATTGGTGCCACATCAGCGTAATTAACACCTAAATTCTTTTGAGGGGTATCGCATTTCCAAACTAATAGTAAAGGGGTATGAAAGTCACGAAAATAAGTATAGGGGTATGAGTGCCCAAAAATATATAGTAGAGAAATATTTACTAAATTTTGACGCATATATATATATATATATATATATATATATATATATATATATATATAAAGCAATTATGATTATTATCGCTTTCCGTGTTGTATGTTGGGATTAGTAATCTAGTCCTAGATTTATATTCTTAGGAAAATTGTATATTGTCCCTCTATTTTTAGGGACCGACGTAAATCAGTTTTTGAAATGGAGAAACATCCGACATGGCAGCACGCGCGTGCTGCCACGTCGGGCGTTTCTCATGCTTTTAGAAACTAATTTGTAAATTTGTAGAAAATGGAGGCTGATATGTAACGCGTGCTGCTATGTCGGACATTTTTTTATTTTTAAAGACTGATTTATAAATTTTTAGAAAACGGGATGTGATATGTAATTCCTCCTATATTGTTTTTATTGTATTATCTATAGAGGTGCAAATTGCAAAACTGGAGGTGGGGTAAAAAACGTGGGGAAGTGTGCACTTGAACCCCTTGGAATGGGAAAATTTTATAATGCTCCGGGTATAAGTTTCGAAACTTACACCACATTCATTAAAACTTATATTTAGAGATATTTTTTGAAAAAAATTTCAACTACAAAGTTGTTCAGAAAAATAAATTATATTTTTATAGTGTAAATTATTTTCAAAAAAAATTAAATAACATATCAAATAAATCGATAAAAAACTATAGACAAATAAATTAATTTTACATTACCATTTTTGATAATTATTTTTGGCATATATTATGATATTTTATGAAAATAACTTGAATAACAAAGTTATATATTTATTTTTCTGAACAATTTTGTAGTTAAAATTTTTTTTCAAAAAATATCTTTAAATATAAGTTTTAATAAATATGGTGTAAGTTTCAAAACTTATATCCGGAGCATTATAAAACTTCTCTTTGGAATGGAAGTAAATACTGTATACTATTAAAGGAGCGGGATTAGAGCTTAGCTCTCAGATTTTTTTTTCTTTTTTTTTTTTTGAGTAAAAAAAGAATAAAATGACTTGGCGTAAATAACAATAAGCAATATCCTCCGGATTTTGATCCCTACGATCCAAGTCGGATCCCAACGGAGTGTTCGAATCCCTAAACCCCAAGTGAGATTCGGATCCATTATTCTATTCCTAAATAATAAATGAAAAGGACCAGTTCTACCCGGACTCGGATACGAAGTCCATTTTAGATGCATCCATTTGCAGCCGGCAAAGTACACTCAGTTCGCATGGGGACAAAGCCAGTCCTCTGCTGTAATTCAATTTGTCCCCATATTTTTCATGGCGCAGGTCATCTTCATTTAGGACGTGTTTAGTTTGTAGCAGTTGGGTTTGTACTGTGGCATTTAAAAAACGCGAGATAAAAATCACGTGTTTGTTTTACCGCCGTTGATTTTTCCTGCAGTTGAGCAGATGGCGATGCCCGTATTTAAAAATCCACGATTATATCGTACGGTTGCAGGACTCAACTGTATCAAATCAAACAATAATTTTTGAATTACAGTAGTTTGAAATGTGACTAATTAAACAGACTTATCGTATTACGAAATAAAAAATTATAATTTTCAGTACTTCTAATTAATACATTTAGAACTTTTATTTTTAATAGCATCAAACCAAACGGCCCTTTAATCGCCGAAATTAATCGCTTTCTATCCTACGGCTATTTATGTTCCTCAGAAGTCATGATGTTATGTTGTACCTTCCGTTGAAAATTCTTTAATGTGTTCTTACAAATCTCGGTTAGTTCATTAATTTGAGGGCTAGATTAATGATAATAATCCCCCCGGGAAGAAGGAAACCGATTGTGTCTCCGACGAAGACCACCAAGGAGAGCATGCGCAGCAGTAATGGTGAGGTAGAAGGCCGATGGTGTGGTCGTTTGGCCACCCGGCGAGAAGTACCTACGCATGACCCCTGAAGTAAGGTAAGGACCAGGCCCTTGTTATGGCTCATCTCCGTATTAAAATATATTGAAGATAGGGCTGAGCATTCGGGTCAACCCGACCCGAACCGATCCGAACCGAAATTTTAAGGCCAATCCGAACCGAATATCTTCAGATCCGAACCGATCCGAATTTTATTTCAATCCGAACCGATCCGAACCGACTTAAATTCCTGTTAGTTCAGGTTGACCCGAATAACATCACAAATCACTTTTATTTAACACCAATTCGAATTCGGGTAGGTTCAGGTCGGTTCGGATCGACCCGAATAGTTGTAACATGAATATTTTGTTTAAATAGAAAGAATTAGCACATAAAAACCAACAAAAACTAATTAATACATAACTCGTGAGGATAATTCGGGTCCAACTCGAACCGATTCGAAATTTGACCACCGAACCCGAACCGAATTATATAGACCCGAACTATTAAAATGTCAACCCGATCCGAACCCGACCCGAACTCAACCCGAAATTTTGACTTTATTCGGGTCGGTTTGGTTCGATTTTTTGGGTAGGTTCGGGTAATGCTCAGCCCTAATTGAAGATGAACGATGGGGAAGATATTGTTGCCGAAGAACGATTAGGAATGACATATTTATCATATTTAGTTTTGTTTATGCTTATTATTATTTATGATAAAGTTTCTAAAAACGATTAATTCTATATCTCGTACATTATGTGGATGCATTATTCAAGAGAAAATCTTTGATATATGACGACTTTAAATAAGTTTCTAATAGGTAATACACTTAGAGCGAACATAGATTTTAGACCGGCACATGTTATGATTTAGCTTATTCTCACTTAACCGAGGAATATATATTCAAATCGTAGATTTGATGCTTAAAGTAAGTTGAGTTCACTGGATCCACCCGCGCTAGAGGATATTGTGTGTAAGCTTTATCAGTTCCTCTTCTACACAAACGAATATAAGTAATCTCTAAACTTAAAATTGTTATTAACTCCATGCTCGACTTTTGTTCATTAATATCGATAAATACAGTCTTAAATGAGCCATAAATAATACGATCGTTGGGTATAAGATGAGTTTCAAGTTATTAATTATTACATATAATCGGTGATAGCAACTGGATATTAGATTGAGTTTTTGTTTTACAAAAAAAAGAAGTTCATGCTTCCGTTCGTTCGAACTACGACACCAACATATATGATGGTGGTTGTCATCAGTAAATAGACTAATACTTAACCACTCTAACGTTAGAAAAAAAAAATGATAATAAATAAAAATAATAAAAATAAAATATATGGATGTTTCTGGCTGCTCGACAAAGCACCTCAACGTCAAACCTCTCTCCGCAAATATCCTTCAATCTTACGTCCGCTCTGCCACCTACTTTTTTTAATTTCATATTTTAATCGAATTTCTCAATTCTTTCTCGTCGACTCCAATTTTCCTCCTCTCGTAGTTTCTTTCTTCTCAAAACCATGTCCTCCATGAATTTCCAATTCATCTTCGCTTTACTACTACTGCTTCTCATATCATCACCACCAATTCCATGCAATTGCCAGAACTCGCCGGTGTGTCCCTACCCTTGCCTTCCTCCGCCGACCGGAATGAACATCTACCCGCCTCCTCCGCCGCCCGCAACTGTGCTCTCTTACCCTCCGCCACCGCCTCCTCCTTACGCTACCTACGTGTCACCGCCAGGGTACGTCAACAATCTTGCTCCGCCGCCGCCAAATGCCATCACCCCCTGGTTTCCGTACTACTACCGGAACAAGGCGGCGCCGTCGCTGGTGCCGCCTGTTGGTCTGTCGACGACTCTAGTACTGGTCATAACACTAGGAATTTGCTTGTATTAGAATATAAATTTGTCAGTATATGTATGTATGTAATCTGTTGAATTTTGTCATTGGAATGCAAGAATATGCAGGATCTTCTTTTTTTCCCTTTTTTTTTGGTTTTTCTGAGTTCATAGAAAGTTAGTGGTTAGGTTAGGAGATGATGGCTCAGGCAACGCTCGTCGCACCACAAATTGTATAAACAGGGTGCTGGTGGTAATAATCGAATTAAATAGGGGCAGAGAGTCATTTTGCATGTAGGATTTGAACGCGGCTCCCATGATGCTACCGCATCATGATGTAGGAAAATCCATACATTCCAGCCGTCTATTCGAGTACGGATTTCAAAAATTGTATAAAATTTTCATCCATTTATTTGATCTATTTTTAAATATTTTTTTAAAAAAATTTTAAACTATAAAATTATAGATTTTATAGTTAAATTTTTTTTTTAAAAATATCAAATATTATCAAAAAGATAATCGAAGTTTAGATTATCTTTTTAGCATTATATTTGATATTTTTTTTGAAAAATTTTTAATTATAAATTTTTAAATCTTATTAAAATTTATTTTATAATTTAGAATTTTTTTTAAAAAATACTTAAAAATAAGTTAAATAAGCGGACGAAAATTTTACATAATTTTTTAAAATTCGTAAAATTTGTAATTGATGGCTGGGATGTCCGAATTTTTCTATACCTAATGTTGCTGCATCAAGGGAGCCGCGTCCCTAGGATTTATAATTATATGGAGCTATCGCTACTTTTTGATGATGATTTGTCACGGCTATGTGGACCCGTGTGAGTGCGCATGGGGCTACATGTTGGTTGTACATCGACCTCGACTAGCGGCCATGATCAGAAATGATCATGGCTGATGAATACACATGTGGAAGTAGGGGTGAAAACGAGCCGAGTTCGAGTCGAGTACCACTGTGCTCAAGCTCGGCTCGATTGGTTTAGCTCGAGCTCAAACTCGAGCTCAAGCTCGACGAGCTTTAAAGACTGAGCTCGAACTCGACTCGACTCGATAAATCTAAAGTTCGAACTCGACTCGAGCTCGGCTCGATTGTATCAACTGAACCGAGCTTGAGTCGATTCGAGCCGAGCTCGACTCGAGCTTGGCTCGATTGCATGAATTAGATCAAGCTCGAGTCGAGCTCGAACTCGAACTCGCTTAAATAATTTTGTTATAAAAAATATTTGAATAAAATAGAAAAGCTCGTTTAGGCTCGCGAGCCTAACGAGCCGAGTAACACAATGCTCAAGCTCGGCTCGTTTAATTACTCGAGCTTGAATTCGTGCTCGAACTCGACTCGAGCTCGATAATAATCGAGCCCGAGCCGAGCTTAAACGAGTTCGAGCCCGAGCTACTCGTGAGCAGCTCGGCTCGTTTTCAGCCCTATGTGGAAGTATCTATTATTTGCTTTTCTTTTTTTAGTTTAACTTTCAAGAACTTAGAAATTATATTTACTAATTTTTCGGGGATGATTTTTTTTTTCTTTTATAAATATTACTGAGTATTACTTATAATATACAACATATGAGTTTTAGCTGTTGCGTTGTGTTTTAAAATTAGGTATTTTTAATTCGTAATATCCTGTTTATTGTTAGTGTACTTAAAAGAGTTACTTTGAGATAACTCTGCTAGTGAACTTTTAATTATGTTATTTTTTGAGATAAAATAGTGTCATGCATGGATAATATGAGCCCGTATGGAGGAATGCAATACGTGAAACATAATACACAAAAGTACGTATTATTTATCTAGTTAAGCAAATTATTTGACTTAACTTGGCCATTAAGATGTGTTGTTAGACTTAAATGAAGGCAATAACTTATTTAGTTTATTTCGTTTGAGAAAATGTCGTGGGAAACTTTACCATTACATAATCCGTACAGAGAAAAAAATGGTTTATCTTTCAATTGTAGGGGCGACCAAGTTTCACTGTATGGTCGAAGTTTTAAAAGTCCTTTTACTCAAGCTTGGCTTGCCGTGAAGCTGCGTATTATCAACTATTACGCTAGAAGTTCATGTGCGAGCTCCTCCGTTCCAAAAAACGATACTCGTAGGGGAGTAGATTTTTTTATACGAGTCTAATGAATATAGCTGTGTAATAATATTATATGTTAACGCCGAAAACACCTGGATCCCATTAAAAAGAATAAATAAATAAATAAATCTTCCAACCATTACCATCTATACAAATAAGATTGTCGCACATTTCCACCAAGAGCATATATTAGTCGCCCACCTACAACTTTCCACACACACACTAAAAAAATTAAAAAAGATTAATATATATATATATATATATATATATATATATATATATACCATATATATCAAATCACTCAGAAATATTCCTCTAAGGTACTTTCCTCATCTGATGATAAGCTATTTTGAAACGTCAATGAAATTTTCACAGACTGATGTTACACGTTCAAAGACCAATTTTTGGGTCTCTAAATATCCATTTATATTGTAGTGACGTCCTACGAGTCCATCAGTATTGGGTATAAATCACTAATACTCTTACGCATTAGGACCTCTATATAAAAGAATCTCACTTACAGTTCAAACTATATATTCTAACCAATAAATAGCTCCTAAATATTACAAATTATTTTTCTTGTAGCAACATGGGATTCCACATCAAACTCAATTTTTGTAATTTATAACATATAAACTACTCAACTGTACGAACAGATTAAATGGATATGCAAGGACTCTAAAACAACAAGTGATGTTTGATTTCTCAAAACAAGAACGTCCATGTTTATATACAACTGTTCATTTGCATCTTGTATGAAAGCACAAGTATGTACATCACCGTACCGTCCAACTAGCTATAAGAATATTGTAACTACAGACTTCAGTCGGAAGTACAACCTCATGTAAATCCGAATAATATTAATATAACGCTGAATATGGACACTTCACACCAGTCACACGTTACCCTAGTGGCCTGGACTGGCATCGCCATGCTAACAATTCTTCTATTCGTAAAGCCTTTGTTCCCCTACACACCAAATTGCAAGTAAATAAAAAGGGGAGAGAAAAAGATGATCCGTACCGTTATTTCGAAGGAACTTCGGAAGGACGATTGCTGATAGACAGCTCTGCAGGAGTGCAGACCAATGCCCTTTGCTGTAAATGCCTGAGGCTCTGCTCCATGCTGACCTGAACCATCTCGGCCAGCATCTTCCTTGCCTTCTCTGCACGTTCGTCACCATCGATCTTAGACACGATGTTGCTGACAATGTTTTCAAGAGTGTCCGGCTGCAGTTCAGGCCTCGGGTAAGGCGAATTTCTCAGTAGCTGTAAAAGCTTTCGAGCCTTTGACTGTGACTTGGGGGTCCCATGAACGGTTAGCTCGAGAAGACCAGGGATCACACCTTCGTTAAGGATAATTTCTCTGTACTTGCATCTATCACTCTCGCACAATTTTAAGAGGGCGCCAACCGCGTGTTCTCTACTTTGTAGAGAACCGTCCTCCAGCACTTCAACCACGGCCAACACTCCGCCCTTTTCAAATGTCAAAGCAGTCCTCCCTTCATCAAAGTCCAAAAGTGATTCCAAAAGGGCACTGCAATATTCGGCTATCTTCGCCGACTTCTTGCAGCTCTTAAGCAGATTTACGAGTTGAGGAGTAGGATGGCAAGAGGTAATGTCTTTGAGGTTATCAGGGAGTGTGGAGAGATTGTAGAGCGCCCTAACTGCATCGGTCTTTGCTTGTGCATTTCCCTCTCTGAGAATGTTTACGAGGATCGGAATGGCGCCTGCAGAACTGATGATTGGCTTGTTGATGGCTGAAGCAGATAAGGTGAGAATTGTAGCTGTTGCATACTCTTGCAAATTTGAATCCGCTAATTGCAAGAACTGAAGCAGTGGATCCAGAGCACCAGCTTCGACAATCTTGGTCTTGTTCCTGACATCATAAGAACAGCACAAATCAGCAAGAAAAAAAAAAGAATGTTATCAATGTTTTATGTGAGAAGTTTAGCAGCTTTTGTGTGTTTTTAAAAGTACATGCATATAACAGCTACCTAAAAAAATTAGTTGTAAGAGGGTAACCAAAAACAAAGAGAGGAATAACAAGAGACAAAACTTACTAGGGCGATATCTAACTTAGAAATAACAAGCAATACAAGAACAACAACCTAGCACGTTCCAGCCTGAGCGGGTTCTAGGTTAGAAGTAACAAGATAAGAAAAGATCAGTTAATAAAAATCCCGCTCTCCCCCCCCCCCCCCCTCCTCTTCTACCAAAAGTGGCGTTCAGTTAAGATGATAGATTGAAAATCTACATAATAAATTAGATTAGACTGACAGGGTTGCTGACCTCATGATTTTTAAAGTCGCACTAAGTTGGCTTGAATTGTTATTGCAATATGGCAATATTATTAGACTCAGACAAATGCAGCAATTAGAAAGAACATATTACTTAAAGAAAAATTAATTGAAAGAAATTAGAACATAGGATTTACTTTTTGCAGAATATTTATGATATCCAAATAAGAAAGGATAGATAACGTTACTTTATGTAGCTCAACGAAATTCTTCTAACTCTCTCAAAATGGTAACCAATACGAGACATGAGAATCCAATATTATATTACTGTTAAAGTTAGAATCCAATATTTCTGTTTCAAGTGAATTTACAAGGTAAATAAAATCTGTTCATTTTTTAATCCACCATGTAACATCCTTCAAGGAAAGAAGGTTCATCTCTTGCTACTCCTTTAGTTAACATCATGTCTCATCCCTTGTATAGTATCAAAACTAAAAGGAAGCTACAGAGTAAGTAATGCTATTTTATTTGAGAATGAACTGCCATAACTAACATATGCAGGTTGCAAGTTCAAGATGAAATAGGAGCATTTTGCAGAAAGTTTCACCAGCAATATAGTTTAATTCTTGACTAATAAACAATTACGGTAACCTTTTTCAGTTTAGACACAACAACCACCAAAGACCAAACAAACCAAACTAGTTCCCATGGTCAAAGTTTTCAGCTACGTAATCCTAATCAGAACAAACAAAGAGTAACTAACAAATTATGCCCTCTAGCATACACTTGTACATATTAATGATCAATAAAAACCTAGATATAACTTATTCACAAATAAAGGATTTTAAGCAAAGAAAAGAAAATCATGTGTATTCCTTCCTTTAATTGTCTTAAATTAGAATAACTGCAACAAACACCATATAGATACTTGAACGTCAAAAGTGAAACAAGATCATTCCGAGGAGTTTCTACCCTTTGATAGGGGCTATTTACAAAAACTAACATGAGCTGAAAAGTATGCAACAGATATATTAGCAAATTCAACTTATGAGTTGAGATATCAACCCACGCAGGTATGTTGAATATGCTCGTTCGATAATCTAACCAACTCCTCCTGGATCTTCTCATATCCCTCTTCTTAGGGGCTATATCCAACACCTCACAACTCCTAACTGGCGTGTGATCCTAAATTAAAACTAATAAAATCCCTTATTGATGTACAGAAATAAATTAATTTAACTTACGAATATCAATATCAACCGAGTAATAGATATGTTGAAATTACTTGACCAATTAAACATCAACCTATCTGAAAAAAACTAATTAAACGTTAGATAACTATTTTGATTTTAACTAATGTTATTTAGAGAATAAGCAATACGAAGATGATTTTACACAGACCTATCGTCCTTGACGGCGAGATTGAGTAAAGCAAGGATGGCGGCCTCGCACCCACCGCCACCACCTGATCGGAGCATGGAGACGAGGGGCTCGATTGCGTCGGCGAGCATCCGGCGGTGACGCGACGAAGTCTTCGTCAGCCGTCGGATCTCTCTCGCAGCCTCGATCCTTCGCTCCACATCTCCAGATCTCACTCTCTCAACTATCTCTCTCACCGCCGCAGCTGATTTCCCCTCGCCGGAAAACTCATCACCCGTCGCTGGAAAACTCATCTCCGGCGACTATGCCACTCCCCTCTCTTCTTGAACGCCAGGAAGAAAGAGAAGAGTATATATAGATGGGGAGCAAATTGATACTGTCCGAATATTAAAGTCCGATATCTCGACGAATAGACACAAGCACAAACCAGAAAGTAATTAGACGTTTACGGGCGTTATTGAAACATTTCCTGTATCGCATGTTTCGGAACAGGATTTTCAGAATAAGCAAAATTTACCGAATGTTGCTGGGTACAGACGAGATTAACGGCGTCATAAACCGTTAAACTAGAAGACGAGGAGCAGGTGTCGTGGCTAACGGCTTCTGTCGGTTGGCCTGTTCCCGTTGGATGGAGTGAGCCCCACGCCGTTGATATTTACAATATTAGGGGAAAATACTCGGAAATCTCCTGTTATTTTTGCACAGAAGATTTAGTTATTTGGAGTTAGTATTATGGGCTGTTTATTTGGAGTGGAAAGTAGGAAAGCGAGAAAAAAGTGGAAAGAAAGTAGTAGAATGAAAAGTGAAAAGAAAGTGATAAGGTGGAAAGTGAAAAGAAAGTGTTGGGATAGAAAGTGATAAAAAAGTAGATTTGAGTTTTCTTGTTTACTTTGTATTGTAAAAAGTAAAATATATTATAATATATTTATTAATAATTAAAAATATAATTTAAAATAATTTTTTAATAATAATTAAATATTAAATTAATATAATAATAATTATATTTTATTTATTAAATTATTAATTATATTATTTTATTTAGCTAATTAATAATTTTATTATTTATATTTTTAGAAAATAGATAAATTATTAGAATTATTATATAATTAAAATAATATAATTTCATTATTATTATTTGTAGTAATTTACTTGTTATTATTATTGTATTATTATTATTAAAGAATATAAATTTATTATTTTTATTATTTATTAAAAATAAAAATTTTAATTATAAAGTGGAAAATAAGTAAAATTTTTTATTTACAAAAATAATTTTTACTAATAATTAAAAATAATTCTTAATATTAATTAAAAATATTCTTTAAAAAAAATAAAAATTAATTTATAATAATATTTTTAATAAATAATTTAAATAATTACTATTTTATTTAATAATAAATAATTAAATATTTATTATTTTTTTATTTTATTAAAAATCAAATTTATATTTATTTTTAAAAATAATAATAAATTAATTTTTATATTTAAATTTTTATTAATTTTAATAGTAATTTTATAAATTATTATTATTTATATTATTTTTATTTTTTATTTATTAAAAGAACAATAAATTTATTATTTTTTATTATTTATTAAAAATAATAAAAAATTTATTATTTTAAATTTTTTATAATATTTGTAGTTATAATATATTAATTAATTTTTATTAATATTTAATTACTTTAGAAAATAATTATTATTAATAATCATCACTAAATGTTAATGACTCTCACTTTCTTTCCACTTCCTAACTTTTGTTGAGAAAGTCAAAAAAATAAAAATTACATAGAGATGGAAAGTGAAAGGAAAGTCAGTTTCTCACATTCTCACTTTTCTATTTAAAGTAAACAAGAAAAGTGACTTTCCAACTTTCTACTTTTCACTTTCCTTTTAAAGTAAACAAGAAAACTGACTTTCCAACTTTCTCACTTTCCTACTTTCCCACTTCTCTGTTTAAGTAAGTATCACACTCTGTTGTTTTTAAGGATGTTACGTAATTTAGTTTTTAAATAAAAAAATTATGTACAAATATGGATAATATAACTTTTCAACTTCTAACTAACAATTAGCAATCATTATTTATAATTACATATTTATTCAATGAATATATATATATATATATATATATAATGTATGCATGCAAAGCAAATGTAAGATATATTTTTTATTACTAAGTTTTAAATTCGTGACCCTTTATTATTAAAATTATTATCTCTTATCTTTTAACCCATTATACTTAATTTGAAAGTACGACAATATATTTTAAATTGTGATATCTTGGTTTATGAGCTACGCATCTCATCCGGAATTTTTTTTTGAGTGAATCGGATATAAGTTCGTCGAAAACCCAACTTGTTTGCACATTTAACTAATTTTGTGGCCATCCGATCGAGGACGGAAGGTGACGATGATAGTTAACGTTAATTGTAGGGGCAGTTGGGAAGGATCGATCGAGAAACTGTGTGATGTTAGAATTACTTGTTATCGCACGTTTTACTTTCTCCAGTTTTTAAACACATCTATTTTATTTAGAAGATAGAGGAAAGCTGCTGAGCGACCCATTTAATCGCCTTATCTAACGTTCTGTTCATGTATATGCTTCAAAATTTGATGGGTTTTGTGAAAAAATATCCTTACTTCATAAAAATTATGCCAAATAAATTTTAAAATTTTTAAAGAAAACTTGTAAAATTATTTGGAAGTGCATAGTTCAATACTTCTGTTATAAAATTAAATAATTAAAAATTTTTAATTATTTTATTAGATTTTATATTTAATTTATTTAAAAAATTATTTCTTAATAGATATATTAGAGCACCAAAACTTGTTCTAACCACTAAATATTTCGGAGTAGTAGAACACATATGTGTAGGCATTTTTTAGAAAAAAATTTCAAAGAGTAATCGGACGGCACACTCGGTGCCTCCTGGCACGTGCCAAAGCAATCGGACTCTGGCACCGGAACGGTGTCGAGCTGGCCAGCACCGCCCGCCCGCTCTTCCTCCCCCTCTCTCTCTCTCTCTCTCTCTCTCTCTCTCTCTCTCTCTCTGTTTTCGTCTTCCTCCTCACAAAAACAATGGGTCGTGGGCGACCGTTTCTTTTTTTTCTTTAAATGCAACGCTGTGTCACACACTTGAGCCTTTTTTTAAAAGATTAAATTTGTTTTTTAAAAAAATAATAAAATATAAAAAATAATATTTTATAATCGGTGCAGTCAGCATATCTCAAATTTAAAATTTATCAAAATCTGACAGAAAACTTCATTTATAATATATATATATATATATATATTATATATATATATATATATATATACACACTTTTTTCATGAAATTTGGGACTTCTAAATTTCTACCCTAGACGTTGAAATACGAGTCTGCCCAACAAACTCTCTCCAACTTCTTCACCAATTCCGGTTTAACAAAAACCGCACTTTTTTATACATCTTTGATTGCTTATATAGAAAGAGAAAATGATAAAACAGCTACTGCTTTTATAAATCATCTCAAATCAGCCCTCCCTAAATTATGGGATTTTATTTCAACCTATGTTTTGCTAACATGGCTCAGCAAAAACAATAGAGAAATGGCTGATTTGTAATGATTTTGCTCTTACAAGGACCATTTTTAAAAAAAAAACCCATTATATAGATCTGCAATCCATTGGAATAACATTTACAAACTAAAATTTTAGAAACATTTTTGAAATTTTTTTCAATATTAACGTTGTATATTTTGATAAGATTTATAACTTTCATATTAAGAATTTTTTCTAAACATACTTATTACAAATAGGTATTTTAGAGCTCCAAAATTTAACATGTTTAAAACGAACTTTTTTACTATTTTTAGAACCTATTTTAAATCCTTCTAAATTTTTTAACTTTTATGTTATAAATTTCTCCACAAAATACTTCTGTAATTATTTTTATTTTTAAATTATACGAATTAATGAATTTGTTAGTGGTGCGGTTTGGTGCACTGATATTTTTCTACATGAAACCTAGTTTACTGACAGGACCAGACAGTTATGCCAAATATAAACCACCATTGGCCTAAACTTTCTAATTCCACCAACTCCTGAGCCTAACCTAACTGGCTTTAGCAAAAATTAGAGCTATATACTTTTAATATTTATGTCCAACATTGGACTTTTAGATATTCAATGAAGACTTCCTGCAACAAAAGTTAGGCAGGTTGGTCCACCAAACTTTTCACATGTTGTGCAACGGCTAACTAATTAAGGGCAGGAATTTACATTTGATAATTCATGCAGAATAGGGATAATTTCTTAGAGTCGCGGCATTTTTACGAATGTATCGCTAGATAGCGCGCTCATTTTCATCGCGAACTGCTCGCTGGAGGCGAGTATGAAGCGGCGTGTTTCAGAATGTTGAGAAATGGTAGGAATTCGCGAGTTTTATAACTTTTTTGTTACGATAACAGTAATGGTGCCGCTCTATTCCGAACTAATGAGAGTTTCTGAAAGATGATGGAGATATGTGCCCGTACCCAATGCCGTATCAGACGGCAGTGCATTACTGTGATTTTAACTTTTTAACAAGGAGTTAGAATATCTAGAAAATTTGTTACGAACGGAAAAATACATTATTTTTTGTTTAGCATTTAACTTATACACTAGTTTTTCCTACACGCAGAGAATTTGGCTAGGTGTGGGCTCACCATGATATTGATTGCTGAGCATTATAGATATTTTCATTGAATTATATCATAAGCTAAGTCCATGATTTAGGTGGTAAATGTGGTCGTTTACCGAAGTCATCGCCATCTATCGTATCATGTAATGAGTCAAATATTAATTATAACTCAATTATGAGTATGATAGATGATGGAAAATCTAGTTTGTCAAGGAGTTTGGATCATAATAAAATAGCTCTATATCTTATTACCTTCGTATTTAAGAACCATTGATATAAGTGCTGGACCATCGAATAGTGGCTTGTAGTGAGGTAAAAATGAGTTGACTCAAATCGAGTAGTGCTTTGCTCAGTTCAACTCGCTTTTAAGTGGAGTTTGGCTCAAGTCCATTTTGTGCTTAATCGAGTCTAATAATATATAAGTTATGAATGTATATTGTCAATCTTTTTTGGCTCTTAACATGTACGCTTAAATATCTAATTACATTAATTTTTTGTAATTTATATTTTTTATATATTTTATAGCTATCTATTTAAATTTTAGAAATTAATATAATAATGAACAAAATATTATAATCTTATCGAATCTATTATGTCGAAGTGCTCATAAGCTGCTCTTGAAATTTTCACTTTATAAGACAGATATTAAAATTCCGAGGTTAGGGATAGCAGCAAGCTGCCCTCAGCACAATTAGCAAACAAACCAACAAGGTCTCTATTAAGTGGGCCAGTAATCGCTGGGTCCCCTCAACAACGAGCGTCAATTAACGGTTTAATTTTTCTCATAAATCTTAAAAAATTTAAAAAAAAAAAAAAATCTACGGAAGGATCCTATCAACAACGACCGTCAATGTGTCGTAGGCAAAGCGCATCGGATCCCTTTGGCCTTTACCTTAGCTTGCCCTCGCAGCTACATCTTCTTTTCTCCCGGATAAAGATTGCAATATTATATCATAAATTGAAAAAAAAAGTATTTAAAGTCGACGCAGCCACCATGGAAATAATAAAAAAAAAACAATAAGAAAGAAAAAGATAGCAAATCAAGAAAGAAAAAGATAGCGAATTTAATCTATAGTATGAAAAAGATAAACTCGTATTATGTTAGTCCATCTTAGGATTTACATACATTATTCTTCAGTGTCCTTTTAAAAGATTATTTTTATATTAAGATAGAAAAATATGATCCGTAGAGCATCTATATTGAGCCTATCACATAATAAATTAATGAAAAGTGCCATTTATGTTCTGCCAAAAAATAAATTAAGCATTATGGATCTGAATAAATTCATTCATCTGGATAATCCATAGCAAATTTTCAACTAGTAGAATTTTTTATATCATATATTTGATAAATTTTTGAATAGCTACTATCTGCTCTACTGGAAAAGATTAAAAAGTTTTCCGACCACAATATTTTTGTTGAGTTTCACTTTTGTAGATAATGGAATGAGTCATTCATATTTTTTATAAAAACACAAAAAATTAATTCTCCAATATACTAAGCGTGGGATTTGGATAAACGTGATGGACTTTTTTTATATATAAAAGAAATTGATGCTGGAATTTTTTTTTTTTTTTTTTTGGAGAATTTAAGAAAAAGTAATAATTAAAGACTCGGGAAGAAGATAGTGGGCGCGCGCGGGAACGATTTAGAAAGAAAGAATGCGGGAATTTCTACTGTTACGTCTTGGCGACGTCACCATCATATGCTTTGTTTATTATATTTGTATTATTTTGCAGAGTAAGAATTAATAATTTATTTTGGCATAGTTGGACCTGCTATTGCTTTTTGAAACCTTTTCAGAAACTATGGACTATAGTTGATAACAGTATTAAGTTTTAGCTGCTTCATCAGGGCGTAGTTGGTATAATTTAATAAATCTGTTTTGTAACTTATCAAAACATCCTATTTTTGTGTATCATCTCTTGATTCAATGTTTTCGGAGGGGGTTTTCAAATGAGATGTGGTTTTTTAAGATTCAGATTTTGAAATTTCAAAAACTATTTAACGCAATTATGTTGCATAAAATTCTAAAACTATTAAAGATTATGTAGGTCAAAAATTGAAAAAAAAAAAGAAAATCTAAAGTTAGCTCGCCATGGAAAATTTTTGCTGATTATCTCAAATACATAAAAATAATATGCATGGGACCTGATTATGCCCAAGAAAGACTTTCTTGATTATCATAAATTATTAAAGAAATTATATATATAAACACTATGTGGACCGGTATTACGAAAAGTGGTTATCCGACTCCCTTTATGCAAATTTCGCTCATTGTTCAGCTCTATTCATTCAGTGAGCGAGCAGCACCCACGTGGCTGGCGGCGAATGAATCCACGTCGAGCGGGAGGTATTTGCGGCGGGCCCGCCGGAGCACCGACCAATTTTCCGGTGAAGTGGATGGGATTTTGCCGGCTAGGATAAGGCAACCTGGGGCAGGCATTTGGTTCCTAGAATATTCAAATGAAAATAGAGTTATATCGGTAATTTGGTATGTTATAATTTAAAGATATAAAAAGAGACTAATCAGCACCGGTTCAATTGATTATTACGACTAGATATTAATAAATACATAGTCTATCTCTTATGAATAATATACTAGAGGATTTTAATTTCAGAAATATTTGATTGTTATGGACGTTATATTAACATGAATTGTTTCGTTCGTAACGTAAAATAGAGTCGAACTTGACGATTATAAGTAAATAAATAAGTATATATATATATATATATATATATATATATATATATTTATTTATTTATGAAGACGAAGTGATGTGGAGACAAAATATTGTTTGACATGTATGAAATTGGAGCTTTATTGATGGGGTATAAAGAAACACAAGCATCAGCATCCAATAACTAGTGGTGGAAATGCTATAAATAATAATTTTTTTGAGATCATTACTTGAAAACTGATTTATAAACAAGATTTTAAATTATTATTTTAATATTTCACAAATAATAAATTCTAATATCATGTATTCTGTTGTAATGCTGATTTTGCTCATTCGCTGGGTTGTGTATTAAGCCTGCTTTTGCTGGGTTGTGTTCTAAGCCTGGTTGGCTGAGCGGGTGGCTAATATTTGAGTTTGTACTTTCGATGATTTTATAATCATAGATTTTAGATTTAAACTATCAACAAACATTTTTTAAATATTTCGCTGACTACTAATTTGGACCAAAAAATTGGCTCTAAAGATAAATGTGCCTAAAATTTTTAGTATTGGATGATTAGAACCTGAAATTTGCTATCAAAATATTTGGAATAGAGCAAAAAAGTACATTGAATTTCCGAAGAATAGATGGATGAAATAGTTATGGAAATAAACATTTATTTTTCAAAGTTTAAAGTAAACTTAAAATTAAATATTGATAAGTTTTGCGAAGTAACTTTTCTTCGGATAAAAAAATGTTGACCAATATAAAATAAAAATTGATTATTCACGCTATTTTCTGAATCTGAAAGATAACTAGAAACACAACACAAAAATTTGATCTTTATAAAATAACATGTGCATGAACCATACTAATAAAATGGTAGTAAATCGGTAAATAATAAATCACCTTTTTTCATGTTCGGAATCAAATACCTTGAAACAAGACATCATATAAAACATGTGTAATGAGAATATCCAGCCAAAAAAAATGGTAAACCCATATTCAAAACAATATAAGGAAATAAAATGCACAATATAGGAAAAAAACTCCAATCTGAAAAAGATACAAATAAATATACGTAAATCAGCCGTAAAGATCCAACGGTAGAACCGAAAATAGTGTCGTCAATGTGTTTACGTGTTATGATAGTCATACAAATCGGACCGATCATGAGCATAATTTTTTTTCGTAAATTTAAAAAAAAAATATTTTTGATAATTTTAACTATTTATTTTTTTTATGTGGACCAGTGCACTGTACAAGTTATAATACTAGTTTGAAACAAATAAGAGAAGTTAATAATAATGTTGACATGGCTGGCTATGTTTCAAAATGCCCAAATTCGATCAATGAAATGGCAGCCCGCGTTCCATGCTTTGTGGGCCGGCCTTTCTAACATCTATTTCTTTGTTCAATATCACTCGCACACAAAATAGTAGCAACCAAAGTACTAGAGCTCCCAAAGTGTATCCCTAAATTTAACCAAAAATTTCATGCAAGACTAGATCGTGCTGCTCGAAAGTCAAGGTTGGAAGTTTTTGGATTCGTATTATTCATTCATAACTGGAGAAGAATTACTAATATGTAACCTGCATAAAACGCATCAGTAAATCTCATTTTATTAATTGAATTTGGAAATCAATAGTTGTCTCCATTGCATATTCTTCTGATGCTTTATATTGAAAAAACAGATTTTACTAATTCCAAATTTAATAGTTCAGATTAAAAAAAACAACAAAGGTAAGTTATTTGATTTTCTTATTTCTGTTTGGTTGATTCCCTCGACATCTTTTTTATATAGTAAGTTATCATAATGTTTATAAATTTTTTTTCTTAATTTGAATCATAATATTGAGTAAATTAAATATGACCATTTAATGTAGAGTATTGAAAAACAAAATTTATAATTAAGAGGATCCATGCCCCATTAGCCTAGCCACCTATTTCACCAACTCTTACAATACTTGCGGTAGTTGGGAGAAACCATATAAGATTTTTTTTTTTAAGAAAGTAACAAGATAATAGAAGCATGGATAAATGTCATGAACAAGATCAACATATAATGAGTAAATAAGCACAAAGGAATCATGCAGATAATTGTTTATCATTTCTAGAGAAAAAAAAACTGCTTGACAAATTAAAAAAAAAAAGGTTATTTTGGTCCTTGGAGTGAGCTCTATCGTGATAGAATAGAGTTTTCGTTATACCTCGATTGCTTTTATAGAAATTTAATCGTTGTTTGCTCATAGTCATCTCCAATATGATATGGACAGCAATATCTATTAGAAAAACTAACAATTTATGCATAAAATAAAACATAAAACATGTTTCTCTGTTCCAATATTAGATAGAATCAGAACAGACATCTAATTTCTTGGCCCTTTTTGGAGCAATGGTTGGGTCCTATAAATAGATTGTTGCTGTTTGGGCCTTATTTTAAATAAAATGAATAAATAAAAGGAATCATCAATTTCCTGTATCATGTTCTAAGATTTTCGACTTCAACTTCTTTGCTGTCAACTAATATCCATAGAAATCACAACTCATATCCATTAATGGACCTAAAATATGTGCGTTTAAAGCAAAAAAAAACATGCTCGAGTGAGCCCACTTGTGTACCTAAAAACTAAAACTATATCCATCGATAACAACCAACCATGTTCACTCTATATCACTTTTGAGCGCCTATGTCAATTCTTGCACGACATATTGGGGAAGAAATTTGAATGAATCATAAATTGATGAGAGGAAAACATGTTCATACACAGTTTGTGTACGTCGTGCCCGCAAGAAAGGTACACCATCTTGTGGCACTTGCTCACTGACGAAGCTTTGCACTTATGAACGCTCATAAATTAATTGGTCCAGACCGAACCGAAATTAGCCGATCTAGACCGGGATAGATAACTTGTGGACTGAACCGGACCAGAGTGGTTGGACTGTTGCCATGCTTTGCGCTTGTTGCCGTCCCTTCGACCGCAATCCTCCCATCCCCCGGCCGTCGTCCTCGGTCGTATGTGATCATGTTTCTTGTGTCACGCATGCCTACCGCCTACACCCGGAGCATGTGACCCTTCATCTTCGATTCTCGCTCCTCTATTCTAGTGTGGATAATTCTTTCACCCTCCATCCTCATCTCGGCTACAGCTTCATTTCCGATCCTCCGTCGATGTTAGATTGCGCTTGGTCCTTGCTTGAGTCGTACTGGATCGCACGATCACACGGCTCGTGCGTCTCACCTCACTGTGCGGCAAGCACACCACACTGCGCACACACACACCGAACTGTACGGCGCGCGATGGGTTTTTTGTAAAAATGGACCAGACTAACCTGTCCTTTGTCTGAACATATATCGGTCCGGACCAGACCTTTTTATATGGACTGATATATGATCACCCCATACAATAAGGGAAATGCCAATCGCCATGATGTGCAGTAGTGTGTTCAGGTAACTCGTACAAGAACTCTACGCTCTACCATCAGGGAACACTACCGGGTGGGAAGCATTTTTATTACATTAAATCCAGGCTCAAATTTGAAAGAAACAGAAGGTTTCTTGGTTTTGGATGAGCTTGAAGCGAAATCAATCGCTTAAATGGCGGTTAAAAGAGACCATCAATTTGACTGTAAGGGACCCCAAGATTTATGTTTTTCAAATTCAACCCCTAGCGGGGATCACCAAACGGGTTGATGGAAAGGTATTGATGTGATCGAAGAAAAGGAGAGTTAGTTATAGCATTGCCCAAGAAGCAACCGATGCACTCCTTTTTTTTTTTTTTTCAGTGCTCACCAATCATAGGATTGGGGTTGACATCTACATCACCTTCCTTGTGCCTTGTGCAAGTCTAGTATAGCTTGTAAAGAGGGTCTTATACTTATCACATTTTGAGACTCCTTTTTTATATTTAATGATCATGCTAATCATAGTCATCATAAACCAATAAGATCATATATCGCCTATAATTATAAAATGTCCCATGTAGCTCCCGCCACCGGTCTGCCGTGTGAAGACATGACTCATGCATGTTCAGGATGGGATAGAGCTACCTCGTCTTGGGATGTGTGTGGTGACGAACATGTGATTTTTTTAGAATGCTAACTGGGACGATAAAATTACTCTACAAAATTTTTTTTTCCTCAACTTTCATACTCTTACTATGTATATATCATAAGATTGGAACGGAGTCCAAGATCGCAATAAAAAAAGAGATGGATAAATTGTGCATCTTGAGTGGAAAAAAAGTGCTCAGTTTGTGTGGCAGATGTCGTAGTAGATGGACGAGTGCTAATGAACACTATTCATCTAGTTTTTTATTCTCGCATCGTAAGTTTGATGTTCATTTGGACGAGTAACGACGGTAACGCGCACGTGAGATGGAGGATTTTGGCTAAGTATCGGGTCTATAGTAGTTTCTTGGTGTAGAGCCATGTCTGGGATGCGGGCAGTGCCCTATAGTCATAAAAAAGAGTAGAAAACAAAATCTTACTTAGTATTACCCAAAGGATGACAATTTTATATTATTAAATTTGAATGATCTGGTAAGACATATTATCTGCCTTTTCTTCACCATAAACATAATGCGTTTGGTTTTGTTGCGACCAATTAGAGAGAGCATCATGTGATTAGCTTTAGCTTGTGACCTTGAATGTGAAGCAAACATAACCATCATCAACAATATCCCGATCCCACCATCCAAACTGCCACTCTCGTCCGTACAGCTGTCAAAATGTTGCACCTCATCCTGGGCCCAAACACTCTCATGCATGCATGCATGCGCTTGTCTTCCCACCCTCTCACGTAACAGGTTTGGTGAACCTTGTGCTACAACACCCAAATTTCCCATCAATCAATACGTACCTTTTTGCTTCAAATAGTTCAAACCAAGCATGAATCTCCAGAGAAAATTCGGGACAAATTCTGTCAACCTCGGATTTTTCAAATAATCTTTTAATTAAGTTAAATAACTTCCCCTCCCAAACAAAAAAGAAGGGTAAAACTTATGTGCCATATACTTAATTGGAGTTTGCATGCTAATCATAGATGGTTCTGGCGGTAGGTTTCAGGCCCGAGAGTTTATATGTAAATATAAGCTCATTAAATCGGCCGGATAGAGTTTGTCCTTATTAATTTAAAAATCAAAATAATAGATGGAAAATATACTTCGTCAATATATATTCGAAAATGAAAGGCAATATGGACTTCAAGGATATTATCTTATGGGAGGAGTTTTGGGAGCTCTAGTCATCGCCAAATTAGCTACAAGTCATCACCATTGACATAACCAACCTCCGAACACCACACTGGCCGAGCCCTTGAAAAAAAGCGGTGAATCTTATTAATGATACCTTATGCCCAATGCATTATAAGAATATCAAATCCTCTATCAACTCTTAATTTGGGATTATTTCAAGCTAGCTCTTTCATAAACCAATAACTCTGGCTCTTAAATGCGAGTTGGAGGATCGAATCCGTGGTGTTAGAAGAAACTCCCAACTCTCGAATGCATACCTCTTTGCTTCTGGGTGAATTTATTTATTTATTTATTTTTTAAAATTATTTTTGAGATGGGCAAATTTAAACTAGTCTACGGAAGTTGGTTATGCAGCCCGCTGTAGATTCACAGTCCCGCAACTTGCCCAAAAACTAGGAGCAAGTTGATTCGTAGGTGATCCTTTTTCTTTTATTTATTTCTGAAACCCAAAATGGAGAAAATCAGAACACTCGATTATATTTACCATTTACGGCACCGTAAATCTCTGACCGTATCATATTGGGCAGCTCCATCCTTCTTTTTCCAGCATCTGAAAAGCACGAGCTCAGTCAATGATGCACTTTTCTACCAGAAGCTAAAGATAATAAGCCAAAGTACAACTTCACATTATTAACCTCCAGATAATTTTCATCAAATTATAGAACTCCATCATCACCGTCCATGTTTATGTTATATATCTTTAAATTAATATCTAAATAAATTTAAATTATATGATGCTTTAATAGATATAAATTTAATCGAAGTTAAGGTAGATTTTTAATAAATAACTTACCACCTCTTTGGAATATGATCATTGTGCATCACCAAAAGTTCGTTGAGAGACGAGATTTGCTACCGGGGTCACTCAAATTCGGGGTGCAATCTTAATTATTTTTTACATTGTAATACATTTCCTGTCTCCTACTATGTCTCCGATACAAACGACAATCCTCTGACCAACGGACGATACGATGGTGTTATTTCTAAAAACGAACGGACAGATGATGTTCGTACGATACGGGTGTTTTTATAGAGAAAAGGGCGAACATTTGATTCTGTTAGAACGGAGGTCTCGCCGTCTCGGCCGAAGTAAGTTCCCTCCAATTCCCTCTATAAATATGGCCCACTCTCTCTCTACTACTTCACTCTCTCTCTCTCTCTCTCTCTCTCTCGTTAGCTATTGTGCAGATCTATCTCCGGCTGCAAGAAATCGCCATTGGTGAGCTCAAATTATAGCACTTCTTATGCTTTTGCAGAACAATGTAGGTAGATACTTGACTTACTTTTGCTCTTCTGGAGATCACATTTTTTGGAAATATCCTACACTGTTGGTCTGGATGCGATCGGATTCGTTTCATTTTTTTAATGTATTTTATTTGATCTTTGTTTACTTCTAAAATTTTTTCGTTGTTGGAAACGATCGGTAGTTTCGAGCTTGATCGCTGTCCTCTACGACTGCGCTACGCCGAGTGGCGTGATCAAAGTTCTTACAAACTTGGAGAGCAGCCTGATTGACATTCTCTTAATTTGTATGTCGATAATTTCTTCGACGACATTGTCGTTTACTTTTGCTTGATTTAGAAGTTCCACATGATCTATCGTTACCGAAATCAGTTCATCAGGATTTAGTTTTGCTCACAGAAAGTATAGTTTCATCATGTTCATTTCATGTTTATATATCGAAGTGATATCAGATCACGATTATAAGAATTGTACACCAATCATTTCTTCTACGACAATTTACTTTGATTTTCTCAATTTAGAATTTCTACTAAGTCTATTGTTATAGTAATGAGCTCATCTCCTAGTTTTTGTCCACGGAAGTGTAGTTTAGATTCATTTCATGATTATACAACGAAGATCCGTTCACGATATATTAGAAATATCTGAGCATTTTGTGTATTGTAATTACTGTATCTTCGTACTTCAGTACTCTGTTCATTCTCGAATTCCCACGTACTTTCTGTCGCCTCCACAGATTGCTTGAGGACAAACCAAATGGAGCAGGGATTGCTATCTCTGACCAAATTCAGTGGCGGTTTCAACTCTCTTCTCCAATCACAGCCATTCTCGGTTCCAGATCAACTCTTCTCCCCTAACCTATCCTACCTCACCAACGGTGGCGTGAGCGATCTCTTTAACGTCCACTCGCCGCTCTGCTCCCCAAAGCACAACGCCGGGGGTGGCGTTGGTGGGCGGGACTCAGCTTCGCTGTCTCAAACGCCATCGACAATTTCCGTCGACGACGACGAGCACCTACCGGTCGATGATCCAACAGCAACGGAGCGCCGTCAAATTTTGGCGCGCCTGATGCTGCAGTACCAGGAAGTTAACGATCGCTACGACCTCTGCTTTTCTCATTACCGGAACGCCGTTGAGGAGGCTGAAGCGCTCCGCCAGGAGAACGCGCAGCTCCGGCTCACAAACGCCGAGCTCACCCACCTCCTTGCACTGCTCACCAGCAAGCAGAGCCACGTGCGTCTACCGGAGCGAACATTCTCAGCACCTTCTAGAACATTCTCGGCCGTGTCATCGATCGCGGACGAGTTCCGGAGGTTCGGCATCGGAGAAGAAAGCAGTCCGACGAGCGTGCTTGGGGGATTGAAGGACGGCGGCGGGCAATTCTCACGGGGCGGTAGTGGCGGCAGCGGCGGCGTCGGTGGATCGGAGAAGAAGGTGCCGCTGCCGAAGAGCATTTCGATTCGGCCGAGTGGATTCCTCAAGCTCAACCACAGCAGCAGCAGCACAAGTGCGGGAGCGAATCGCAACGGCCGGGTGCGCGTGGCCAGCCCCGTCATGATGGGATCGGTAGGTCCGCCACCCACACTAATTTATCTGCTGCTTTTGCTTTTAATTAACGTACCTTTTCCCCCACGTTATATTATATTTATTTATTTTCGTTGTTATATAATAATGTTGTTGATAATTTTCTGCCTATATATTAACGTAGATATTCCAAATTAGATGGACAGAAAGATAGCGGTATAATGGCATAGCTTCCTTCAGCTTTACTCCTGGTCCAATGCAATAGTTGGCACAGATGTTTTTCTTCTATATTATTGGCTGTTAGAGCTTATAATCCTGCCACTCATTACGTCATCAGCTATGCCAGCAAACCTAAGCTTGACCATCAAATTATTTGACAGATCAGTACTACTAGCTATAACCACCAAGCTAGGAGGACAAATAGATGTCTATAATGTACAAAGTTAGGCACGATATTAACTGTGTAATATATTTCTTATTTTCTTTATTAAATGTAGGGTAATAAATAGTAACTTTCTGCAAATTATAGATACAAATCAATTTTATAAGATGTTAAAGATTTGAATACATTATATAGTAAATCCTATTATTGTATATCCTGGACCTTTATTGATGCAATTAATTGTTATCATTGCATATTGTTGGTTATATTTTTAGTGCATCAATAACGATAATGCGTTTGGTAATTTGTGCATCTGCTTCTTCTACATTTGTGCGCAGCAGGGAGTGGTTGTTGGTAGCAGCACCAAGGAGGCTGGAGAAGAGCAAGCCAAGGACATCGACGGCTGCAACGGCGAACAGTCCCAACTGGAGCTGGAGGTCTACACTCAAGGCACGTTCAAAACGGAGCTATGCAACAAGTGGGAGGAGCTCGGCGAGTGTCCCTACGGTGAACACTGCCAATTCGCCCACGGCATTGCTGAGCTCCGCCCTGTCATTCGCCATCCGCGCTACAAGACCGAGGTCTGCCGCATGGTCCTCGCCGGCGATACGTGTCCCTACGGCCACCGATGCCACTTCCGCCACGCCCTCTGCGCCCAAGACCTCCTCCTCCTCCAAAACCCCACCACCTCCGTTAACAATCCTCATCTTTGATACTCGTTCCCATATATATTTGATTCATGTTAGTTCCAAATCCAGCTCACAACAGCCATTCATAGTAGCCATTTGTTCTCGGAATTAAATTCTTCCGCCAGTAAATATGAGTTTAACATGAACTTATACGCATTGGATCTGGACATTTTATCTGATCAATGTTGATATATACAAAATCATGTTCATTTTGTCTAATCAATGTGGGTTCTCCAGTGGCTTATACACACAGATGAATAGTAATGGTTCATTATCCATTATAATATCTTCCTTTATGTTAATCTCTTAGTTTGATGTAAATCTTATTTCGCTTTTTAAAGCTTAATTTGGATACTTAGCATTTTTAATGTAATAATTTATATAAATTCATTTGTTTTGTGCCTTTTTTTATTACTTTTCTCACTCAATTTTCCCTCTTCAAAATTTCGCAAAAATGATTACTGCAGATACTAGTCCTTGATAAGCTTGATTCCTAACATTCTCAGATATAGGAGTTGCAATTATAAAAGAAACACATTTCATTTGTAACACTATAGAAACATACGTTGTGAATTTTAAAATTTGAATATAGCTAATCTAATGGGTTATCTAGTTCTGTACTCGGTTAAATAATAAGTGTTAAGTTTACTTTTGTTGGAATATTTCATTTCAGAAACCAAGTTTATTATCTCAAAACTGAATCACACGCGCTTGATTCACAATGACCAAGACAACTGTTGAGGGCCCTTGATAGCAATTTCAAATATTCTTATTCGAAATGCTTAGGCGGGCCTACTGTTGTTAAAAATGCAAGAAGACTTACATATGTATATATATAACTTAATGTGGAACGACACGCATTATTACTACTCAAAGTAGGCTTTAATCAAACTGGGCTCATAAACAAGTGCACGCTGGGTCTGCAATTCTAGAAGGCTAACAGCCAGGCCGGGAACGCCCAACTCAATCGCAATGCATCTAAACATAAATGTACATATGGGGTGGGGTGTGGATCATTTATGGGACATAGGATTTAATACGCGCTGTGGATAATAATTCGGCCTCGCTGGTTCATTTTAAGTTAGAGTTTATATTTAAAAATACAAGATTTCCATGTTGATTAAAGTTGGATGGCTTGTAGCTAGTAGATTATGAAAAATTTAAAAAATTAAAATTATAAGTGGTATTTGGTAAACCAGTTTGCATTTAAAGTGTAAATTAAATTCAGAATAGCATGTGGGATGATAGCTTGAAGCGGATGCTCACAAGTTACATGAAGCATCTTGAAAGCATAAGCTATATGAGCTAGATTCATACAACTCACACGCTGCAACCGACATCCGTCATTGCATATGAGAATTTTGTACTTTTTCTTTAAAATAAGATTTTTGTTGCAGATGTATCAATCTTTCAAATTAAAATTAGCAATATAATAGTAGATTAGCAAGAAAATTAGCAAATAATTCAGCTAGGCTTAGGTATGTATTTAGCATGACATGGACATCAAATTATCATACATTCTATTACCTACTGTCTATTCTTCAGAGCAATAGCATCGATCCCTTCTTTTTGTATGTATTAAGGGTAGGAATTTGATGATACACAAGAGGAATACTTGGTGTATAGCGAAAGTAGACGCATAACTATCTTCATCTACTTAATTAGCCACAAGGAGCATTTTCGTAACAAGAGGATCGATGAATCTCCCCCAAGATATACAAACAGAACGATAGGAAGAGCAATATTTGAAATTACGAGGTATGATCATATCCAACTATGTAAATTTTATAGCAGCTGCTCAAACTATAGCCCTATATGGTGGTTCACATTGCGATGAGAGGCAGGATGAGCGACGATCGGTAGCGTTAGTTCTATAATTACAAATTTACAAGGTGTTTGTTCAATTCAGCTCGTATTTATCATCTCTTTCGAATCAATTCCTCACCAGCTAACACTATATATCAGTATTCTATAAAACCAACTTAACTTAACAGTAAACCAAATTTCATCTACAAAATATCATTGTACTTTGTATCACAACACTACGGTATGCTGTTAGCAACACTAACCTAGCACTTCTGGTAAATTTCACTTCTAATATTATAATACATTGATACACATATACGACATACTATTAGCAATGTTATACTAGCCTTCAAAACATTTAGAAATTTTCAACTAACGACTAAAGCTGATTTATTATTTACCCAATTTACCAGTGAAAGAACAAAATACGAATAAGAGTAGCAAATAGGGCGACTTCCATATCAGCCCCTCAAAGTTTGAAACTTGACGAATAAATTTTTCGTTTTATCTATTAACTTTGACACCATAAAATATTTATTTAAAATATTATTTAGAAAAATATTTAACATAAAAACTGTAGCTTTTGATGTGTTTAACAATTTTTATATTAAAATTTTATTTCAAAAAAATACTTTTTAAATAGGTATTATGAGGCTCCAAAGTTCAGCGGTTAATATATTAATTTTGAAACCCTCTAAAATTTTGAAGCTTCAAAATATATATTTGAAAGTATATTTTGAAAAAAAAAATTAAATATGAAAGTTATAAATTTTATTCTACAATTTTTATATTAAATTTTTTTAAAAAATATTTATATAACGGTCAAAATGATTTCGACACAAATATCGAGAGAGAGAGATATTTTTTTTTTTTGAAACTTTAAACTGTAACTAAATAATCTAACAGTTAAATTAGATAAATAGAAAAAAAAAATCTAGGGGCTGATTGTATTTGCAAGGAAAGAACAAAATAAGAATAAGAGTTGCAAATATGGGCCCTACTCCATCACCATCAAATTGAAGTTGCTGCGTACGGCCATGGCATGATCTTAGGTGCCCAAGAAAAAAACCATCAAAATTGAAGTTGCATAACCAATCCACATAACAGGACACTTAATCATGTCATAATAATAACAAAATTGTCACAGAGCTCAAGAAAAGAATTACAGTAAAGATGCCTGCCCCCCCGAAGACCCATGCATGCGCGTGTTCAACCATCTTTGATCTTTATCAAACTTTTTTGCTGTTTAAAATTTTCTTTTGAGAAGATTCTACTGTTAAATAATAATAGATAATTGCATATCAGTCCTCCAAAATTTATGTCTTATATTTCAGTCCCGAAAATACATTTTCGCGCGCCGCCGCTACTGCTAAATAATAATGGATAACTGCATATCAGCTCTCCAAAATTTACGTCTTGCATTTCAGTTCTCCAAAACGCATTTCTGCGTTGACGTACATCGCACATTTCTGCATTTTCGGAAATTAAAATGTGCGACTGTTACTTTAGGGGGCTGATAATGCAATTATGCTAAATAGAAACCACAAGCTTTGTGTGCTTCCTGTAAAAGTTATTAAAATATACAAGTACTATTGCAACTACCAAGATTTTATGTCCTTTATAAAATTAAATAATTAATTATAGAATAAGATATTCAACTAAAAAAAGCAATATTTTGTGGCCATGCCTCGCTGCTGCATTTTTTTTCTTTCTTTTTAATGTTCTTTCTTCCGCTCTAATTTGGGAAAGATTTACTCTAAGAGTTCCCAAAAACTAAAAAGAAAAGTGAATTTATCTGCCTTTCCTTCAAACCTTATTTGAATTAAAATTTTTATTTATAATCTGTTATTTTTTACGCTGTAATATTTATTTAGAATACATTTTAGAAAAATTTTAATACATAAATTGTAGATCATCTATTTTTTTTTAATATTCAAAATTTTGCAAAACAAAACTTGGAAGTTAGGAGGTTTTAAATTATTAGCTGATTAATAGATTAATTTGTAAATCTATTTAAGATTTTGAAGTCTCAAAACGTTTATTAGGAATATTTTTTAAAAATATTTTGAAAAATAAAAATTGTAAATTATACTAAAATCTTTTTATTCCCATTTTTAAAGCTTTTCTTAAAATATTTACAAAATAATAAAAAAACATTCTAATATAAATTTCAAGGCAGAAACTAATTTACAACCAATTCGAAGTGAGAGGCTCTTTTAAATCTACGGGTTGATATGCAATAATTCCTTTTGAAAACACAAAAAAAAAAAAAAAAAAAGAAAAAAAAAAGAAAAGAAAAAGCAAGCCCATTTGAAAATGGAAAAGGACGCCATGTAAACAGTAGTGCAGTGGTTCCAGGAGTGATTCCCTGTTCACAGGTCAAGCTATCAGTGAAGGGGAGCACTGTATCTGCATGTGTAGTACTCTCTTCCCCACTCAGAGTTCATCAGGAACACCATTGAATAACTGAGACAATCTGCCCAAAATCTAAGCTTTGAACTGAATATTCTGTGCAATGCAGTAAATTCCAATTCAATGGCTCCCTCCCAAACACACACAAACAAAACCACATCAACTCCTACAGTTTCATATAATATATCCTGCATTTTCTTTTTTGTGATTGAAGAGTCAATACAACATTTTGAGACGAACATTCGGATTGTCTAGATTAAAAAGATTGAAATTATTTGCTCTGTAAAATATGGATATCTACCATTCGTAAATTTATCTATATGGTTGGTCGCACAAAATGAATAGAATAACGGCAATCTTTTTTTTTTTTTTTTTAATGCATCCATTCTGAGCTCATTTTATAAGCTTGTCTAAACTAGTAAAATTTTGAATGACAAAATCAAAGTACTAACTATTTGTGTTGGAAGCATTGAAAAAGCCTTGCTTGACTGCTAAGGATTATGGAGCACTCGCCGTATCAACGAAGACAACGTCTTTCCTAAAAATAAATAATAATAATAATAATAATAATAATATTATTATTATTATTAAAAAGGAACCACTCGCCATTGGGTAGTGAACCAAGCTTTCAACTAGTAGTAGATATAGTACAAAACCAAATTAATTAGGTTTACAGTAAGTGGGAATATGTAAGAAATGCATGCACAGCATCACGCAAACTCTATCTCCTGGAATGCATCTCTTACAAGTTACAACCCATGAGAATTTAAGTAAGACATTAAAGATGATACAAGAGATTTAAAGAAATTATTAATAAAGTCGGACCATGAACCCCCAATTCCCCGCAGCGAAGAGACGAACCCGCCGCCGATCATCCTCTCAAGTTACTTCGAAGGCGAGAAAGCAAGATCCGTGCGATCACGCCAGTCGCCGCCGCCGACGATGCCGTAGAATAACAGCTCCGGCGGCCTCGAAGAGTTGAACCTCAGCTTCTTGCGATCAAACATGGTCGTCAAGGGGAGTTTGTTCCTGGTGTAACAGAAAGTACATGAGACATCAAGTATATTCATGAAGAAACGAAAATGGATACTGAGAGAGAATGTAAAGTGTTTGAGAATGGAAAAGAAGCAGACAAGACTAGGTATATTATATAGCGGCGAGAAGTAAAAAGAGAGAGAGAGAGAGAGAGAAGAAATGGTCCTGAGAGAGTTGGAATTTTGTGGGTGGATTGATTAAGAATTTAAGGGATTCTGTCCATAGGGATATAGCTCAGCTAATACCATGGCCCATGGGTGGTTCATAAACTATCCTTTTAACACTTTTTTCTTTTCCCTTTTCTCTTTTGGATTATTATGGACCAATTCTAATCGTAATCAGCTCACTTTTATACGGCCATTATAACAAATAAACTCACAGATGACATCGAACTATATTCAATTTATCGATGAGTCTCAACTTTTTGATCTGAATAAATCTAAAATTCCATACTATTCTCCACATGACACAGACGGAATAAATCTTCCACACGATTACAGATAATATTTACGGAATTCGAAACTTAACTTTCACTTTATGAGGTGGAAACTCCAATCATCCGCCCTAAGCGTCATGGGCAACTATTTTTGAAGAGTTTCAGTTTCGTTTGATGCGGTGTAATATAGGATACAAAAGGTTTTAAAACTTTAGGAGTAATGGCAGAAGAAATATACACTTAACGGCGTACAAGAAACAACGGGTGACGATTTTTTTTCAAATTAAAAAAAAAAGAAAATTATTGCAGGTACATTTTTTTAGTTTATTGAAATTTATAGCAGTATATACCTACAGTTAATAACGTGTCGGACAACAATATATGTCTAAGATTTTACTCTTTAATCATAATCTAGGAACTGCGATTAAATAAATATATCCAATAAAATAATAGAATAATTGTTAAATAAATTTGTATAAAAATTTATGGAACTCTGGGAAGGAGTGGGAGAGCATGGGATGTTTGTGGGGAATCCAAAACGCACTTGCGAGAGTTTCAATGAAGAAAACGCGCGTTGGAGTTCTCTGTACGTATGGGTTTCCTCTGTGCATGTGGAAGAAATTAATTTACAATTCTAAGTATATATTAATTAATAATTATATATATATTATTATGGAAGATCGAATGGAACATAGTTTGGAATAATCCAAGCTTTTAATAAAGATGGGGATTTTTATGGGGATGAACTGGTTCTTTGACGGCTTGGAGTCGTCGCCTAGCTTGTTTTTATTGGCATATAATTCGCTCATAGTATGGGCAAATATAATGCTTGAATCCTAACAATATATCTAACATTCGAGATAACGCTCATCCCGTACTGTGAAATTGAATTTCTAAGCTATATTATATATATGGTAACTTATAACCTTTTATGGACATCACCGTTATGCTACTATTCCTCTTAAATCATAGGGTTTTCTACGAAATCAGAATTCAAGCACGTAAGGTGCGCTGCGCCGCTAAACCATAGGGAGGACTTAATTAATTGACCGATATTTATTATGAGATTATTGGAAAATTTTTCATCGTGACCAATATAAAATTTTTGTGCTCCCATATGAAATTATCTTGTCTAATTAGGTTAGTAGGTTGGATGATGCGGTGTCGTCACGAATAATTTTCACCCAGCTTCTATTATATCCAGTCAGTTTGAGTCTATTTGGATGAGTCCTGACGATAAGCATTCCTTCACGTTCGACAGAAAACTTAGTTTAAATATCAAATTCAGAATTACCTTCTTCGAATTGAGCCAAATCTGAGATACGTGCGGTGCCCTATACTTCCAGCACTTAAGAAATTAGTCGAATACAAGCTCGATCAGTCTACTTCGAATAGAGCGGGATTTGGAGTACGGACAGTGTCGTAATTAAAAAAAAAAAAAAAAGTAAATAGTTAAGTAGGTTAGATTGGGTCGCAAATAGTGAATTGATGATGGCTTGTTTGATCAGAGCAAGAAACAGGACAGTACGGTAATGGTGAAGTGGTGGTGGGGGAATGAGTTGAGCTTTCCTTGTCTCGTTGACCGATGGCCTTTATCTGGACATTTTCTGCGACCACGATCGTGCACTGGAAAAACAATAGCGTGCTGCCGATTCCATGTTTTCTTTCTGTAGATAGACAATCTCCATCGTCCGATCTCTTCGCACAGATCCCTAGGGATCTATGACTTTCACCTACCTCCACTTCTTATACAATGGAGAGCGTGGTATAAAATGAAGAGGAAATTGGGTGCTTTAGATGAATCATCTCGAAACTCCGGCGGATGGCACCACTTTTATGCAACAACCATCGTTCCAATTATGTCGAGAATTCGTTAAAATAGGCCACCAAAGTTGATCTGCCTATCGAGCACAAAGAGTTATGCACGTCACTAGCTGTCATATTTTCCAAATTATACATACAAATTCCTTGGGGAAGACAAAAAGAAAAGAGTAAAACTCATTATAGCCCTAAGGTTCTGTGGTTGAGATTAAAATAAACCTTAAATTTCAATTTGAATAAATACTCTGATTTTGGGTGTTGGACAGTACACCATATTCTTTAAATTCTTTACCTTTTGTCTTGAAAAAGATGAAAATAATTTCACATACCTCTTCAACTTTTCATAGAGTTAAAAATAAGAAAAATGCTGGTTTTTCTATAAATCTACCGATATAAATATATTGTGGAAGTCTTTTTTGAAAAAAATAATTTAATATAAAAGTTGTATATAATGATAAAATTTATAACTTTTATATTGAAAGTATTTTAAAAATAATAATTTTAAATAAATATTTTGTGGTTTTAAAATTTAACAGATTTTTTACGAATTTTAAAAATAGTTTTAAAATTCGTTAAATTTTGGAGTTCAAAATAAAAAAAAAAATTAAAAATAAAAGTTATAATCTCATTCAGATCTATAATTTTTATATTAAAATTTTTAAAAAAAATAATTTCAAACTTTTATTAGATTTTAATAATATTGATTGGTGAAGTTCTTGCGCAACAAGCATTACTCTTTAAAAAAAAAAGTTTATTCGTCTCTATACTGGTAAAAAAAGTAAAGTTTTAATGAGAACATAGATGGAGGGGTACTGGTGTAGTGCACAATCCAAAAGTGAGTGATGGACAAGACCAATTGGCTTTTTACTTTTTTTTGTTTTTGACACAGATTATCTAACAGTCCTTGCGAAATCCATGGGCCGGCCCAACGGCCTGTTCTAGTGGTATAGAAGTAATTCGAATCAAATACCATTTAGCGCGGAGAAATTTAGACAAAAATATTGAATACAAGTATCACCAGCCCGTATCCATAATTTGCGAGTCAAACGGGCGGGTCCGACGGATCAATTATATAACTACATTAATGCTTTTTGTAATTTATTTCTCAATCCAATTATCCCTCTTTTATTCTCTTATGTCGAATAAATGTGAATTAATATTATGCAATAGTTGTTTAGGTTTTTGGATGTTTGTGTTTATCATGACTTTTTGTAAGAGTTGTGAATGATATAGCTACCGTAATATACAGCTACAGTATAGTTGTTTAGGTTTGCATATGGCATGAATTTTTGTTCTATAATTCTACTACATTTCTTTTTGTTTGTTTATGACAATTACTAATTTAAATTACGTATGAATTTTGATAAATTTTGACAAATCATTTAATATTTGTCTATATAATCTAATATGTAATTTAAAGTTTATATAATGTAGTTATGGTTACCTAAAATTCAGAAAGTGTTCAAGAGATTTTACTAATTTGTGAGTTAAATTTGCTATTTTTAATGATTTTTGGTTAATTCTACTATTTTTCAGTTAATTTTACTATTTTTGTGCTTGATCTTAATTGTAATTGTAATTATTTGTTGTTGGGTTGTACTTGGGCCGGATACCCGCGGGCAGGTATGGGTGCCGAAATTGTAACCCATCTAACTTACATACCCGTCGATCCATATCCGTATAATTCGTTATTCGTTGATCCACGGGTGGGTCGGGTCAACCCGACTAGTTTGCCAGGCCTAATGAAACGTTCATTTATAAAAAGAAAGTCTCATATTCAAATCTCACAGCTATCGTAAGGATGTTCGCTATTAATTCCCTCTTTATTATTTCAAAAGTGATACGAATTTGTGGGCCATCGAGACTAAAAGGTTGGAATATTTTGTTTCTTAGAATAAAAATTGTTACTATTTGTGAATTTATCTATTATAATTGTTGCACAAAAATAGACCGTTGCAGCCCCCTCATTGTGCGGCATGCTGATTATTGGTAAAGTTTTTTATGATAATTGTTTTTTTTTTAAATTAAAAAAGAAGATATATGGACATGATATCTTAACTTTGAAATCAATAGATAGACTCGACTTTCTTTTAATGTACCGACAAACATATGGACATTCACATGTTTTTTTTTTTGTATCATTTCTCACGCCGTTTATCTAATAAATTAGGCCTCATCATGTTAAGAAACTCAAATTTGGACGAATGAGAATCTAAAATTTTCCAAGCATATTTAATGATTTGACTTAACCTGGTTTTCAAGATGTAGAGCATTTAATATTGTCTAAATCTAGAAATTCATCGAATCACTATTTCTGCGGTCTTTTCCTTCTATTTTTTATATTAAAGTTCTATAATCACTTTGAGATTAAGCTCAAGGGATCTTAACTCAATCATACAATGTTGAAGAGATAGATCGATTTTGCCTGTCAGACACGTGACACCCGATTGTATCTATTTCAAACTCACATTTTTTGTCCACCTTAATTTACAATGGTACCATCCAAGTGGATTTTTGCTATCCAATTTACATGTTATGTTGATTCCAAAGCACAATAGGGAATATATGACTAGCCAATGAATGAGACACAAAACACAAGGCCAGTCATTATCATTTGCAAAAAAGGTGAGAATCTTTTTTTTTTTATTATTATTATTATTTGGGTATGTTAACCGCCCAATTCAATTTCTTTTCTACATATTGATTGGAACAGTACATTACGGTAAGTCTTTCTACTCATATTTACACTACAACAAATATTACCTTTAGAGACAAGAATCCAGCGACTAAACACTACTTAATTTAGTCGCTGAAAGCTATAGCGACTAAAATTTGCACTATTAGAGACTAAACTACAGTGACCATTTAGTCGTTATTTGACCTTTTTCCTGTAGTGTTACTAGAATTCAAAATTTTAACTTATTCTTCATATAAAATAGACAATTATTTTCTTCTAATATCTAGTTCCATTAGTCAACTGGATCAATATTGATCTATAAAAGGTGGGAATATGTAATCATGATTTTAAGGTGTTTTGCGAGATGGAATCGACGCGGTAGTTGTGGAGGTCTTTATCATAGAAGATATAGCTTCTATTTGCTGTTGATGTCGGTTTTCTGGTCCTAACAGGTGTAGAGATTCTCCACCAACTTTGTATTTAACTCCATTGTTAAAATATATATATATATATATATAATAAACTCCATTGTTGCTTCCTTTGCTTGCATCCACACATTACCTCCCAACTTTGAGTCTATATGTATTTCATTGTGTGCACAAAATGATAGATATACACATTTATCATTATATTTTCTCGAGAGGATAGGGGGCCAAAGGCTGTAACCTCTTCTGATGTAGAGGAATTAGTATATATATTCTATGCATATAATTTTAATAATTTTGGGACAAGTTTTGGTGCTGTAGCATTCGTTAATGGCAAAAGTAGCTCGTAGACCACATACGCCATCGTTTCACTTTAATTATTTGCTTTTTCTGAAGGAATATTCATGCATCTAAAGTGAATAGATCTTTCCATCTGTTAGGGTTTGTGAAGACGACGTATCTGATCAAAATATGCATATACATATGAAGCAAACAAACCCTAATGGTATAAAGGAAAAATTAACAATGATGGGCGAGAGCTTCAGCTCTTGTCATCTGGGATCACCAGCCAGCCTCTCCTTTTTCACCATGTTCATCTGATCATCATAGATTTCTCGGTGTGCTCAACCTAAAACTTATCCACATCCCTCTCACCAAGAGAAAGCTAGCTGATGTGATCTCATCACAGCCACACGTTTGTCGATTCATCATCTTGTCGGACGGCAGCTGCCAGCTAGCCAGCCGGAATCTGATCAGCAGAAGGGATAGAAAGATTCGCTGTTGATTGTCGTCGTTTTCTTCTTCTTCTTCTTCTTCTTTTTGTAAGTGGCTCTGATGAGACGCAGATGTTCGTAACTGTGCATGCATGGAAAGTGTTCGTTAACCTTTTTGGCTTCCAAGGGAGAACGTTTTACGTATGCTTAAGTTGGCTTCTTCTTTTTTTTTTTCAGGGAGATTTAAAAGGAGAAAATTATTAGTGTGTTTTGATTCAATATCTCCGCCCTATCAGGGCTATTAGGGTCGAGCATTCGGATCATTTAATTATAGAGCATGACATTCATTTCTAGTTCATAAAATATAAATATCGTCGATTTATTTACTGAAAATTATGAAAAATACATATTGTGGTTTTGAATATTATATATATATATATATATATATATATATAATTTTCTTATTTATTCAAAAAACTTTTACGTGTATGTATGCATATTGGCATAAGTATGAATTTGGTGCGCGAAATTTGGTACATTGATTTGTTGTTATCTGCTGATGTACTGAATAACACTGTGGCCCAAAACAGTCCTAAGAATTAAAAAATGTTTGGATGACTTTTTAGGAGTTATTTATGATCATTTCAAAGTATTTGGTTAATCATTAGTGACTAATTAGTGCCACGTTGGGTTGCTATGCAAACCAAATCCCCACTCAACTATATTTTTCCTTGTTATATAATTTTAATGCTTAAATTTTGAATTCCGAAAATAGCTGCATATAGGTGATTTAGGGCTTGGCCCATTTATGCTTAGGACGAGCCTGCAGGATCGAAGCTCAATACTACTATTGCTTGATGACGAATAAAAATTTCAAAGGGATGAAAGTATGACAAAAGATTATTTTTAATTTGTAACCCCAAACTTGATCTCCGTTCTCCGTCCCCCTCCCCGTCTAGGAGGAGAATTTTCGTTCCTTATTATTTTTTCTTTTTCTAAATCAAAATCATAAATAGTGTGTGTGTATGTATATATATATATATATATATATATATATATATATATATATATATATATAAAATAAATATATTATTAACATAATGTTAAAAATATTTGTTACGAGCTTCAACCTATTAACGTATTTTATAACTATTTTTAAATCCATTACAATTTCGGAACTCTAAAATATCTATACAAAATTATTATTTGTAAAGATGTAACTTTAAATATTAAAAACTCCAACTTTATGTTCAATTTTTTTTTTTTAATAAAATACGAGTTTACGTACTGATTTTTACTATAACTTAGATTTTTAACAAATACATATTAAAGAGGATCTATCGCTGAGTTGGACCATTAACTCTTTTAAGTATAAAGTTGATAGTGAAGCCATAACCAAGGAGGCCATTGCATATACAGTGTAAGTATTATATATTAACTTGTTCTTCAATCGCATATAATTTCTTTTCGTGATAAAATAATCCAAACCATTTTCAATCATAAATATCTCAATTTTAGCAAATTAATATCATAAATAATTATTGTTAGTTGAAAAAGAAAGAGGCAATTGCGTATCAGCCCCCCCCCCCCCCCCCTTTTTTTTGTGCAAATCAGCTCCCGAAAATAGGGGCTGATACGCAATTTTCCGAAAAAAAAAAATATAAACGCTTTTTTAATGAAAAACACAACTTCCCATTCAGCAATGCTGAAAGTAAACAAGAGATCAATAACATGTGTTAAACAAGTGAAGCCCCTCAATTCAATATATGTGGCCCAATAATATAAGATTCCTCTCCTCTAGCAGAGCTAGAGATGGCCAACTTCAATTTTTCTTACAGATAATGGTTACATTTCATTTAATAATCCAACGAAATACCAACCAGCCTTAGCCTAATTTGTTAGAGGAGGTGCTGAAAGGTGACTGTCGTTTGCCGTTCGTGAAGGATAACGGAGGTTCGAATTCCTTCAAGCGTTAGCTGAAAGGGGCTATTATTCCGCTCAAATTCTGGTCGAGATATAGAAAAAAAAACTGAACTTAGCGACTCAAAAGAAAATCTAGGGTGAACAGTCCAGCATTCCAAGGATTTTAGACCCACAAGTAAACAGCAAACTACAATTTTAATGATTCAGTGGTCTCCATTCTCTTGCCATAGTAATGCTAATTTGGTGGGAAATTTTGCATATATTCTCATAGATATGATCAAATAACTACCTGCATAGTTATTTCCATATATCAAGGACTACAAGCACTTTTAATAATTATTTATGATATTAATTTTATAATTTAACTATATTTATTTAGAATTTCTTCTAAAAAAAGCTATATTTATTTAGAATACAAATTATATAGTATTACATTTGAGGGATGTAATTTCTTATTTTGTTATTATTATATCCGGTATTACGCCCATTTATTATCTATAATAATTGGATGAAAAGTTAAAAGGTATACCAATTCCTGTACAAATAGAGTTGTTTATTTTTATTTTCTTCTCTTTTTATTTTTTTAGTTTTATTTTTTGTTGTAGAGAACACATTGCGCATCTCCTTCTTTTACTTTTTTTTAGGATAATTGCATTTTATGCTCCCTATTTCGAAGGTGTTGCATTTCAGCCCTATGAAATGCAGAAACGCTTTTTGGGGTGCTGAAATGCAGAGACTTTGAATCATAGGGCTGAAGTGCAATTATCTCATTTTTTTTGTTCTATTTGGGTCCCACTTAGCATGCTTTTTGGGCCTATAAAAGGTAGGAGCCCCCCGTTGTTGCAGCTCAGGAACGAGGGGCTCGGTTGCTGTGGTCATTTGTGCTACTTTGCTCAGCCTCAACCTCCTCAACACCACTTCATCCACAAAGCACACACACTATCAATGGCTCCTCCCGAGGTCCCCATCGCCGTTGACGCCACCACCTTCACCGGAAAGCTTGCAGTGCCCAACGCCGGCTACTGTAAACGTGCCTACGTGACTTTTCTCGCCGGCAGCGGCGATTACTGGAAGGGAGTCGTCGGGCTGGCCAAGGGGCTAAGAAAGGTCAAGAGCGCGTACCCTTTGATCGTGGCAATGCTTCCAGATGTTCCCGAAGAGCACCGCGAAATCCTACGAAGCCAGGGGTGCATCGTCAGGGAGATCGAGCCTGTCTACCCGCCTGAAAACCAGATTCAATTCGCCATGGCTTACTATGTTATCAACTACTCCAAGCTTCGTATCTGGAACGTGAGTATACGTACTAATTAAAACTTCATATATTGGAATTAAAGGGGGTATCGAAGTGTCACAGTAGTCTGTAACTTATAGCAGAACTAAACAAATAAATATATAGATAGCAATATCTACATCCATCTTAATTGACAAGCAAATTTATTTTGACTATGTTTATGAAAACAGTTTGAGGAATACAGCAAGATGATTTACCTCGACGCGGACATCCAAGTTTACGAGAACATCGACCACCTCTTTGACATGCCGGACGGGTACTTCTATGCAGTGATGGACTGCTTTTGCGAGAAGACATGGAGCCATTCGCGCCAGTTCTCTATCGGGTACTGCCAGCAGTGCCCTGACAAGGTCAAGTGGCCCATGGACATGGGGAACCCTCCCGCCCTTTACTTCAACGCTGGCATGTTTGTTTACGAACCGAGCCGCCTCACTTGCGATAGCCTCCTCGAGACCCTTCGCGTCACGCCGCCCACCCCCTTCGCCGAACAGGTAATAATAAATGAGAAGTTCTCTTTACAACTTTACCAATGTCAGCTAGCCTTACTATACATGGCAGTACTAGACCAAGCAAAAAATGAGTGATTGAGATTTACTTGGCCCACCTAGTTCGAGGTGGTGAGCTTAGCCATGGTAGAGGTCTCTTCTCTACATGCAAGCTTTACTACCTAGTTATATATGGTTCAATGACATGTTTAAATATTTAAGAATTAATTTAATGATTTTTCCATCTATATATGTGTTGTATAGGATTTCTTGAACATGTTCTTTGAGAAGAACTACAAGCCCATTCCACTTGATTACAATCTGGTTTTGGCCATGCTGTGGCGCCATCCCGAGAACGTCGAGCTCGAAAAGGTCAAAGTTGTTCACTACTGTGCTGCAGTAAGTCCTCCAAGCCATAAATATGTTTCACTTCTCATCACTGAAGAGTTCTATGCTCATATCAGAGTATATTAGGTATTACTTGTTAAGGAAATAATTATAGATATATCATATTTATTAGAAAAATATTTACTATTTTATATTTCTGTATATAAGAGCCATAGATATATAATTATTTCTCAAGTATGTGAGCAAAATGTAAGACTATAAAATGCTCTGTTTTATATTTTCATTTATATGTTAGGGTTCCAAACCATGGAGGTTCACTGGAAAAGAAGCTAACATGGACAGAGAGGACATCAAGATGCTAGTGGCGAAATGGTGGGACATCTACAACGACGAGTCGCTCGACTTCAAGCCAGAGGATGTAGTGCCCGAGGGCGACGCCTTGACGAAGACTCCAATCATGGCAACCCTTCCGGAGCCAGCCATTTCCTTTATCCCTGCACCATCTGCAGCCTAAGAAGAAGAAATCGCTACATAACATAGTGCATAGGGGGAAATAACTTTATCAAGTATATAAGATGTATGTGTGATGTGTGTGGTATATATGGCAAGTATATAAGATGTATGTTTCTTATTTTCTGTCTTTTGTATGGCAGCTGCTCTGAGCTTATCACAGGGTAGTCCTTCCACCTTTGTATTGTAACCTTCCAGCATCAGTACTAAAAAGTGGTGTTTGTGTAGAAATGTCGAAGGAAACAGTAATATAGGTTTTTTTTTTTTTTTTCTTTTTCTGGTGTCCGACTCCGTTCTGAGTGGCAGTCCAGACCGAAGCGATATAGTGCTAATTTAAGATAATTCACCCTCTCCCAAGTGATTGTGTGGAGGTTCGAACTCGAGATCTTTACTATATCTAGCCGCACCCTTTATTACTAAACCACAACTATTTGGTCAGTAATATAGGCATTGTCTCTGTTAAAAATAAAATAAAAAAAGAAAACAACACTATACAGTTGCTTGCTTCTAGTCTTTGTATAAATAAATATATAAAATTAGATAATCGAAACAGTTGTGCCACATGTTACTTTAAATCACTTTTAGAAAATGTCGTGTGTCATTTTCTCGTATTCTAAGAAAGACATTTAGTATTCATATTAATTGATAAATTAAAAAGTTATGTAATTAATTTCAATAATACAATAGCTCAAAAAATAAAAAATATAATTATTTTAATAAATTATTTAATTTATATGAAATGATCTATTTAAATAAATATATATTACATAAAAATAATTATATTATATATTATTATTCAGAGTTATCTGAAATATTTTTATCACTTTTTTAAGAAAATAATTGATAATATTATATATATATATATATGGATATGATCCGTTTTACACCACTCTCACATATCTTTTAGATATGCCATATAGCATTTATTTTTGTCTAATAACATATAGAGAATAAAACATAATATTATAAAAAAATAACAAATATGAAATTGATCTATGTTCATACATATACTTTAACATAAATAACTATATATATATATATATATATATATATATATATATATATATATATATATATATATATATATATATATGTATATATATAATGTTTGAAGAATTTTTCTCAATTAAGTTTATGTGATTTTGAAGAAAAAAATCATAATATATGTACATGATATGAGTTATAATCATATACAATTTTGAAAGTATAAAAAATTGAAGAAGGTTTAGTAATTTAACAGCAATATTTATATGAAATTTATGACCAACAGTAATGTATCCAATGCTGCAAAAGTAGTATATATACTTGAACAGTGAGCATCTTCATGTAATTTAATCACATAAAAGTTTGTTGGCATCACCTTTAACAATTGCAGCATTTTTTTAAGCAAGTGCATGCATTTATTAGTGAATTATGTCATTATAAAAGTACAATGACATGCAAATTACAAAGAGAAGAGGGGATAAAGGTAGCAGTCCTATAAAGTACATATACAATGACTTACAGAAGCTAGAAACAGAGCATTTTAATGGTTGCTTAATTTTCAGCCTTTGTAAATTCTCCCCCCAATACTTCATTTGAAGAGTAATTTCTTTTTCTTTTTCCTTTTTTTTTTGGCGTGTGTGTGTTGTTAAGTTAGCCCCTTTACATTTCGTTTCTTTAATACTTGTCTTTGTTGGTTGTTTTTTTTTTTTTTTTTTTTTTTTTTTTTAAAGCTGGGAAAAACACGTTCAGCTTCTTATCCGTGGTTAAATGAGAGTAGGAATTTGAGAATCCAGTGTTTTACTTGAGAATAAAATAGGTTCATCTAAATGTTGTACTGATCTTAGTGTCAGGGGATGCATACCGTGCTCTGGCTAGAAACAAAAAGAACTTGGACTGTCTCGTAAACAATATATAATACCAGTGAGTAGGTGAACTGATGCTTTTGCAAGAAGGTGATTAGGGATCTTTATGCTTCCTTCAAATGTAATTGTTTACCTTCAGAATCAACCTCGGTTTTCAAATAAAAGGGGAAAAAAAGCTTGGTTATTCCTTGTTTTAGTTCTTGTTATTCGACTATGTATACTTTGGAAACTCATCGTTCAGAAATTTCTGCCTAAATTAGATGAAGTAGTGTCCTATTCACATGACATAACAGAACTTACTAAGAACTCTAATAGCTATTTTCTTAAAAGAAGGATAACTCCGATAGGTTTATATATATTCGACATTGGCTAGAGATATTGATGTCTATAGGAGCTTTTTTTGCATATCTTATAAACTTCGTAGGTGCTTTTGGTCAAATGATATTTGCCAAACGGATTGATTCAACATTGAAATGGACTTAACTCATCATAAATTCGGACCGCCGTCTGCTTACCTCATAAATTCAAAGGATATTTTGTCCAACATTTACCTTTTCTTGATCAGGGTATGGCTTTGGTGTTTGGTGGAGATTTTATGATCTTAAAACTTAAGGTTGTAAAGTCCACATCTAGATTTAGCAGCCACTTGCTGCATTTTCTTTTCTTTTGTTTTTCGAGAAGACCAAAAAATTACATAGTTTTGAGCTAAAACTAATATATCTTTGATCGCGAATCGCGATCGCCTTCTTCTGGCAACATCAACCTATTCTTACAACTGCAAAATTATCTTCTGTCAGTTATATGTGATTAAAATGAAAATTCCAAACTTTATTTGTTCTTAGATATATACAGAAACACTTCACTTCCACCAACAGCAACAATTAACAAAACATAGCAACTATTCTGTAACAGAAATCAAAATACATGGAATATTAGTTGTTATCCTCTCTTAGAATATATATTTACCCTGTTGCTCTATCTTGCATTATTAGCTTTCATAAGAAACACCGTGCTGAGTTTCGTCACTTCCTCTTCGTTACGAAAATCAAAATAATGTCCTTTTTTTTTTAATAAGTGAAGCACTGTGGTGGTTATCTACCTTAGATTTTTCAAAAAAAGCTATTTTGCTTTCGTAAAAAAATATGAGGGCAATCCGATTATTCAAAATCTCAGTTGCATGCCAAACTACTCAACATATACAATCATTTTACATGTCCCCTGCTTGACATCGGAGCTGGCGGCTCTCTTTTGTAGTGTGGATCTCTATGAAGCATCACTTTTTTATCCAAAATTTAACTTTTGCAAATTTAATCTCTTAACTATTAAGTTTGTACTATGTTGGATCTGATAATTAACTAACAAAATATTATTTAGAGAATTACAAGTGCTAATCCGGTTCAGTAGTTCGGGACTCAGATTTGCAATGCAATCTTTTCTTGGTTGGAAAATCACATATGAGGCCTAATTTTGAATCAATCCGAAACTTGTGTTAGAGAATTTTGGCTAATAATTAAATATTTTTTTAAAAAAAACTAATTCTAAATATAACATATAGATTTTAAAATAATCTACAACTTTTGTACTCAAATTTATTTAAACAAAATGCTTTTAAAATAGTTATTTTGAGCTTCGAAGTTTTTGTAGATTTAAGAATCAATCCGCTAAGATTTTGAATCTTTAAAATATCTATTTCGAGATATTTTTTGAAAAAAATAAATAAATTTTCTTATATAATCTATAATTGTAATATTTATTTTTTTTATATAAAATATTTTTGAATATATATATATATATTAGTATATCTACAATAACCGATTATAAATAAGTTACTTATTCGTAAGCAAAGTTTCAAGAGAGAGAGGCCGGCATACAAGTCTCCCCTCTTATTTCCTAAGCTCTTCATAAGTCAACTTTGTTCCATCTATGTGGAAACAAATAAACTTGCATATGTAAAATAATGAATAAAGCTTTTTCACCACATTCAATGTCACTCCTCAAACCCCCTCAAATCTCATCCGTATATTTTCAACACCCATCTATGACCATGAAATACATTCATTCTTACCCTACATAGGGCAAGTGAAGAATGTGAAATCCAGTAACTACTATATTTTTTTAGAGCCCAGATTCTATTTAAAATTAGATTAATTTTATCTGTATGAATTCTTATCCGGCTCCTCCAAAAGATTTTTGAGAGTGCCATGCCGCTCATGAGAGAACACATATGCGTGTACCCTCAGAACAACACTCATAAATACGTAGCTGACGTAGTATGGGGTCGTATCCAAAATAATAAAATTTTATGAGGCACTTTATTTATTACTGCAACATCCTGTCATTATCTGAGCCTTCTATCGGCGCTCATAAATAATTGAGCTCTCTATTATCACTGTAGCATTACTAACTATCATGGTCTCATCATTTGCTTCAGTACCTCCGAAACTTCCACAACATCATCATTGATCAACCTTGGACTTTCATCATCATTTATCAGTACTTTTCTCCTATCTGTTTCACTATTTCGCATGCGATGACGACTTGCTCAGTCGCTCGGCCATGGTAGATGATAGCAACGTGCTTGGAAAATAACAGAGCCTGGGCTACTTGGCAAGCTTAGCTAGCCTTTCAATGTTTGCCAGCAGTTCGGTACAAGGATCAATCGAAACAACTCCTTATCTTTTTATCCAAAACTAGAACTGATGAGCTCCCATTTTGGAAAAGTTAGACCAACCTTGGTAAAATCCCTCCATCTTTGAGGGGAAAGCTGCCATGTGCTCCTCCCACCCTTTTGCCCGCCATCCCTTGTGATCGATGGACCCCACACACTCCTCACTCTGGCGCCCTCTCCTTATCGCACTCCTTCTCGCACTCCTTCTCGCACTGTCCGGCTGTATACGATGGAGATTGGCAAGATTCACCTTCTCGGGATAGGTGCATGGATGGCTTTGGAACTGTGGACTTCACGGATTCACAAAATCAGGATTTACAACTGCGGACTTCGCGGCCGCGGTTCCAATTGCAACAAATAAAACGTCAACCGTAGCAGTCGCGTGCAGGTCCCACGAACTACTGCAAACCAAATGCGGGATTCCTAACTCCCGCTTTCGAACTGCTACAGATAAGTTACAACTCATGCAATCCAAACAGACCTTACTTGGTGTTCGTGAAAGCAATGCAAGAGAACTCACTCATTCTATCAAATGTGCTCGCCGTAACTCTGCTCAACCATAACTGATGGGGATGAGTGCGGGAAGATAGATTGGTGAGACTGAAAGGAGTTTGAGAAACTGCACGAGCCTATACTCCTTAGCGCTCGTTGGAATACTGCTAGCTATTGATGATGATAGATGAGATCGACACTCTTTCGGGATGGGTGTTGGAGGATGGATGGATGGGATTGATCTAGCATGAGAAAGACCGAGATGGAGAGAGGCTTTAATCGCTCTTGATGGTGTCCATTGGCTCATCAGCGACCTACGTACACTAACTTGTCTACGACATACATGATGTGCATTCTAGCTTAGGTTGCTTAGCTAGTGGCTTGTTTTTTTCTTCGTATTTCGGTGAAGTAGCAGTATTTAGATGATGCTAGGTAGCTACCTATAGGGGCTTGTTTGTTTGTATGTTGCACCTAGGGAAGTACTTTTAGATTTTCAGCTTCTGAAAAGCTAAAATTAGCTAAAAATTCAATGACTATTGACAGATAAACTTCTTTTTTTTTTAATTTTGTTTTATCTATATGGACCGATACAAAAAATGGGACAAGAAAATAAGAACAATTTTAACATCTCGAACTAATCTGTCACTCACACGCGATCTAAACGTCAAGTAATTAAAATACAGAGTAATTAAATTAATCAGAAAGTTGTTTATGTGGACTTTGAAAAAAAATTCCATAAAAAATTATAATTCTTGTTATTGATGAGCACAACGCAGAGCCTCCAACACTTTTTTTAGAAGAAAAATCCTGCACACTACATGCAGATCTTGATTAATTGAACTATGTGCTAATTAAACTTAAATTTAATTATTTTGTGAGAAATTTGGGAGAGCACAGCTCAGAATCAACTCGATGAACCACTCTGGGTTGGCTCATTTGGTTAGCATGGCTAAATGCTCAGAGAAGATCATAGTTTATCTTTTGTGAACGGTAGATGAGGTGTTCGAATTACAATAAATCCGGTTAGCAGTGACTTCATCTTAACGTGCCACATTTTCGATCGAAATGTAAAATATAAATTAATTAACTCGACGGTCAAGATTAAAAAAAAAAAAAAAAAAAAAAAAAAAAAAAGAAACTCGACGACAATTGCGTTTGCCTAACTGTTAGGCTCGAATAGGATAATTAACTTCAGTATGCTTTTAATTTGCACAGAAAAAGGGGAGTGCTGAAAGCAGGGGGTTCGGTATTCCACAAGTGCTAATGAAGTTGGCAGATCAGAATAGAAGACATCCGCCGGGCGCGTGCACGTGCATGTGCATGGTCCTTGGATCTTTCTATTCCCCGTACGTCCATTTGAAACCTTAAAGCATCATAATCAGATCACCAAATTAAGAAATCCAGGGAATTAAGATGACTGCTATGGCCCGTTATCATCATTAAGGAATAAGAGGAAGTAGATGATTAGTGTGATAATTTAAGATGCTTTTGATTTTGCTATATATCAAGACTTCTTTGAGGATATTTAGAAAGGGTGCGATTAATCAGTGATGTGATTGGACAGAGGTGGAGTCCCTCCAAGTTGAAGTGCAAGTGTGATAAGTATCTTAGCTGAAACGGGAAATCGTGGAAGGAAAAGAACGTAGCAATATTGGCAAGTTGTTACAACCATGCTGACAGAATCACTGACGGGTACGTGCACGTATATCCTTTAACTATGACGAGGTACTCTGATATGTAAGCTAAGTCCTAAAAATGATAAAGACGAAAAAAAAAACCCGGCATAATCATTTAAATTTTTATCCACTAAGATTATCGGTGTTTATGACCTCTTCAAAAAAGATCGCATTAAAAAAAGATCAGATAAGAAGCACTAAATAAGATTCTAATGCTAAAAAATAGCGTATTAATATAATAATTAAGATTCCATACCACATTTTACCTGTAACACTACTATATAATGAGGTTTCAGCTCATCTGAAGTAACAAAGCCAGTTCCATTAATTTATTACACACACTTAGTTTATATTGTATATACGCCCGTAGATACGTACTTTGTACAATAACCAAGTTCCTCGACACTGTCGATGGTGCAACATGTCTATTAATCTCTTAATCGCCATTAAGGGAGTGCATTGGCCAAAAATCATCCATAGCCCAGAAGCTATCACTTGATTCATTGGAGAATGAAGGCTGAAGGGAGGTCTCAGGGTTCACCTCGGGCTGTTGAGTAGTGTTGTAGCTAAGTTGTGCTTCATCTTCGATACCACTTGTTTGGCTTGTGCTGGCACCATCCAACATCATAGGGTTAGCATTGTTGTAGTGATCCATTGATTCACCCTGCTTAGTTTTCTTCTGTATCCTTGTTCTCCAGTAGTTCTTTATCTCATTATCAGTTCGCCCGGGCAGCTGCCTGGCTATTTTCGACCACCTACGTAATCAAAAATTTGAAAATGTATTCATAAAAGCATTCGAGTTTCTCTGGCCACAAGTTCATACATCCAGGAATGATATATTTCTTTCACTAGCTATTGTAACATGCCATGTGCAATCCATATTCTAGCTTTATGCAATTTCTATCACATGCCTTATTACAACCACATATTTTCTGAAAATTATGACTACTTAAGACTAGAAATTCATCCAGCTCCAATATGTCAGCTTCATATGGAAATATGTAGGGTTTTTCAGAAAACAAAGACCTCGTGGGTACAACTCATCCTGTTCAATTATTCGATTTCTTTCGATCTTATGGTGTTTAATCCATCTCCATCTGGACATGTTTTCTTTCCTATTACAGTCATAGAGAGGACACAGAAGAGAGGGAAGCATAGAGAAAGAGAGAGCATCTTTATTAGATAAGAAAGAAAAAAAAAAGAGAGAGAGAGAGAGAGAGAGAGAGAGAGAGAACATGCATCTTTTCAAGAGGTTTTTTTTTTGTATGCGACACCTATATTAGAAAGCTAGAAACCCTCCTTCGATCGGCTTCCATTAATTCATAGGATGTTTATTCTCACCTGTTTCCCCATCGGGCATGGAGCTCCATGATCAGCAGCTGCTCCTCCGGCGTTATATTCCCCCGTCTCACGTCCGGCCTCAGATAGTTCAGCCACCTCAGCCTGCAACTCTTCCCAGTCCTCTTCAAACCTTACCAAAAATAAGATAACATTAGATTTAAAAAAAAGAGCTTTGTGAAGAATCTTAGTTTTATGTACACTGACAATTACCCGCAGCTTTGGCGACGGTGTTCCAGACGCCTTCGCCGTTAGAGGCGATATAGTTGATGAGAATAAGATCTTCTTCCAAAGTCCAAGGGCCTTTCCTCACCTCACCTTCTTCACTGCAGATGATTCTCTTTTCCATGTTCCTGCCGTCGCCTTCGTCCGCCATGAGAGGAGATTAACAGAAGCTAGCTAGGAGAACTACTAAGTTTTGAGAAATGGAGGATAGCGAAGGAGTTGACGAGTTGTTGGGTTGGTTTTATAGACGGGCACAACAATATCATGTGCACCCATATTTTGTATTAACGTTTAGCCAACACCTAACTCGATTAAAACACCATTGTGTTTGCCTAATCTGTATTAATTAACGTCTGCAAACCTTAAAATTATAAACTTTTAAGTTACAAATACAGTACGTGTTCGTTTTCGAGTTTGAGATGAACGTGAACAAGTGCAACGGTGCATGTATATATGTAGGAAGGAATCAACAATAATAACACCAGCTTCATATGGATCCATGTGTTCTCCCAGTGCCTAAGGCTAAATTCTGTAGCGAGTCCGGGACAAATCTGAGTTTGGCGAAACAAATGAACGAGAACTAGATTCCGCTCCACTTTCTTTCTGCAACTGCGATCATTCTGACGAAAGGACCTTCTGGAGGCTCAACCGCTGCCTGCGTCATAAAATATCTTTGCAGTATTATATAGACATTTGCTTAAATATTTGATTTGTAAGCTGGAGGAGTTTGGTTCGTAGGAGCTCATGATGGCTTGCGTGACGTCTCGGCTCCTAATATAGAGTCCCTTCGGGGTGCGCCGTGCGCAGCACTAGCAAGCCATTGTCTAGGGTACACTAAATATATTGTACATGTAGGTCAGAAAAGTTCCCGACAGTGAAGGAGAGAGATGCACCAGCACTAGTTGGATAGATTGTACGTGAGCCCACAAAGTGACCTGCCCGTCCCAAGAAAAACATAGACATCTGCAACAGTTGATCGCGTCGTTTGAATCTAACCGTTGTAACAAAAAATTATACACGGTATAAATATTGTTGTTACTTCTCACCCCTACATCAGTTGTTGATGTAGAATAATTTCAATGAAGGTATGTCTTTGCTCAAAAAAAAAAAAACAATTATACATGTATTTGATTCACAAGTGGGACGTGGCTCCCCTGATGTTGAGCATCATAGTGTAGGAAACGGATGGCCGAGATCGGGCGATCTGAAAAATATAAGGATATCGAGATCTCGTATAAAACTTTCGTCGACTTATTTGACCTATTTTTAACTATAAATTTTTGATGAGATCTACGACTTACAGTTGAAGATTTTTCGAACAAATGCCAAAATATATACCGAAATGATTATTAAAAGTTTTATACAAAATTTCGAGATCCGTATTCTTTCGGATCGACCGATCTCGGCCGTCCGTTTCAGTGATTACTGATTTGGCCGAATCAGGGGAGCCGCGTCCTCACAAGTGGCTTAGTAGGCCAAGCACTTTAAAAATTTTGATGTAAGATTTAGAGAAGTAAAGTATAAATAAAGAATATCAAATAAGTGAGTGCGAATTTTGACAAAAAACTAGCGTCTAGCCGTATTTACAAGATCTTGTTCCACTTTACAAGACGATCAAAACTCCTCTGATCTAAATAAGAAAAAAAAAGGACTAGTTACAAACGTAAAATTAAGTTGACTAGCTAACCATCTAGCCACTTATGCATTTATTCGGTTATGCACTGACCACCATCATCAATCACTATGACTTAGTTACCCAACTACTTGCTTTGCTCGGCCATGCGTCGGCCATCACGTCTTGGTCAGTTACAGGGCTAACCGAGCAAGCCCCACGTATGCAACGTCTGCTTGAGCGCCGCCCGCTACTGGACCGCTCGTGTGCGTGCTGCTCGTTTGAGTGCACCGTTTGTTCGTGTGTGTCCGTGCATCCACAGATACCGGTGGCCACCTCCTGCTGCCTCGCATGCCTTTGTATGCTTGCACCGTTGTTGCTCATCAATGCCAACCTAGGCTCGGCCCTGTTCGCACAGTCCTTAATCCGTCTGAATCACTATTATATTTCTTCAGCGATTTATCATTCATTGTATTCATAGGTCGCATCGCACCGAATTTTATCAAAAATAAAATCTGAGCCATCTATACAATACTGATTTTATCATATTGTACTATATATACCACTTATCTGCAAAGCAATGTTCTTATTCAAGTATTATATTGAATGTTTCCAAACTAAAGAACATTTTTTTTCCACATCAAATTAAATACATCCAGCCTAGCCATCATCCCTTAAACTCAACACATGATTTTATGTAGGTGCAATTCCGGATCTACTGGTCCAAAATGAAGAACAATTATGATCTGAACCTTGAAATGAGGACTAGCCTAACTACGTACTAGCAGATCCTCTGGACCGAATTGATTTAAGTTAATTCGGAGGAACAAGTTTGGGCTGCTCTCAAATAATTATAATGATTTTGAAATAAGTAGTTTATACTAATTGTACTTAAAACATGGGATCACACACAGACATTAAGTCAAAATGTCAAGACTAAATAGATGGGCATAACTTTTTTTAAAATTTTATTTTATTTGGTCCAGACCACTATTCGAACACTTAATTAAATTGTCCAAATGTGATTGTCCCCTTGACTTGATCAAAATATTGCCTTGACGCCCGTGATGGAACTGCGCTAAACTCACAGGCGCTATTTAGATACATAGTCGTTTGATAAATCCACATTGTATGGTATAGATATTTAGGGTGCGTGGTTGAAATACTCTCTAACAACTCAATTCTCAAACCAAAAAAGGGAATTATTATTATTTTTTAGATATGAGACAAAAATTTTCTATAGTAAATATCAAATTGACAATAATTTTTAACCACAACTCTTTAGACTATGGTTGCTAAATTTCTGATTATACAATCAAAATTTTCAACATATTGTTGAGTAAAGATTTATATTTAAGATAATTTTCAGAATATTTTTCTAAAAATTTAAAATATTTTAAAATCTTGCAAATAATGGTTCATATTGATTTACCCTTCATAAAATAGAAATGAGATATTAGTTGTCTTAAAGCTACCACCGATCCCAGGCCTCTGTCGTGGCCTTATTTTTTCCTTGTTCCATAGCGGCGCGGCTCCAAGTCTCTCCAGCGCTCTAATACACCGCGACGCCGAGGACCCTCTTCCGCGTCCTCGCCCCCGCCTCCACCGCTCTGCCTTCAACCATCGCCGTCGTTGACCGCCATGGTTTCTCCTTCAAGACGAGGACTTGGCATCCCGTATCCCCCAGACCTAGTACTAAAGATTTTCTGTTGCATTTTGCTGCTGGGAATGGATAATTTTACGTTTGATGTTTTTTATTTCAATTTACTCGGATGTGGATATGGAGTTCGCGTCACCGCTGAAGATTGCGGAGTACCCTGACCGGCTGACCCATATTGAGAGCGAAGAACAAACGAATTAACACGTTTGATGACAATTTGAACAGAGTTGTCCTCGAGATGTTCGATGTTATGCGTACGTATTTCCTTATCCCTTAACCCGTGTTTATTTTCTTTGAACGAATAGCAGTTAGCCTATAAAATGCCCCCTTGACTCTATGTTACATGCCGCGCACTTGACTGCATATCTGGAGCACTGTGAAATTTTTTCGCAACACGCTGTACACGGTATGTCATTTGACTAGTTGGTTCTACGGTTCACTAGTGTTTTTTTTAAAACTTACACCTAGTAATAGCTGTTAGGTGGAACCTTGCGAGCCATAAACTTGCAGGGTAAGGAGGTTACAAAATAATCATAATAGTGCTTTCAATGTTCAAGTTCTAATTAGCCTAGTTATGAGATGGTTCTATCATTTTATTCCAGATTTTAAGTTTATTTGTAGCTTAGTTGGTACGATAATAGGTGAAGTAGTGTAGCTACTATTTGGTCTACGTATAGTTTTGCCAGTTATAGGAGTCAACTGTGTTAATCATTGGAAGAGTTGGAGAAAATTTCCAAGTGGCACATAATATTCCGTCGTTTGACATTGGACTTTGTACCACAAAAGAACTAAAGTTGTTATCTATGTTTTCTATTCAAAATCTTTCATAACAGTAGCTATTCTCTGTGACTTTGCATGTCACCCTATCAGAAAGTACATGAAGTTATTTTATTTAGTACAACAATTTAGTATACTTGAAGAATCCAAGAGACATCTTAATAAGCGTGACATTTGAAATTAACAATGACAGTTAAACTTTCTTAGGTATAATATAGCATGATTATTAAGAAAACTTTTTTTGGAGGAAAAAACACGACTGTAGATGACTTTCCAATGTCTTGATTAACTTATTATTTGAGATTGCTTTTTGACACGCCTTTACGTGGTTTACTATTGCTTCTTGAAGTAAAAATGTGATCTTACGCAAGACATTGAACGATCCAATATTCATGTAATCTTGCAGATTTTTGTATCTTCTAAATGAGACATTCTCCTTATTGATTTGGCTTTGAAGGAATTGATTTCTTGCAGTAATTTGAACAATATTTTTTTTTTCTTTTTGTTTGACAGAATTGATGGTGTTGGGCTTTGTGCTTCTCATGTTAACGTAAATGTTCAGCTTTCAAATAGGAGAGGAAGTTGTGCTTGTAAATCCAATTGTATACAAATATTCAAATAAGAAGGTGCTTTTCAATTAGGGTTGGTTGTCATTTCTTGGTATCTATGTAGATGTAGAGGTTACTACGATCTCTGTCTTCCCACAACTTTCCCCATTCACACCGTAGTAAATAGCTATAAGGGTTTTTGAAACAGCTGCAAATAAGGATCAGAAAACCGAACGGAGCACGTATTAGTCCGGTCTCCGATCCATGTGGGTTTTACCATTCCGGTCTTCCTTCCTATCCGACCGATAAACCCTAGGACCAGATCGAAAACCGGTTTTATTGTCTATTTCTTAAGTTTTCAATCATTATTGTTTATTTTAGTTAAGAATAAAATTTTAGCACGTGTATGTCTTGTATATAATATAAAAATATTTATAGTATTTTTTAAGTTTTAGTTTTAAGCTTTTTACAGAAACATAATTAAATTGACAATAATTATTTACTTTCGGTCTAACCAGTCTGCTCAGGTTTTGTCCAACTTTTGGCTGGTCCGGTATGGTTCAGATCGGTTCATTTTTTATCCCATCTATGGTCCATCATTCTGGCATTGGACGGATCTTCGGTCCGCTTCAATTGGGTTCATTTCGGTTCGGGTTGGACCAATTGAACACCACTAAGATAAGTGAAGGTTTATTGAGAACCGCTGTTTTATTTTAGGGTAGGAAATTGAGTAACATCATTTAGGAGGTTTTCTAGAGTTAGTACAGGTAAAAGTAGAAAACCTTGTTTTCTTTTGTTTTTTTTTTTTTAAACTTATAGATTCATTGAAACATCAGTTTAAAAAAAAAAAACAACCCACTTTTTTTCATCAATATACAGAAATTTTCTATAAAAATAGGAGATGTCTTATTTTTTGAACATGCACTTAGTTTTCTCATAAAGTAGATAATTTGATGGGTGTTAGGAGGAAGATTTATTAAAATGTCTAGATTAAGATGACATAGTAGGGCAAAGCACTCCAATTGTAAAAAGCCACCTGTAGGGCACGGTGATCAGAGGTTTGGGACTCACCATTCAATGGAAATAAAGAGTATGGTATAATAGGCAGTTAATCACTAATTTGGCATTTGGCAAGTTGAAAACTTCCTTACAGCAAGTCGCTTATTTGGAAGGATAGAATCATAGAAATTGCCAAGAGTCAAAAAAACTTATGTGTTTTCTTTAGAATTTTTTTTGTTCTTTGATACTAAGCTTATGTATATAATGAGTTCTGACATAATTATATTCTCTCGTTGCCATTGTGATAATAAGGTGGAAGTACCCCCGTTAATTTGAGACGAGAGTAGATAATCAACCTATAGGCCCCTATCATGTAGTCCCCTGTTAAAAAGGTGCAAGTTCTCTCCAAAAGTATTCAAGGTTCTATAGGAGCCTAAACTCCTATCAACCGACATGGGTTTAAGGAAAGAGCACAAATTAAACCATTTGTGTTACCTTGTTTTTTAAGAACCATACCCAAGTGTACATGTAAAATCAACATAACGTGAACCGACCATTACCCTGTTTGTTCTAAGAAACATTAGGTCCTTATCCTCTACACCCAACAGCATAACATTTTTTATCCTTATCCTCTACACCCAACAGCATAACATTTTCTATTATGAACCATTACCAAGTGTCTAGATTTAATATGGACATGATTATTCTTCTAATATTTAGCCTGGTTGCAAGAGGTTATATCCAATATTCAAAAGGCGTATCCTATCACTAATGTGATAGGAGGGTCGTTGAGCCTAGTCACAAGTTGAAAACGAAGGTGCACATCGGAGTGTTGTGAGGCGCAAATCTTCATAAATATATATCTTCACCATGTATGAAATAGTTTATAAAAAACTATGTCAAATAATCATCAAAATTTACTTACAACCATATATAATTTTGTCAAAATAGCAATTTTCCATCCCGAGAAGTGTAAAATGCAAAAAAGAAAAAAAAAAAAAGAAAAGAAAGAAAGAAACAAAAAAGAAGAAGTATACAATCGTAAAAGAGGATTGTCACTCCTCTTTTAGCAAACGTCAATGATAATTGTCACTCCTCTCTTTTTTTGTTTAAAAGGTTGTTTTTAACAGCTAGACTTAAACTAGCTCCCTTTCACTTGTCTTTGCCCCCTTATTCTTAAATGAATTTTTTCATCATCAACTTCTATGAAGCACGGATATGGACATAGAGATACGTATACTACAACGTAATAATTCTGAAATTTTCTTGGACACAATACATGACAAGAAAGACACGACAAATAAGTTGTATTACTATATTTAGTTATTAATTTTGATGAAAATTGAACTTGATAACTTAAACTTAAGAAATTGCTAGCATATTAACAAACAAAATTCCGAAGGCCGTTCTTGTCAGCTAGTATTATTGTATGAGTTGTACAATATATGAATGATTACTTGTTTTGATCTTTTTATAATGTAAATCTAAACTGTTGAATGTTTAGGCAATTGTGAAACAGAGATTTTTTTTGTTTTACTTGATTAATCTAGTTAAAACTCAAATGACATACTACTTGTATTAATAAAAATATATGAGACAAATGTTTCCTTGTTTTAATGTGACCGTTCTTTTTCCTGCATAGTTAAACTAGTAAAGGAAAAATTTGTAGTTATCTCAATTGCCTTGAAGTTTGCGGTTAGTAAAATTTTACTGATTGGTTAATGTGTATGTTGAAGTGGCTGCAGTTATTGCACGTTGGCAGGCTGCCGTTGCTAACTTTTAGTAAAGTTTTGGCGTGTATTGTATTTTTCTTTCCTTACTTGTAAACCATAATTATTGGCAATGAAAGATAAAAAAATTTTTTGGTAAGTTCCTACATGTTCAAATAAGTCTAAAACTTGTGTTGTGAATATTTATTTGGAAGTTAGGCGTCCTAAATTTCAGGCTGTATCCTGCACCTTGTTATAAGTACATTTTTTTTAAAAAAAATGGTTTTGAATTGTCTTCTCGTTCTTGTAATTTCATTCTGACTTATATTGTCCTTGTGTTGTTTGTGTGTCCCCATTTATTCATTATGATTGGCTATTCTATATTTTTGCTTGTTCTTTTTGAAAAAGATTTATCGTTTACATAAAGCATAAACAATGGCAGTTAAAACTAATGAGATGCTTACTGCAGTTTTGGCGCTTTTGCATTCTCGCTTTTCAAAGTGTTGCTACTATTTGTAGTAGGTAATCTGTGATTGCTTTTATAGTTAGCCAACTGTATCGACCTTTCATGATAGAAGCACCATAATGGTACATTGTCGGTATAATTTATGTATGCTTCCGTTCTTTTGATCTTCATTGTATCAACATCACAAACTGCTCTTTCTCTTCTTCAGTTTACTCGTAACTTTCTGCTTGTGTTATTGCGATTACAGTTTCTGCATGGTGGCTATTTTCTTCAAAAGCTTCTTTTTAAGTGGCTGTATAATGAACAATAATACTTTAAAAAAAAAAAAAATCTATATCACCTATGACTATAATTTCAATACTCTTGTTAGACTTCATACAAGTAAAGAAACTTCATGAATCTGAAACATTCCTCGAGACCTTGTAAATAGGCGGTTGTAAAGCTGTCTTCAAATTTGCTATCCTCAACTCAACCAAGTGTCTCTGCTAATTTGGCACAGCTATACGAAACCTTGGTACATATTTGAATGGTAAACGAACATGTTTTTGCTGATTTTTGCACACAGGTATAGCTCATGCTCTACAAGCAATATTGTTGAGGGGTCAAGAAAATCATGACCGCAAATATATTTACACAAGCTGAAAATAACCCTATTAACAAGTATCATGGTCAGACTGGATCCTGTTGCTTGTTGGCTTCCCGTTCTGTAAGCAATAGAGTGGGGGTACAATCGGGGTGTACAACTCCCCGAATGCTTGCCAGCAAAAGGAGTCATACATGTGGAATCGCTGTTGCAGTGGCTTGAGCTCAACTTCATACAGGGTGATGTCAGAGCAAGGTAAGCTGTCGCTGCAGGCAAAGTGCATCGGTTTTACTGTGAATGTTCCTTTGATATTCTGATACGAAACTCCTGAAAGTGCAACTGCTGATGTCTGATTCTTGCAGGAAGTATGGTCACAATAGAATTGATCGATAATTATTGGTGTTTGAACTTCATCGACTTGAATATTAGAGAACCTGATGTTCTGGACTGATCCTGAACCACCCTACATAAAATAATAATAATAATAATAATTAAGCGTTTAGGTATAACTGCAGGTTCAATTAAAGATATTAACCTGTCCATGTTGCAACTTTTAATCCATGTTGTGAGAAGTTAGAATTTTAGACTTCTCTGGAAGTTCTTGAAATGTATCTATAGGTTTCTTTTTTATGTATAGAATTGTTATTGGAGATTTTGGTCGTATTTGCACATAACTTAAAATAGACTGCCTTAAATTTAACTAGCAGAAATACGTTGCCTTAATTCCACTGAAACTTATTCTCCGGGTATGGACATTAGGAGTAATAATCTTGTGAGAAATTCAGGTTGTTAGGTGTATTACCTGCCAGGTTTTAATCCTGACACCGGTCATGGTGCCCTGCATGATCACATTCTGTACGGTGACGTTGGAGACACATGCCTTGGTGTTGTCCCGACCCAACCCACCGATGCTGATTCCATGGCCAGGACCACAATTTATATTATGTACATTTACATTTGAACAGCCTGTTTGGATTGAGACGCAGTCATCTCCTGAAAGATAATGTGCAAAACATTTGTTAGTACAACAGTGTTTTTTTTTTTTGTATACTTTGTCCATTTCTTTCTAGTGCTTTTGTTAATAAATTAGTGTTTATGCTTCCTTTGAAACAGAGCTAGGAAAGATCCTGAAGGCCCTAGCTGGGTTTTGAGGAAAGTTTGAAGAGTACAACTGGAAAAAGAAAAAGAAAAAAAAAACACTTCATTATTTTCAGCGAACAGTAAGGTAATTTGTGGTAAGTTAACTTCCTGTTGCCTGTTTGTAAAATTTTCACTTACAGTATGTAGCAAAGTGAATGGTTACCGCATGCCAGATTGCTGTGATGGATTGATACGGTTTTGGAGTTCTGGAGATGGATTCCATCGGTATTGAGGCTGTTTCCAGGGGAGGAGACTGTTATGTTGTGGACATCAACGGCCTCACAGTTATCAAATTTAAGGTGACACTGAGGGCTGTTCTTGATCGTAATGCCTGTCACAGTAACATTATAGCTCCCATAGAACCGCAGAGCCTGCAGAATACCAACGCAAACTTCATTACATAATTCTTCCAATGAACCTGTCTTCATTATTTACGACATAAATCCCAAAGGAAAGTTTACCGTAGGTTTGATGCTTGGCATCTTCGAGGCAAGCTCGGCCGTATACTGCAAAATGTTATTTCAAAGTCAAATTCAAGGAATTATGGATCAATCTGAAATAAGTTCTGAGATGGTTCTGACTGACGATTGAAATGCTTCTTGCAATGTGGAATTCAAAGCTTACCGGATTGCCGTCCTCATCTATATAAGTCCACCAGACGCTGCCCCGCCCATCAATGGTGCCTTGACCTCTGACACTAATTCCTTTGAGCTTTGTGAACTCAATCCACTGTAGCAAACCGGAACCCCAGGCTTTTGGGCTCGTCGGTGCAATAATCGTTCCGTCCAACTGCATGTATGGTATCTATCTTTGTATAAGTTTGTAAATTTTGTCGGTATTTAAATTAAAAGCAAAAAAAAACCATGTTAACCAGAGATCCAATAATTTACATTGTAAAGAATTATTTTGGTTGAACTTATTGCTCCTCCTATGTACGAGACTAGATGCACATGTATGTGTTATATGAGGGTTTAATAACGTTCGTTGCACTACAGATTATGGGTGCCACGTGGTAGTTGTGCAAGGAATATTATTAATTATGGGTTTATTCTGGAAGTTTTGCAGGTGCCAAAAGTGTATACTTTAACCAACTCTGCAGTATGTTAGATGAACTACCCTAGGCTTTAATAAATGTGGTGAGATGCAAAAGTAGATAAAAGTTTGCATCTTTTATATGGAAAAAGATGCAACTAAAAAGAATGTAACTCACGGGAGCTCAGTGGAAAATGTTCTCCCCTGATTGTCTGGAAAGCTGCTATCAGATGCTAAGCATCTACATTCTACTTAGAAGAATGATTCGTGTCATGGCCGTCATGGCCATGATGATTTGCGCTGTACTGAAGTTTTGCACAGACTGAACTAGCTGAGGCTAACCAAGAAACTGGACTTATATGGCTCCAGATGTCTCTTTTTTAAACATTCAGAGTGAAATTTTATCGTAATTTGAATGTATGAGGTATGGATAAAATGTACCTGGAATACTATGTTTTGTTGACAATACGGGCCGGAGAATGAGATGGCACTGACCAGAAACTCATGCTCGGGCGGAACTAGTAAAGTCGATGCCTCCACCTTGCATGCATCTGCCCATGCTGCTTGGAATGCCTGCATATCATGAATTTCACCTAATAAGACCGTGCCTTGCCTTAACCATGAATGCATGCATCAAAATCGGTAACGTTTCTATGAACTTCCTACATTTTCACTTGGGGATTTGGCCAGTTAAATATTTTTTAAATCTTAGTATTTAATTTGTGTCCATTAAAGAGACATTGAATGCTATGCTCTGTTTTCAAAATCTATCGTTTTGAAATCTAAGTACCTTAACCAATAACCATGATTGTCTATGTCTCTTTTTGAAGAGACATGCAATAGGATGCTAATACAAACCTAAACCCAAATATATTTTCATATTGAACTGACTGAAAAATCAAATTAAATTTCAATATGACTTCGAGCCATCTGCATTGCGATACAAGCTGGAGGAGGTAATGAAATGGATGCTCCAATAAAAATTCCACTGACATGAACGGAAAAAAAAAAAAGAATATTTGAAATGTTCACAGATATAACCTCTTGAACACCGTGAAAATCAAGTTTCGAACTTGACTATCAAAGATTCGCACTCGTAGTTTTGAGAGATCAAGAATAAAGATTTCCATTTTGAATTAATGGAAACAGTTAAATAAACGGAAAATTCAAAAAAAAAAAAAAAAAAAAACGGTCAATGCGAAGGAAAGAAAGACCACCTTGGTGTCATCAGTAGCTCCATCACCTTTGGCTCCGTAATCAAGAACATTGAATACTACTGCATGCAATGGCGTTGGATTTTCTACACCGGGTTCGGGAGCAGAGGGGCTTGGTTTCGTGGAATGGCTAGAGCCTTTGCTACCATGACTACTTCCACCGCCATTATGGCGATGGCTACCGCTGTTCTTTCCTTTGCTTTTCTTCTTCACCAAGGAGGATAACGGCTCTCTCCTTGGTCTCCAATGCTTACCTCTTCTCCCCTCACAAGCTTCAAAGTTTGAGCATACGGCAATGGCGATGAGCAGGAGCAAAAGCAGACATTTTACGCTGAATAAGCTCATTTTTCTGCTACAACTACTCTGTTTTTTTGTTTTTTTTTCGTTTGCTGCTGTGATGTTTTTCAGATTCGCAATGTGGAGAAGAACTAAAGAGAGGAGGGAAGGGTTGGGGGTTTAAATAACGACAGCTTTACAACTCCACATTTAACATTAATAATAATTTAAAAAATGTTAATGCTTTACTGTAGCAGCTAAATATAAATTTCTCATTTTATGGTGTAGCAAAATATAAATTTCTCATAGCATACCAGAAATGGATTCCAAATCGTCGCGAGTGTTTAGTTGATCGTCTATGTACGCAATTCAACAAGATAACAAACATGTGCTTAGCCGAAAATAATGCAGATAACGGAAGATGTTAGTCATCGAAACTATTATACGATGCGATATGCGTAAAGGTTCATGATTAATGTCATTTAGATTTGGAAAGGTTCGGATTAGATGAATTATTAGCGAGAAGATGAAGCTGTAACCTCCAAATAATAAACTATCATACTTGTTAGATGCAAGATAACAAAAGAAGATAGAGTAGGTGTGATGCCTTAACTAATGTTTTGTATGGATTATATTGTATCCCTATATATCTACATAATTTGCTTGGTTGTCTTGTCTTTAATATTTTTGCTTTTATGTTTCTTATATTTAAATGGAGCACAAAGCCATAGAAAGAGACACGTGAAGAGAGAGAGAGAGAGAGAGAGAGAGAGAGAGAGAGGGCCAAGTGATTACAACAGCTCCTCCCTCGTCACATGCAACGTTCACGGGCGGGAATTTGGTACTTTTGTCCCCTCCCAGTACTCTCACCAGCAGCAAACTTAAGAGGAATTGGAGGGAAGAACATCAGCCACTACAAAGCTTATACTTGCATAGGCCCCTGTGATCAATGATGAGATGAGAAATAGCGGCTCTGATTTTCACATGCAGCCCAATCACGCTAAATAGAGCGATAATAAGGAAATTCCATAGCAGCAAGGTCCGTAAAATCAAAAATAGGATCGATATATGCTATTTGTTGTGTTGACGGCCTTATGTCCATTAATGAGAAGATAAATGAGGATATAGTGATGTAAAATGCTGGAGAGCCTACTTCGTCTTTCTCACTTTCCGCATCATATGTGTGACCCAATACGCTAAATAAAGCGATAACGAGGGATTTCATAGCGCTAAGGTTCACAATATTAAAATAAGGATCGTTATCAGGTAAGTTGTATGTAGAAGAATTTATCGGACGATTGGAGATATGTTGACGGTATTGACAATTTCAAATCAATCATCGAAACTTGTATTAGTATGGGCAATTATCATGCATAGCAGAGTCAGGGAGTAGATTGTAGGGTTAAAAATGAGGTCCCGATACCATTTGAGAATTTTAGGAGTTAAAAGATTTCGAATGTTGTCAAAATATGCGGTCCCTTTTCAAAACTCATTTAAAAGAATTTCTACTTTTTTCAAAACTCCGAAATATATATATATATATATACTTGAAAATCTTAAAAACAAAAGGTATGTAACACTCAAAAATCTATTTTTTGTATTTATTTTTTTTTAAAAAAATTGTATTTAAATATTTTGGAGTGATTGTATCAATTATTCAAAATAATATGGATTTTTTTTGTAACAATTTTATAAAGTAGGGACTTTTTCGACAAGACTCCCTGAGATTCTGCGTATCCTTGCCCTTTTTTGTTAGTTAGCATTAGATAAGGACGCTTACTACTATTTAAACATAGATAACATTCAAATCATGATAATCTTTTTTTTTAACGATTCATGGTAAATCTGTAATAGTAGCACATGTTTCCGGAGGAACCTCAAAATCTAGAAAAACCTCCACGTTTAGTTTCGATGATATTCTAGATTCCGAGTCAGCCCTTCCATAAAATAGGGCTCATATTATGAGGTACAGAAAATTTTCTTCAAAAAACTCTACGAAAATTTTATCCCATACGATCTTAAATTTAGATGGTGATATTTTCTGAGGTACGCTCATTTGATCGAGACAAAGCAAAGAAATCATAGGAACGGTTACTGACATGGTGAGTCATGCAGCTGCAGGGGATCTTCAATTATAAGGAGTTTGAAGGTCGATATACATAAGGGAGGATGGGCGGCCCGGTGGCTAAGGCTTCAAAATGAATTAAAGGATATCAGTCCATGTTTTCAAAACTGTTTATAAATTAACTTCTTGATTCAAAATACTTATAAACCAATTATTATCTCAAAATTTGTGCTAGAATATTTTTACTATTATATAAATATTTTTGAAAAAAAAATTTGAATATAAAAAAAAATTAATATGAGATACAACTTTTTCATATTTAATAATTTATATTTTAAAACTTTTTCGCTAATCCTCTAAGAATTGGGATCGTCAAAATATTTATTTAAAAGTTTTCTTGAAAAAAAAAAATTGAATATAAAAGAAATAAATTTTAATATGATCTATAATTTTTGTATCCGATTTAAAAAAAAAAATTCTAACTATATGTTTTAGAATAGAAAAATAACAAATTTTAATTGAGGGGTTTATTTATAACAAGGAATTCAGTGAGGGGCTAATATACAAGTCGCCGATGAACAAAAGCACCCATTTTTACGGTTGTGCTCCGCGCACTGCACCGGTACAAACATGTGCCTCTTTTCGCATACAACCCTAATTCAGTTCTTTTCCAGCACCCTGCCCCCTCTCCCAAAAAAAAAAAAAAAAGTTAATGCAATTTATCCCAAATACATTATGAGCTAGAAAATGTCCTTCTTTTTTTTTTTCTTGTAAAGAACTTTACATTATCAATTCTTCATAGATAAAATATTGCAGAATACTTAAAACTGAACAATCTCATTCCATGAAAACTTGGACTGAAATATAAGATTATGGACTTAGGGCCAGAAGACAAATATCAAGTAATTAATTCAATCAGATAAATATCAAAAATCAAAGCATCATCTGCAGGGATGCAGAGGGTCTATGATCATTCTACAGTGGTGCTGGCCATAACTTTCCTGTAACTGACTGAATTTCAAAGGGGAGCCCCCCTGTTTTCTTGAGGTTGCTAAGAGACAATGGCCTGTGATTTTGAGTATGACAACTTTGGTGCTTTGTTAAGGTTGCTTTGGAGGTTGTCCGCAAGCAAAGATGTCGCTGCATTCCTTGAAGTTGAAGATGACCTTCACGTGGATCTTATTTCCATAATTTCTGCTCTGTTTTTGTTCAGTTAGGGAGCATTTTCCATGGTATCTGTGATAATTATCATGTTCATAAATCTCTGTTTTTTGTTTGATTTAGTTCCCTTTGTTTAAATTTTATAGTCAACCATAACAGACTCTTATACATTAATATGTACGAAGATACTGACAAATGGGTTATGCCGAGGATGAGACTCACAGAATGTGGAATACAGATATTTACGTGGTTCGGTTAATAGCCTACCGATGATGGAGGAGTTATGCCGATGATGAGAGTCATAGAATACGGTGGCGTGAAAGTGGATAAGCAAAAATATTGTAATACAGATATTACGTGGTTCGGAGAATCGCTTGTATCTGCGGACAGTTATAGAGTATTTAACTGTGTATGGAGGAAAGTACATAGAGTCTAGCCTTTGGTCAGTACGGTGTTAATGTTCTTAGTTAGCCGCTTTGAAACCCTAGATTACATAATGTAACTAACTTTTTAATTAAAATAATAAATATCTGTGAATATCTCTATAATCTCGGCTTTCTTGACTGCTTCTCTTATTGTGATTCCTTTCCATATATGCCGAATATTTTTCCTTTCCATATCTGAAACTTCTTATGTAAGAAGTTTCATATAAATTTTGCAGCGCATTATATCGATTGTTGAGGGTTCATCTTCCGTCGTGATTTATATACAGTCAATGACTGAACTAGAAAAAAAAAGTGTGTACCAATCCTCTCATATCATCTGAACTTGTATAGTTAAAATTATGATTCTTGCGATGGATAACGAACGGTGCATAAGACCGATAAGAAAGAATCCAAAGTTAACCGATTTAAGAAGTATCGATTTCTACAATTTGACGGGAAATGTCTCCGTCGTGTATGTGATAACGCCCATCGCGACACCGTTACAAAATGGATGGTTCCAACTGACTGACATGGACCTTGGACACTCACAGGAACTAAGGTACTTTGCAGGCCATTTAATTTGTGTAAAATAATTAAAAATTCAACTGCATCATATGGAAATGAAGAAAAAATAAAAAAATCCAATCTTGTTTTCTACCATAAAAGATGAAGGAAACACAGACACTAATCTCCTTTTGTCTATAGTGATATGTGGATCTGCAAGCTGTAGGGTCTCCTTGTGTTCTACACCATATGACCAAATTACTGCATTAAACCTTGTGCCACATTTATTATACTGGGATTCATTATCTTTTCTTTTCTTACTTTTTATACAAGCTTATTTCAGAACCATGAAAATTTTTTAAAAATATAAATCTTTATTTGTCATATCTGCATTGTAAGCTCAGAAGTTGGTAATATCTAATCTGGATCAATCTGCAATTTTTTTTTTTTTTAATATCATTTTATGCTCATGGCTGTAGCTCATTGATTATTACTGCATGCTAATCTGGGAATCATACCAACACTTTTGCTAGTCCCAATCTGAATTTTACACTGCACCAAATGGTTGGTTGGTGTACATGCAAGAAAGAATTGGTTGAACCAAAAAGCAAACACATGCTCTTCTATCCCTCTTTGCAATTAGAAGAGCTATAAATTAAGTTCCAAATCGTTGATCGGCGACTAAACAAGTCAAACATTAAGTTCGTTATATAACTTATATACTTTAAAATGTCAAAATGTGTCTTATTGACTGCCAAGTTGTAGTGCAACATATAACTTACATTTTCAACTACAACTTTGGTATTATTTAAATAAAAAATATTGAACTATTCCAAAACACATTGAATAAATGACCATAGTAATTTTAAGGTTTTGTCGAAAAAATCCATGCTTTCAAAACTATATCAAAATAAGCCTCTACTTTCTTTAAACTTACCAAATTACTCTAAAATATACATACATACATATCTACGCATATATCTAATTGAATACTAAGAAATATATTTGGTGTGCTTTATAATTATTATTTTCTTTTCAAAAAAAGATTTTTAGATAGATGTTGTGAAGTTTTAAAAATTTTATTACCAATATTTTAGCAGTAAAATATTTATTTAGAATTATTTAAAAAAAAATTCGATATGATTGTAGAGCACTTTTATATCTATCTTTTACGGTATAAAAAAAATACATAATATGTATGGTTCGGCTTAATTTAGTAATTATCAGAAAAAAATATTAGTTTATTTGAATGGACAAGTATGTTATTTCTATAATTTTCCAAATTTTAAGAAAACAACTTTCCTTGGTTGAGAGAGAGAGAGAGAGAGAGAGAGAGAGAGAGAGAGAGAGAGAGAGAGAGTAGAGTACAAGATGTCAAGATCCAGCTTTCTTCAATTCCATGGAATCCGAAATCAAGATGGTTGGAGTTTCAAGGATATATAATGATATGACTTCATAGGTTGCAGGGCCTGTGCAAGTCGTTTTAGGCTTTCTTTGTCATCTCGTGAACTTTTTTTCTATTCATTAGCTCGTGACTCTGTTTTTTAACTCGTGAACTTCATGGGGAACAAGAGGACCAAAAGAAATTCTTAAGGTTCGTCATTCTTAGCCCCGTTTCATTGTAGTTTATAATCTGCAATCTGCCAGGCAGGTTTCTCCAAATTTTTAATGAATGAATGATCTCGAATTTGATAGCCGGAGGCACGACACGGACCGGCGATGCCTTTATATACGTTCATGTCATTGGATCATTCTGGTTGATCAGGGTGCGATAACGCTAAATACTTTTTCTGTAAAAAAAAAAAAAGATGTTGGGGTTGATCTGGTTTGGTATTTGATCCGGTGCACAATCATGCGCATGAAACTCGCCGGCGGAGGGCTGTCTCACGCGACCGGCCACGGCGGCCAGGGAGCCGCTCCGCGTGGTCGGGGGGGCCATGGTAGACTCTGCCCATGCATGGCTCCGCCCCTAGCAAAATGTCATTAGTCCAATACATAGTATACTACAATAAAAAATACAAACAGCAGAAAATTTTAAACAGTTAAATAATTTTAGTCCCAGAATATAACTTTCTGAATTAAAATAGTTTTAGTCGTCAATAATTTAATCACTAGCGACTAAATCATAATTTAGTCATGATGAGCTAGTATATGCTAAATTTATTGTATAAGGTGGATTTTAACAACTAAACTATAATTATCACTTACTAAGATCTTATTTTCAAAATTTAAATACTTGTCGGCCTCATAAGGTTTTACCTACATGCATTACGTATAATAGATGTGCCATGTGGCAGAGTGGCCCAAGTTTCAACTACCTTCACCTTTGAACAGTCACAAAATGTTGGTTTTCCCAATGAAAAAGTTAGGTGCTAGCACTACAAGCCAGTAATTTGTAGTATTAGATCTGTATTATATTATTATTATATATTTAAAAAGTGAAGAACAAATTTGGGACCAATTCTGTGGAGTCTACTGATCATAGAAGGATGAGGTACTATTATTAGAAATTATGGGTATATTATGGGGTCCCATAGTAGATTATTGTTATTTCAGTCTTTTTTCTTCTTTTTTTTTTTTTTTGAGCATACCTAACCTATAAAACATGGAGGTGCCTGAAATGGACGGGTTGATCTAGAAATTCTATCTACTATAATACAACATAGGTACATGCATATATGCCCTACCGCACACGACGGAATAAGCTTTGTTTGAGCGTGGCTTAGCTTCCATTACGTCTAATATATATATATATATATATATATATATATATATATATATATATATATATATATGTTTTTTTTTTTTTTGTTTTTTTTTTTTCTTCTAAGCCGAGTCGCCGATAGTGAGTGTAATGATATTAAATGGATTCTAAGAAAGAAAAATGAGTAAATGAACCATCCATATTAGAAAATACATATTATAAACAAAAAAGAAAGGAAAAGAGAAGAGAGAGAGGAAACGAAAGAATCAACATACAAAGTACAGGAAATATTTAACCAAAAAAAGAAAAAGGTGCAGATATGTCTGCATGTTTTGCATGATCTGATACTAGTTACTAAGTGTGATTAATGACAAAAGGTTACAGTAATCACGGATTCAAAGAATTGCATAAGACAATACTATCAGAAACCTATGAACGAACTAAACAAACACCTGCTTTCCAGCAGCGAGTATTTATTAATAAACAATTCTGATCCTGTCAGCGTCTTACTTGTCATTTCGGAACATGTTGGTTGGAAAAATCACCTGACCTGGAGGTCCTGGAGGATGAAGATGATCAAGAGTTACATATTTATTGAATTTATTTTGATTTTGTGATGTAAAAGGCAAAACCTGTTGGATTTAACAACTTTTCGAAACATTTCAACTTATAGAAGAAAATGTGACTATTTCTAGTAAGGGGTCGATTGCACCAAAAAGACACAACGGAACCTATTGTGCCGAAACAATACCAAGGAGTTCTATATTGCAAAATAGCCTTCTAATTATATATTTTGGGTAGGGCAGAGCATTCGGGTCAACCCGAATCGAACCGACCCGAGCCAAAATTCGTAAGGCCGACCCGAATCGAATACGTTCAGACCCGAATCGATCTGAACTTCATTTCAACCCGAACCGGCTAAAATTTGGGTCAGTTCGGGTTGGTTCAGGTTGACACGAATAACAGCACAAATTATTTTTATTCAACACCAATTCAAATTCGGGTCGATCCGAATAGTTGTAATATGAATTTATTGTTTAAAAAGAAAGAATTAGCACATAAAAACCAACGAAAATTAACTAAAATGTGACTCGCGAGGATAATTCGAGTCCAACCCGTACCGACCCGAAATTTGACCACCAAATCCGAACCGAATTTTATAGACCCGAACTGAATTTTATATACCCGAACTATTAAAATGCCGACCAGAACCGAACTCGATCCGAACCGAACCCGAAATTTTGGTTCTGTTCGGGTCGGCTCGGTTCGGTTTTTCTGATAGGTTCGGATAATGCTCCACCCTAATTTTGCGAATCTAAGGGGCTTTTCTCAAGCTTTTTTTTTTTTTGTTTTAATATGGGAGGTATTGGATACCCTGAAGTTAGATATTAGCTATGCTGAAGTTTGTCTACTGATCTCAATCTGTTGTATTTGGCTGAACTTCAATCCGGCTCAACTGAGGATGAACAATACGTAAAACACGAACCTTTAAACATCAGTAAATCTAGATATCCATCGTGCAAAACCACACACCACATTGAATTTTTGAAGGGTGAACGATAGTTTCCGACCTACGCTCATACTACTTGACCCATTAGGCGCAAACCACAAGTGCTCTTAGAGCTTGCACGTGAGCTACAGCAGGGCTGTCCATGGTGGAGCCAAGGATTGTTCTAGAACTCTCCCAAGAGGGAATTGTATGATTCCATCTCACAGTTCAAACACATTGTCCTCGTCTCTGTACAATCGTTCTTGATTCCAGGACTTCACTGCTGCCAAGTCCAAACTTTTATTGTCCTTGTTCATCATGTGAACTTTCTGTTATTGTCGTGACAATTAGATTGAATCCTACTTTGCCAACTGGTTTATAGAGATTGGTTGTGATCCAAGCATCTCTGCTTTCGTGAAGTCAGTTCTTTACATCAATAACTCCACGTGGTGGGGCGACCGATTAGCACGGTGGCTCAAGAACCATCGTAAGAACGGTTGCCTACGTAATGCCCAGGCGCACATGGGCCTTCCCCAGTCCGATGAAACTCCCAAGCAGCCATGCACGGTCAAGGGCCCGGTTGAGGGGCCACTACATTGCGCCCGGCTCGATGGTGGAGCTAGAGCTATGAGCATCTAGAATTTTACCTATAAGCGACATGGTCAACTTGAAACAACCGAAGTGGGTTGTGAAATTTCGAACTGTAAAAGGAAACAATATTAATCTTAGCTGCCACACTTGGACAAGGAAACGATATTCTTTTACTAATTGCTACATTTTTGCCACTATTGTAATAGATAAATCTAAAGGTGGTATAAATCCATATTCAACTAATGGATAAGTTTTAGATCTTCAACCTTCAGCCTATGCAAGTTCGAAATTCCAACGTCCAGCCTGATGAAATAGTGGGAGGCATTTATTTTTCGGTTAGGTACATATTAGCCTTTTATTTTTCTGTCCGTATAAATCAGCTCTTAAAAATAAAAAAATATATTAATATAATAATATTTATAATATTATATTAATATATATATATATATATATATATTTATTTATTTATTTATTTATTTATTTTTAGATGTCAATTTATACATTAGTTATATATATATATATATATATATATACAGTAAAAGAAAAGGGGTATGAGACATCTGAAAATTGCCGAACAGCTGATGAAATTCCAACGTCCAGCCTTTACGCATCACATAGTTCACATAATTTGTACGTAGTTCTGGGACAAAATTCGGGTGCTCTTGCATAAGTTGAGCTACCTTGACGCTCAGCATTATGCATCTTAACCGAGGGCTACTGGTAATCAAACTTCCGTCCTCCGAGATAACACATTTTGCCTTTACCACCTGCCCTGCGAGTCTTTACGCCGGCATTATGAGATATAAAGGGTTCAATCTGACAAGCAACAAATAATTGTCCTTGTCGCTTGTTGTTCTCCTTGCTTGGTATGGGGCACAAATACATGGCGCAAAATCCAACCTAGCAATCACGGACTCCCATTGCATCATCCATCTAATCATCTCTGTAAGGTATTTTTCTTGCCTTTTGCCAATGCTGTATTTCATACAATTTATCATCCAACCCACCCCAAAAAACCCATCCAAAGCCAACTTGGGTTAGAGATTTAGGTTAGTTTGAATCAAAACTTTTGGAAAATTTGTCTATTCAATTTTTTTGGATCTTAAACCGTATAATTCGATTTTCTATCTTATATTTTGAACGAAAATAGTGCACGCTAAGGTACAGTCTCTTCCTACCGAATGTTGCTGAAATTTAAATTTTCGATCTATCATTCATAAAGAATAGGCTATGTAGCTAGTTACATAACTAACAGGCCGACACTGGTTGCTTTACTTTCCTAATTATTATTTATGGATTGCGATTGCACGGTATTCTGTTAATAATAATTTTAGTAATACCTAACTTCTTTATTTTGAATCTCGTATTTCTATATGCAAATGTTGGTTTTTATCGCTCACTCCAAGCATAAAAAAGTTTGTATTGTCACTTTCGTATTTTTCGGAATATTACTCGTGTAATTTTGTAGTACTCCATGGTATTGGAATCGCCATTTTGATGTCATCTTGTGTTAAATGATCAATTCTTTGGAAGTGTAAGCTTGTTTGGTATAACTACCTTATATAATCTGTGAAATAACCAACTCTTTCAAATTATAAGCTTTTTTTAAAATAAATTTAACTACCACATATAACCTGACCTTTTTTTTGCAAGGATTTTGAATTCCGCTCATATAGTTCAACCCATTCTTGGCTTTAACAGATGGATGGGGTGGACCAGGGCGACTCTTGACGGGTGAATAAAAATTGAAAAAGCAAGAAGGGGAGGAAAATAAGATATGCTAAATAAAAAACATTTTAAAAAAATACATTAAAAAAAGAAGTAAGAGCCCGCCACTTCGCATGATACACTGACCGTAGAAACAGGTGTTTGACCTGGTGTTTTAGTATTAAAATATAAGAATAAGGATAATGTTATTCGGCCCGACCGAATAGTCCAAAAAATAGTCCGAACACGTGTTCGTACGTCTCGAAATCGGCAAAATTATAAATTTATCGATTCCGAAATGTACGAACACTCGTTCGGACTATTTTGGTGCTAAAATATTCAGGCCGAACAACTTTTTTCTAAGAATAAACCAAGACCAAGAGACAGACCCTGAAGGCCATAGAGGAGTGCTGCTTATTGCCTGGTATATTGCTAACCTAAAGAGCTATGACGAAGAAGACATCACTGATCTATCATCTGTCAACCTCTCAGTTCTCTGTAAATGGGGTTGGAAATTTTTCAGCCACTCTGGAAGCACTTATTCCTGCACAATAGCGGTGGTAAGAAAATTCATCTGAAATATAAAATATGGCAGTTGATAGATCCTGGATGTGTCGCCACATGTCATACATAACTGCGATCACACACCATGGTCTCAAGGAGCATGTTCTTCTGGATGGACGATTGGACTGTCAAAAGTTTATTCAACTTTAAGTATCACAAACTTGCCAGTATCGCCTCCGACCTTTACTTTCGATTAAGTCCCAAATAAACACTGGCCTTATGGTTTCCTTTGGGCCTTTAGACATCCATGAATAGGTATTTACTCTGGGAAATTTTTTATTATTTTTCTTTTTTGCTGTAACTCATGCCTTATTTATACTTTAAAAAACAAAAAGACTATGTCCCGCGCCCGCAGCGTGGGTGGCCAGGGCGCTCGCCTCACGAAGTGAGCGTCCCGCGTTCGACTCCCGCGGACGTCCCGTAAGGGGTCGAAGACTCCCCTGTACCTCGTGGAGAGTGAAATGGAACCAAAGGGTCTGCCCTATCCGTAAGGATGGGATCCCTCGATCGGTGGAACAGGGATAGGTGACATCCGTAGATTTACCTGTTACGATGGTCGCTCGAATGAGGGCCGGTTACGGACAGAATTTTTCCACGATAATTTCAAACATGTCCAGTTTTGAGAACCTTGCAATTTTGTCTCAATTTTCGGTGGATGAACGGACTAGTACTTTTTTCCCCCATTTTAACCATCTTCTTTTTACATGAATTGATACGATTCGAATTTGGCCAGAAATGGGAATTTGTAGGAGAACAATAAATAGGACAATATCAAATGCATTCTCTAACATAAATTATCAAATAGTAGATAATCAGTAGTGGAGAAACGGACCCGTAACAAATTGGTATGTAAACTCATCTTAATTGAAAAAAATAATCCTATTATTAAGTGAAAATGTGGCACTATTTTCCTCTTTCGTAATATAATTTATTGCCCTTTGTTAGATTAAGGAGGAGTGACTCAGACCGTAGCATTTATTTTATGAACCTCTAAAATTGATAAATTTTTAGATGCAGAAGGAATTGTATTGTCAAATTACTAGAATTTTGGTAGAAGATCGATCAAAATAACGTGGGCCAGAAAGCAACCCAAGCCCATCCTTTTGTTTTAATTTTGTTTTTACTATTTATCTGTTTACCAATTTCTTAATGTATTTATTTATTTTGCATCAAAATCCGTGGTTCTTTATTAACCCTTCGAAAAGTATCAATCTGCAAAACGAAACCTAAAATAGGAAAATAAACTACCTTGCTTGCCTCCATGAGAGATCCGCGAGCTCGCTGACATCTTAACCATTATTATCGTTACCCTCGCGATTGGACTCCTCTGCAATGGATCCAATAGAGTTATTAATTTTCGAATCTATATCACGTTTGGATTTCTGCGATGGCTGTAATTGTATCTTAATGAAATGGATTATTAATTGTTGATCATTCTTGGATCTCAGATTTGTTTTACTTTTATAAATTTCAAATTATGTGGAACCTTGAATTTTGTGGAAACTTAATATTGAATTCGTTCCATTGTTGCACAGGCACAGCCCCCTCAGGAGAATTACGCAAATCCAAAAACGTGCTTCTTTCACGTTCTCTTCAAGGTATTCACCTATTTTCTGTTATAATATTTATTGCTTGATAGGCATCTGTTGATTCATTCTTCTGAATTTGTGGTATGACGGCTTCTGCAGGCAGCAGCTTTGGCATTCTACATTCTTTCAGCTCTCTTCTTTAATAGCTTTGTGATAATCTTCGTGGTTACCGTCTTCCTTGCGGCGCTTGATTTTTGGGTTGTCAAGAATGTGAGCGGTCGTATACTTGTGGGATTGAGGTGGTGGAATGAGATTAATGAACAAGGAGAAAGTGTGTGGAAATTCGAATGCCTTGATCAAGAGGTCTCTATCTCTGTTACTGAACGGTTGGGTACTAGCTAATGCTAACTATATGCAGATAGATCTCATTTTTTTTTTCTTCTATGCAGTCTCTTGCTCGGATGAACAAGAAAGATTCATGGCTCTTTTGGTGGACTCTTTATCTCTCAGTAAGTAATTTTTGGAAGCATATAATTAGTTTGCTACTTAATTGTTGTACATGTATACAACATGTTGTTAGTGTTGTCATTTGATTTCTATGGCTTTGATTTCCATTATATTATGAAGTGTAACGTCTAGTGACTAGTCTAATACATAGTGTAGGAAGTTCATCCTAGATGATTGAGAGCTGGTCAGACACTTATAAATATATCTTTGATTGAAGGTTCAGATTATTCTTTATTAACATAAATTTTGGAGATGAAGCACAAAGTCCCATATACCCAAGTGGTAAAGGCCAAGTTATTGGCTGGTCAACAATGTAGCACGGACACGGATACGGGGACACGACACGGCACGACACAGGGACACGGTAATTTTTAAAAAAGTAGGACACGGGTACGGCTCGGACACGGCAATAAAAAATATAAATAATTAAAAGATGAATTTATACGAAATATTTAAATATCAATAATAAGTCCACCCATGATATAATATTTCATATCTTTGGAATAAATCTAAACACTAAGAGTAATTATTATATCAACTAAAACTAAAAATATATATAATATTTGAGTGTATAACTATATTGTATTATATACCACTATTACATATGGTATTTAACTCTTCTAAAAAAATAAACAAAAAAAAATTCTTTTAAAAACATTTTAAAAAAAAGATATAAACACCGATACGTGTGTCGAACATGCCGAACAGAAGTGTCCGACACGAGTGTCCAATTTTTCTTTTTTAATTTTTTTCCGGATACGCCACGTGCCGTGTCCGATACGTGTCCGGGCATATCCGAGGAGTGTCATGTCTGACACACGTTGATATTTTCGGAGTGTCCGTGCTACATAGCTGGTCAGTTATTCGACCAGTGTTTGAAAAAGCTCGCTTGAGGCGCACCTAGGCATAGCCTAAGGCACAATTGGGGAGTTCACAGCTTTTTGTACTAGGTGCTTTTTTGTACTGATGCAAGGAGATATTCGTAAAGCACAGGAGAGGCACCCAAAGAGCAAAAGGTGCTCAAGCCGCATGAGACGCGCGTAGGCGTGCTTTGCGCAAGAGACGCCATGGCTTACGGAATTGGCTGAGAAATGAGAACCACAAAGAAATTTGATAGATGTTTTGAATCCAATTGGGAATAGACTGCAACTGCTATTGGAGTTGTTGACGAAACTATCATGTAAGAAAAGAGGGAGAAGCCAGGTGGAAAAGAAGCTAGTTCAACTTCTAGCGGTCAAAACCAACCCTTTAGGCAATAAAAAGAAATGACGATGAAGGTTTCCATGCAGTTAATAAGAAATTAGGTAAGCTGTTTACTAAAAGAGGAGGATGACAATCTTTTTCGACGATTGTATACTTCATTCCTTTTTTTTTCCAGTTTATAGCTTTTTGGATAAAAATTGCTATTTTGACGAAATATATATGGTGTCAATACATTTTGATGAGGTATTTGACGTTTTGTTTTTTTTTTAATAAATAATTTCATACATAGTGAAGATATATGTATATTTATGAAGATTTGTGCCTCACCTCGCTTAGTCTCAAGGACCTTGCTATCGATTTAGTGTCAATACCTTCGTGTTCGACTTGCGACTAGGTTCAGGGACCTTGCTGTCTTACGCCTTTTTGAACATCATGTTGGACTGTTACCAAAGCTCAGTTCTTCTCAAAAATTTAAAAAAAAAAAAAAAAGAAAGAGATGAAGTTTGGTGGTTATTCAGGAATTAGTATAAAACCCTGCACTCTATGATAATGGATGAACTGAAGCTTTTCAAATATTTGATAAGGATTTATGAAGAGACTAGGTTAAGTTTCCAATGTAATCAGTTACTGTTCTGGTACTTGGAGAAACCAGGTGCCATTCTTTGTGTTGGATTTAATTTCTCCCTTTTTATATGACAACTTCAATGCAGTTCATGGTCGCGATTAACAGTATCCCATTGCTGGTGGGTTTTAACGGTTCCCTATAAGTAACTTTGGATATTGGTTGTTGGATTGCTTTCAGTTTGAGGGCAAGGTCCACAATATCAGCGTTGCAATTGGCATCCACTATTTTTTTCGTATAATGTTTATCAGACCATCTCGGCCGATAGCGACAGTGTCGGCAATACGTTATAGCCATATTAGAGTTCGTGTCGACAATATCTGGCCGTATCGGCGATAAGATATCGTAAATATTGTATCGACGCTACAACCATGGTTAAGGAAAGTTATAGACTGTGTAAGGGAATTGCGAGGGATAGCTTGCTATGACTCTACCCGCAAGTCAGATTCTTGGAAGATATGAAGCGCCAAATGTTGAACGCTGAAGGCATTTTGCTCAGCTTAATCTCATAGCTAGTCTTTAAATTCTTATTCATGTTGAACTTATACTCAATTACATTTCACCTGAGATTAAAAGCATGCAGGCTGATGAATTTTTAAATTACATGAATGTTTTCAGATGCTACTTTTATGTGGTTGCAGGCTGTTGCATGGATAATCCTTGGGATATTTTCGCTTATAAGATTTCAAGCTGATTATCTGCTTGTTATTGCTGTATGTCTAACCCTCAATGTTGCAAATATTATTGGATTTACAAAATGCCGCAAAGGTATGCATCAATCTTATTTTTCATTTCTACTTGTTTTATTTGATGCTGCTAAATATTGTTGTAACAGACATATACATATTTATTTTGTTTACTGATTATATTTTTTAAATGTGACAGTTTTGAAACTAATCTTTGTTTTCCTTTTTCCTTTTCGATGAACATGATATCTTGTGAACTATGCCTTCTTTGAGAGGCCTGTCAAGTTTCTTTTGGTCTGCACTTAAATTTACAGAGGAAGCATCTTACCGCCCTATGATAGTTTAACTAGTTAGGTATAGCTTTTATTGTCTTGGATGGGATGCTTCTAGATCAAGTTAAGAGTTCGCAGGAATTGGTCTAGGTGGACTGATTTACTTGTTTATATATTTGTTGAAATCATGCATTGGTTCTCATCAATTTAGCCCTATATACTTACACTTTTTTTTGGCTTCCTTCCTTTTTTATATAATTATTTTGTGAAAGGACATACAAGTTTAATAGTAGAAATTGTGGATATTTTGTCATCATCCTATCATAAAGTTGTTGTTTTTGCCTGTTCTTGGTAAAGCTTGCAAGTTATTAAAGAGTGACAACTTTCACTTTCCTCAGATAGGATCTTGCAGAGCTGTAATCTGATGTTTCATTCGAAGACCGTCATGTAGATGGAACCTGCATGCTAACATTGTTAATTATTGAAAGTTGCTAGATCTTATCCAGAACACACAGATCTTGACTGAGTTAGTTTATAGTCTCTATAATAGTTCCAACTACGGACACTAGTGTTACTCTAAGGGGCTGTTTACTTCGCGCGGAAGCTTGAGAAGTGAGAAGTGAGAAGTGAGAAGTGAGAAGTGAGAAGTGGGTGAACTGTGAGAACTGAGAAGTGGGTGAGAAGTGGTGTTTTGAGTTTCTCTGTTTACTTGGGATTGTGAAGTAGAGGCTGGAAGATAGTTTCTTTGTTTACTTGGGGTTGGAAATGAGGGCTGAAAGATAATGTTTTTTGTTTACTTGAAATTGAAAATAAACTGAGATATAAAAAATATATTATATTTATTTTAAATTTATATTTAAATATTTATATTAAATATATTATATCCTTTTTGTATGTATCTCTCATTTAATATCTTAAATTTATATATTATATAATATATATTATATTACACAGGATATGTTATATTATATTTTTTTTATTTTATATGTATTAAATATATATCAAATAAATTTTATATTCTTGAATACTAAAAATTATAAGAGATAAGTTCTAAAATTTGAACATAAAAAGTATTAAATACAAAGACTTTGTATTGAATAAAAATTTACAAAAGATTTATTATTACATATACATGTATCCATAAATTAAAAAAAAAAAAAAAAAAAAAAAAAAAATTACACATTGTACAAGTATTTCAACCATTGACTACAGTGGTCGCCAGAGGAAGGAGAAAAAATCGCGAGAACACAACAGAACTCACGCGCGGAAGACAAAACGAGTTCGCCCACTTCGCAGCTAAAAGCTGCGAAGTGGGCGAACTCAATTTATTATATACTCGCGGAACTCAGAATTGAGTTCCGCGAGTTCCCGCGGCGAAGTAAACAGCGAAACTGTGTTCTGAGTTCCGAGTTCCACGAGATCCACCAGTTCCGCGCGAAGTAAACAGCCCCTAAACCTCTCAGATATTAAACATTTATTCTATCCACTTTAAGGAAGCAAACAAGTTCAAAATCTGATTTTAGACTGCTTATTTTAACGAAAAAGGGAGGAAAGTACAATCAGTTGTTAGAGCTTTATATGTGGATTGTCATGCATAACCCGAGGAATCTAGTTGCCTGAAGTGGTATACTTGAGAAAATGCAGATCTATGGGGAAGGCAACTAATCTTATTCTTCCCAGTTAGAGATTCCTTTTTTCTAGTTCAATCCAGGATTGACCCGATACTAAAGATATGCGAGATATGCCAAGAGGGAGATTTCCTGGTACTTATTACTGATTAGTTTAATAAGTTTCATTGCTGTAGTAATTTTTCAAAGACGTCATTATCCTTAAGAGAAAGCTAGGGGCAAGCTGGTTGAATTCTAGACGAAATAATCCTTGAAGAAACTAGTGATAATTATAAAGAGCACTGTCATCTACAGCACCACTAACCAGTGCCGCAAAGTCATCTCACATGGTCGATCAATGAATGTTAGCAAAGCTAGTATACTCTTCAGGGGGAAAAACATTTGTGTTTTTTTTGTATAGGCTATTCCATAACTTACCAATTATTGAAATTTCTTTTGGGTATTTTTTATGGATATTCATTATAATGGAAGGTCAGTACAGTAGACTGAAAGTAGCACTATCCTACAACTCGCACATGACGGGATTTACATCCAAAAAAATCATTCATCAACAAAGTTCTTGGTCCTTCTGGAGGAGAATCAAAAATCACAAAGCGTCATTCATTTCTTCCCCTTTTTGCAAGGAAATCGGCACAAAAGTTCGCCTTCTAGCAATGCATGATCTGGACACCATCAAATTGCTCCTTGAGATCCCTGCAATAATCATTCCTTGGCAGCAGTACATATTGTAAATGTACATCATTTATAATATTGAACAGTTCTAATACATCAATCTCAATAATCAAACGTTTGAACCCCAACTCATGAGCTAATGTGAGGCCAATGAGAAGACCGCAACACTCCACTGTGAAAGTGTTTGTTGTACCAAGTCTAGGGTTGCTGAGGACAGATCCATCAGTATTTTTTATGCATTCATCTTGTGGAGGCGACTAGTAAATTGATACCATTTCCTTCTTATCCTGTCACGTCTCCTTCTATTTAAAGCCTAAAATTGACAGGATTTTGTGTTTATCTCTTCTGCAAGAGAAAACAATGATTACTTCAACAGAAATACTTTTCTGTTACCGTCAAGCAACGCAACTCATACTGCAAAGGCCAATAGACATGACCAGGGTTTGTTACTGCTAATTGCATCTTTGTGTGATAAAGATGAGTTCTTTATCAGCCATGTCCATATCTGCTCATTGAATGAAGAACGGAGTGTATCTGGAATTGGGAGGCTATCCTATAGATTTTTTAACCTTGGACACTCTCTTATCGCAAGTATCCTGTCTCTGAGGGAGCTCTACAACGTTTGCATGATGATTCTGTGCTGACATTTCTTTTACGAAGTTTTTCATTCACTGCTATCCCCCCATGACAACATCTCCATATGAAGTTTTGAATATTGGGCATGGCTGGAATTTTCCAGATCCATGACCAGTCTAAGGTCTCTTCACCATTGTTTTCATGTGATTGCATCATGAACGAAAGAATATAATAGGCTGATTTCATTGAAAATTATCTAGAGGCTTCACCTTCCAGATTGCTTGATCATTCCTTTGTCCATTATCCTGCGCAAATATTAGGTGAATGTATTCCCCCGTGTTCTCATTAGTATCAGCATCCTGTATTGAAAACTTACCAGTCATCAATCCAAAATTATCGGAAAACTTATATTGATGCTTTTTGGTTAATAATTGGCATGTATAGTTTCTGTTTCCTTTTTCTTTACATATGAGCACAATCTATTTGTAATATTTTGTTTGGTTTTTGGCTGCTACACAGATGCTAAGAAGCAGATTCAACAATTTGCTACTCAGACGATCGCATCGCACTTTAAGTCGACAATCAGTCGGCATTTACTGGCGTATGAGGAAGGTACATTATAATGTTTGATCCATCACTTTTGTCTTCCAGTTTTACTGTAGATAGTGGTAATTGCTTATAATCCATCAAATTTAGTTTGCCTTATGTATGGAAACAATTTGATGAACTGGAGACCTTCATAGATATTAGCCATTTTTGCAAATATTTATTTATACGTTTACATATATATACATAGATATGTATGTATGAGAGATTGAGTCTTATATTTAAAATAGGAAAAATTATGAATAACCCCCTATTCTTCTAAGAAATTTTTTTAACCCATCCGTTTATTTAAACACAATAATAATTCCTCAACTTTAAGATTGTTTATTTTTTAATCCTTTCATCCTTTAAATGGACACTAATATCATATTAATTAAATCATCAATAAAATTTTCAAAACTCGAAATCTCCAGCGTGCTATCTTGCCATCGTGATGGCACCATTTTTGGCAAAACGGGACGATTGTGGAGGACGATCTTGGCTAGGACGATTGTGGTGAAGAGATCTTGGTGGGAACGATCATGGCGGAGAGATCGGGAGAAGAGGTGTGCTAATCGGTACCGCTAATGAGGCTTTCAAAAGTTTAAAGACTCGTAAATAAATATAATAGTTGTATTTATAAGGTTATTAGTGTCAATTTAAAGAATATAAAGAGTTAAAAATAAGTAATTTTAAAATTATGGAATTATTATTGAAAAATATTTTTTAGAAAAATTTGAAAGTTTTTCTAATTTTCATTTAAAATAGTAGTGGTTCGTATTTGAAGGTCCCATGATTGTTATCATTCTGTAGGATGAGGCTAATTTTGAGAGTTGAGCTACGGTTTTTTTTAAAAAAAAGAAAAAAAAAAATCTCTAAGAAGAAAGTCTTGTACAATTAGGCGCCTGATAATGTGATTGGCACAATCAAACCCTCTAACCAAATATTGGCAAAAGAAGTAGCACTTGCTCTCTAAGTGGTTCTCTTCACTATTTAAAAGTGTTCTTTAAATATTTTAAAATAATACTAACCAGCCTAGAACGTTTAGAAGGATAGTTAAAACTTTTAGTTCATGTAAGTGGATGTCTCATATTAAATTTCACAAATATCATCCGCAAGAATATAAAAAATTTATTCTATATGTACTTCATGGAGGATACTACGTGCGTTCGGACCTGTCCAGATTAAAAAATTGGGACTTATCGACTTTGGTGTCATCTGTAGATTGCTACGACGGTCATACAAAAGTGAGTCGATTACGGATATAATTTTTTATAATAATTTATTGGTGCTGAATATGTAACGGCTTAGATGGAAGAATTAATAGGAGCAAAAAATCAAGGGCTAAAGTATATTTTGGATGATGGTGATGTAGAAAAGCTAACAGCCCTAAAGTTGAAGCTGCTATTAGAGAACTTGTTGGAGAAACTTCCTTTTTGTTTTTCTTTTCAAAAGAAGAACGACCTTTTTTTAAAAAAAAAAAAATTCTTGTTGTCTACGGCATAAAGGAAATATATAACTGTGCATGCACAAGAATAAAGTAGACTTTTTACATAATGAAGTTCACATAATCACCTTTGTTGATGTAACAAAATTCTAATCTTTTCAGGCCGACTGATCTGAATGTGTTTGATCACCAAGTTAGTCTTTGCATCCTAGGACACCCAGAACGAATGGTACAATTTTTATCTTATAAACTAGATATTTTATATTTGAATTTTATAAATACCATCTCTAAGAATATGAAAAGTTTATTCTTTTTGTATCCGTGGGGAGTAATAGGATGTTCGGACATATCTAGATCGAAAAGTTAAGATTCTTCGGTTGGTGGAATATAGCTCATGTCACACTGAACTTATCAATTATGATTAGAGGTGAAAACAAATCGAACTGCTCACAAGCAACTCAGACTCAAACTCGTCAACTTGTTAATGTAACAAATACTTAAAATAAAATACAATTTTTTTAAAGGATTTGCGAGCTCAACAAGCATAGTAATACTATGCTTAGAATCGACTCATTTAATTACAGTAACTTGGAACTCAAGCTCAAGTTCGAGTGTAATTCAGCCTAATTGATGCAATTGTGTCAAGCTTGAGCCGAGCTCAAGTCGATTCGACTCAAGTCAGCGCAATTGATATAATTGACGCAAGTTTAAGTCAAGCTCAAGCTAAATTAAGTATTTTCTGAATGAAGCCGAGATCGAACTTGGTCTTTGATGCTCGTCGAGCTCGAGCTAAATTAATCGAACCAAATTTGAGCTTAGTGATGCTCTGCTCGAAGTACGTTCATTTTTATCTATTATTATATTAGTTTGTATAAAAAAAAGATCGGCTGTGAACAGAATTTTTCATAATAATTTTAAAAAAAAAGTTCTTGTAGGGCTTCAGTCTTCCGATATTCACTATCAATTATAGAATACGGGAACGGCGGTTAACACAAAGAATAAAATTCTGAACTTCAAAATTATAAAGCTTTCTCTACCAAGATAAGACATTACATCTATATCTCTAGAGCGGAGCTCCCGCCGGAGTATTGAGTGGTGGGCTTCGGTCTTCCGATATTTTCGCTACCACCATAAGTTTTAGGAAAAAAAAAGTTTTAAAAATTTGTTCAATTCAATTTAGACTGATATAAAATATAAGTCGGACTATAATAAAATTTGAGACATATTCTAATAAATTGTAGGTAGCCTTTTTTTTTTCTTTATTAGTATATTATTTGGTTGCAAAATATGCTGAAGAGTGTCCAATTTATTTACTATTCGATTTTGCTAAATAAATAATAACCGGCTGCTTTAAGGTAGTGGTCTTGGTTTGTTTGCCAGCCTCTTCTTGCCCAACGTCATAATAATTAATTTTCTTTATACAACGACAAAAAGAATGTCAATTTTATGATGTGTGCTTCTTTGACTTTCTCTTTTAACTTCATCTGCTAATAAAGACTTTGTAAGAATACTCTGACGGGAAATCCCAAATCAGCCCCCCTTTTTGGGGGTCGGCCGATTTAGCCTCTGAAAACGGATTTTCAGAGGTTGATTTGGTAAAAAAAAGAAAAAGGGGCTGATTTGGAATTTGCCCATACTCTGATCATATGCTGACGTGTCCTTATTCTAAACATCTCCAGTGTTTGTGAACAATTGTCAATAGGAATTCTAGAAACACCTCTTTTGAATAAGAAATTAAATTAACTATATACTAAATAAGGCTACATTGGTAATATAGTAAATATAACACATATGTAGCTTTATATTCAGTTAAATGCAATAATATGTATTAAATTGTATGCTTGAATAAATAAAGCTACATTGGTAATATAAGGTAGTCCATTTAATTAGTGAGATTAAATATTAAAAAATATAATTTATTCTTAATAAAAGATGGATCAGATATTTAAATTTCAAAAAATAAAAGTTCAAAAAAAAATTATTATATTATTTATTTTTTATCAAGATGTATATAATTAAACCCCTCGTCATAAGAAAAAAGGAGCCACAAGAGATAATAAGGTGATGGTTCTGCAAAACCCCAAAAGGTTGGACTAAGCCGGTTGGCTTCGTCCGACAAAAACTACACGGATTATGAGCACGTAGCAAAATCAACGTTTCTAAATAGCGAAACTTCATTTTCATGTGCGAAACTTCATTTTCAAGTGCTAAACTTGTTAACAATTGCCACGTTGTCGGCTTCCTCGTCTCCAGAAGCGACACGACATACTCACTGTCGCTTCTGGGCCCGCTTCCCCTTTCGACTCTTCGCATATTCTCTCCGCCGGTTTTGGGCCGGTCAGAATCGTCCCCGGCTCAGTTCGGCCCAGATTTACATTGAATTAACGAAATATTTAGTCGCGGTTCGAATATGAATTAGAATGGATATCTCTATACATTATCATAAGAATATTCGGAAATCCCAAAACTCACAACTATCATAATCATATTCTCCGACGGAATGGAGGTGACTTTCAATTCAAAAATTGAAATAATTCTCGTTCTTAATCATTTTTTTTTTTTTTTGTTCAGCAAACATCACCTAAGATTATAAAGTAATAATAATTGTGTCAAAGTTAGATCAAACTAAGATTATAAATATGAGGTCGAGATCAGACCTAGATCGTTCCATGAAAATGACATGGCACTAACCAAGTATATTGGATATGGATTGAAAAAAATACTCATAAATACAGTCCGCTCTTTCAAAGTCCAATATTGGTCAATCGTTGTGTCTCGTCCGGGTGTGTTAGCTTTTACATTCTAATTAATCATTCTGATTTTACAAAACAACAAAATAAGGTTCATTATTGTATATATATTTACAAGAAAACTTACCTTGACTTTATATTAATGTATTATTATTGAAAACTTTAATCCTATTAATTCTTTAATTAATGAATGTCTTTGCTAATTTCACATAGTAGTATTGATAGCCCTCCTATTCTATTCTATTATCAAGAAGTTACATGAACTTGATTGATATTTAGCTGTCAGGAAATTATATAAATTGTCAAATTCAATGTATATTTTATATCTCGTTAAAAAATAATATGCGTAATTTTTAACCTATCTTTTATTAAAATATATTATGATATATTTTCTTTAGCCAACTAATTGTTTTATTATTGAATTGGATCTAATGTATTATTAATTGCGTCAATGCTGATGGAACTGAATCTATATTTTATTGACAGCCTTCGCACAAACTTTTTGCCCAAACGGTGCACTCCTTCGGTTTCATATCCCCCCGCTCTTTTATTTATTTCAAACGGCCCCCTTTTACTTCCCCACTATTATCGCGGGTTCGAGCGCGTCGTGCGGGCAATCGCCCTGCGACCCTTCTACCAACTCCGGTTCTTTGACCTTCCCTGCCGCCGCCGCCATCGCCACATCCATCTCAGACGATCTCCGGCGATTTCGATATGGCTACTAGCGGTACCTCTATACGTTCGAGCAGCAGCAGCCGTCTGCCGGACTTCTTACAGAGCGTGAATCTCAAGTACGTCAAGCTCGGCTACCACTACCTCATCACCCACCTCCTAACTCTCCTCCTCATCCCACTAATGGTGGTGATCATCTTAGAAGCCGGCCGAACCGATCCCGACGATCTCAAGCAGCTATGGGTCCACCTCCAGTACAATCTTGTCAGCGTCCTCCTCTGCTCCGCCGTACTTGTCTTTGCCACTACCGTCTACGTCATGACACGCCCCCGCTCCGTCTACCTCGTGGACTTCTCCTGCTACCGCCCCCCAGACAAGCTGCAGGTCAAGTTCTCCGCCTTCATGGAGCATTCTAGACTCTGCGGGGCGTTCAACGAATCTGCGCTTGAGTTCCAGCGCAAGATTCTCGAGCGCTCCGGGCTCGGCGAGCAGACCTACGCTCCCGAGGCGATGCATCACTTACCCCCCCGCCCTTCCATGGCCGCTGCTCGCGAGGAAGCTGAGCAGGTCATGTTCGGGGCCCTCGACAATCTCTTCGCCACCACCAAGATCAATCCTAAGGATATTGGGATCTTGGTGGTGAACTGTAGCTTGTTCAATCCCACGCCGTCACTCTCCGCTATTATCGTCAACAAGTACAAGCTGCGTGGGAACATCAGATCGTTCAATCTGGGAGGCATGGGATGCAGCGCAGGGGTAATCGCGGTAGATCTCGCCCGCGATCTGCTCCTGGTACACCGATCTACTTACGCCGTTGTTGTTAGTACTGAGAACATCACGCAGAACTGGTACTTCGGGAACCGCAAGTCCATGTTGATTCCCAACTGCTTGTTCCGAGTCGGCGGCGCTGCCGTGCTGCTGTCCAATCGCGCAGCCGACCGCCGCCGCGCCAAGTACCGCCTCGTACACGTGGTCCGCACCCACCGTGGCGCCGACGACCGATCGTTCCGCTGCGTCTATCAGGAGCAGGACGACGACAAGAACGTCGGCGTCTCCCTGTCGAAAGACCTCATGGCGATCGCCGGCGAGGCGCTGAAGGTAAACATAACCACCCTCGGACCCCTTGTTCTTCCGATCAGTGAGCAGCTCTTGTTCTTCGCGAATCTTGTCGCTAAAAAGCTCTTCAACACGAAGAGCAAGCCCTATATCCCCGATTTCAAGCTCGCCTTCGAGCATTTCTGCATCCACGCTGGAGGACGGGCGGTGATCGATGAGCTCGAGAAGAACCTGCAGCTGTCGCCGATCCACGTCGAAGCTTCTAGGATGACCCTCCATCGATTTGGTAACACTTCTTCTAGCTCAATCTGGTACGAATTAGCTTACACAGAGGCGAAGGGGAGGATGAGGAGAGGGCATAGAGTTTGGCAGATAGCTTTCGGGAGTGGATTTAAGTGCAACAGCGCTGTTTGGGAGGCTCTTTGCAATGTGAAGCCGTCTGCCAGCAGCCCCTGGCTTGATTGCATCGATAGATACCCTGTCGAGATTGTTGATGGATTCCCGGTGGGAAATTCCTAACAATTGCAAAACAAGGATCAATACTCCATCGATTCTTAATCCCAGTTTTCTGGGTTCTTTGATAGCGGTGGCAGTCGGTCGGTCATACTTTAGCTGCTTCCTTATATGCTGTGCTGCTGTATCATCATGCCCTTGTGTTTTCGATTTAATGGATTAGGATTCTTGCACTCTAGTTTTAGTCTAAAACGTTTAGGAATATGCCTCAGCATGCACTAGCCATCTCATTGGAATCAGTTCATGACATACTTTTTTTTTTATAAATTTCATCAGTGTTGTATATACTTTGCATGAAAGCCTTGAATGTCGAACGGCGAACTTCAAATACAACAAGATCCACTTTGATGGAATATGGATAATACAAGATAGAAGAGTAGGGATATCTATGATATCAACCACATTAATTCCATCTGAACTTGCATATCTGACTGGATTTTGGGTCTTTTAATGCTTACAATTATCTTCCCCTGCATGTTTACCTTTATCTATTGTCGTCTCCATTAGTAGATTCTTGATTGGCTAGAAGAGTAATGCTATTGGGTTCGAATACTTATCCCAAAAAATATTCTGATTTGTATTTTTTCATGTTTTGGGATTGGTAAATTGCAAGTACGAGAAAACACCGTTTCGGATTATTTCGGACTGTTTTGTCGTGCCCAATAGTATTTATGTTGGCTGGAATCGACGATGCTTCTGTCGTAGATGCTTATATATCTCTATGTGCTTATTCGTATCAGATTTAACGATTTCTAGATTCAATGATGTATCAGGAAAGCATCCTGATAATGGCTACTCCAAGTGATAGAATCCAACCAGCCTCATTCCCCTTTGGTCCTTTCTTTTGGGCCAGCAGCATTAATTAATTTTCTTTTTTTCTTTTTTTTATTTTTTATTTTTTATTTTTATTTTTATTTTTTGTTTGAGTTAGTTGAGATGCATGCAATTTGGGATAGACACATGCTTTTCAGAATTGAGTTTTGCTGGGAATGCTTGTGGCAATTGTCCAGATTCTGCACTCTGGATAAATACTACATCAACTAACAGCAAGACTGCTCACTCATTGGATAATTGCATGTCACCCTCTGGATTTTAAACCTCTTGCAAATTAGTTCATCATTTCAAATTCAATACAAATCAACTTATGTCTTGAAATTCGTATATAAATATTTTGACTATTATATAAATATTTTTTTAAAAAAAATTTTGAAAAAAAAAATCAATGTGATTTATAATTTTTATATTCAATTTTTTTTAAAAAAAATTATTTTAAATAATTTCAAAGTTTTATTGTGTTATCTGCTAAGATTTTAAAACATCAGATACTTATTTAGAAATTTTTTTTTAAAAAATTATTTATTATAAAAAAAATAATTTTAATGTATGCTACTATTCAAATTTTTGTAAAAATATTTTTAAATATATCTTTTGAAACGCGGTCGTAAAGAATGAATATATTCATAAACAAGATTTCAAAGAAGGGGCTTTTATGCACGTCTCCCTATCTTTTGTTTCGCATTTGGAATTAAAATCAACCTATGATAAAGTGATTTGTGTTACTTGCTCTTGTATCTCTAATTTTCAATGGAAAATGCTTCACGTCATGGACTAAAACATAAAGAAAATCTCACACATTATTTTTCTATACGAAAAATGCGTTTCACAATGATGAAAAATGTGTTTTTCGCACGAAAAAATATTTTTTCGTTCGGAAAAACGAACGCGTGATTTTTTTCGTATTTTGGTGTGTGCACTCAATATCTCCCATCTTCAATTAGGGGCATGCCCAGGTCCCTTGGTTCGAGAAGTTCATCCTTCTCTCGTGACATGCATGTCAAAGAAGTTTGTCTTTGCTCAGTATTCCAACATGGATGAAAATTTATGATGCTTTCATATGTTCAAGTTACAAAACTCTCGTCATTGTGAGGTGTAAGTGTAAACTTCATTGCTTGTCTTCGGCTGATTTGCGTTTATTGTATTCTATTTTTATATGCTTTTAGGGGCATGAAACACAAGAAAGAAGTATTTTTGTTGCTGATTAGTAGAGAAAGTTACAAAGCCATAGTTTCTACTTATTGTTTTGTATCCTGCCTCTTACTGTTGCATTTATATATCGCCGCCCGAATAGACAAAAAATCATGCAATAAGTTGCCATATTTGGTAAAACAAAAAAAAAAAAATCCATGGCAGCTAATTTTTTGAGACTCGTCCTTCCGCTTCACGAGTATCTCTCATGTTTACTTTGTATGTTGCCCATTCAAAACTACATGAAATGCGAAAATCATGTGTTACGATCACCTTTTTGGAGTTGAATATTCCGGCGGGCGGATTTTTGTTTTTGTATTCTCCCTCTAATTGATATAAAAGACCAAATCATGTGTTGTAATTACTATTTTACGGAGAAATGTCGGATGACTTTTATGTTTAAGAGCCCTCGACCGGAGATTGCTCGAATGACCAAAAATCATATGATGTGTTATAATTTTGGAGAGAAATGTTGAGCGGGCATTTCTTTGCATGTCTCCGTCCACGGACATATTAAAGGGCAAACAATTTATATATATATTATGAGCTAACGCTATTCGAGTATTCATGCAGCAGAATTTTGCTTTCCGAGTTGCCTCCGAAATCGTCTGGAGCGGTCAAAAGTTATTTATTATAGCACACAATTGTGTTGATCATAAATGATCCGGGAGCTTTTTTGCTTTCCAGATGGCTCTTCTGGGATCACATATGCACTATAACTCACGACTTTGTAGAGAGGAGAAAAAAAAAAAAAAAAAAAAAAAAAAAAAAAAAAAAATAAAGGAAGAAGGGGGTTCACGGCAAGCGGACTGTTTCTTTTGACTTTGGAGACAATGATATAATTATGGAGGCCCATGTACAAGACGGCTCTAACTCAATGGATACCCAGACTTATCCTGGTTGGTTAATTCCTGTTAGGGCTGAGCACTATCCAAATCTACGTTAAAAATCGAACCGATCTGAACAAAGCCAAATTTTAGGTCAAAATTATAATAGTTTGAGTCTATATAATTCGGTTCGAATTCGATGGTCGAATTTCGGATCAGTTCGGATTGGAACCGAATTATACGCGCGAGTTACGTTTTAACTATCTTTGTTGGTTTTTATATGCTAATTCTTTTTTTATAAATAAAATATTTATGTTACAACTATTCGGGTCAACCCGAACCGATCCAATTCGAATTGGTGTTAAATAAAAATAATTTATGCTGTTATTCAGGTCAACCCGAACTGATCCGAATTTTAGTTGTTCGGGTTGAAATAAAATTCGGGTCTAAAGGTATTCGGTTCGAGTCAGTTTTAAAAATTTCAGATTGGATCGATTCGGTTCGGGTTGACCCAAATGCTCAGCTTTAATTCTTGTGGTCAATGAAAGTGATTAATGGAAGCGATTGTAGCGATTGATCGTTTATCAATAATTCCACCTGAACAGACTACAAGTTATACAAAAACGGAGAAAGATGAGTCAAGCTGCTGTGAGGGTTAAAAAAAATTAAATAAAAAGAGAGAGTTGCATATCACCCACGAACTACTTATAAATAAGCTTTTAAAATTCGTTTAGGCTCGGGTCAATACGGTGGTTGACCTAAATCTACAGTCCTAGGTATGTGCTATTTCATAGTAACATTATAGGCTAAAGTTAGTTCGTAACGTTATAGGCTAAACTTAGTGCAATGACTATGGATAGTCACTCATATAAAATGATCAATAATGAATGTACAAATATAAGAAATACAGGCCGGACTATGCCTGCACTTCTGATGCAGGCCACCCGTCTATCCATACTGTATGTTGCACGGACGGAGCCGGCTCGGCCCATAAAATATTGAGCATTAGTTCAGCTCGGCCTAGTGGCTCGCCGAGCTAGTGCCTGTGTAGGTCTACCGGTCTTAGGGGTGTTCATATACCGGTCCGGACCGAAAAACCGGACCGGACCGGTGAGTTCGGTCCGGTCCGGTCCGGACCGGTAGAAGTTCGGTCCGGGTCGCGGTCCCGGATTGGCCTACATTTCGGTCCTCGGTCCGGTCCGGTCCCGGACCGAAAAAATTGTGGACCGGACCGAGGACCGGAATTTGTAATGTGAGCCAAGTTGTTGGCCACCCAACCGGCCCAGCCCATCTCTCATTCGTCTCATCCGTGCGCTTACCTAGGCTTGCCAAGAGAGACGTTGTCGTCGATCAAGACCTGCGGCTATCACATGATTCTTAGTGGCGGAGATCGAGATCGAATGCAATCGCGAATTGGCGAGTCAGTGCAGGGACCTGCGGACCGGTCCAAACCGGTCCGGTCCGGTTTGGTCCCGCTTTTGTGCGGTCCGGTCCGGACCGGACCGGTCCTATTCCGGTCCGGTCCGCGGTCCATCCTCTTCGCTAGGTTCGGTCTTCGGTCCGGTCCGGACCGGTCCGGTTCGGTCCGGTCCGGACCGGTTGAACACCCCTAACCGGTCTGCATGGATGCTTTTTATTAAAAAAAAAAAAAGAAAAAGAAAAAAATGTTGCTGGGCACTAGCAGCAGCAGCTCAACTATCTCTAAAAAAAACGTCAGCCGTGCATACTGTTACGGGCCGGCTCGTTCGGCATAGAACGGACTATTGATCACAATCGGTTGACCCGTATATCTCAGGTATGCTGGCCGTCGGTGGCCATACGGCCAGAGCCACAGGCAATGGATCAGCCCGCAGCCCGAGCTTTTGTTCATCTCTATGTGAATGATGATAGATAGCGTTGCAGTGCCGAACTGTCGCTTCACATGAACTGATCATGTATGTGTTTGCATGACAGCACGTAGCGTGGCAGAAGGCTCCCGGCCCACGAAACTAACGCAGTCAATGTAAGCGTACACACGGTAGCTGTAGAGTTGGACAAGTAGCAAGTGCTCTCATAGTCAGAATTGGATGGTTCATCCGGAATTTATCATTGGACCAGCCAAAATCTGATCAGGATTTGGACAATTTGGAAAACTTGTGCCAAAAAAATGACACGGATTAACAACTGATACAACCATCCCGAGGCACGCGAGATTGATGATGTTGATCGCGAGATCCGTAGCTATTATTTTTGTTTTTAAATGACACGGATTAAATATTTTTTATGTTTGTCTGATAGTTCTACGATGGGGAATTAATATTTGATCCAGTGAATATATCTAATTTTTCAAACGGTCAAATTCTAATACCTTCTTTGCTTTTCAAAAAAAAAAAGAAAAAGAGAACAAATTATTTTGCACATGAAAGTATTCAAATATGAAAAATTATATAATAAAATATTTACGCGTCAGCATACATTCTCATTGTGTTTAAATAAAAAAAAAATTTACGATTATTTCTTTAGAAAATTTTTTTAAATAAAACTTATAAATTTTGATGAGATATACAATTTTTATATTTAAATTTTTTTTTAAATATGTATTTTGAGACTCTGAAGTTTAACGAGTTTACGAATTTAAAAAAAAAAATTAAATCCGTTTCAAATCTATTAAATTTTAGAATTTAAAATATTGAAAGTGTTTATGAAGAATTTTAGACATAAAAATTATAGATCTCGTCAAAATTTATAAATTTAATTTTAAATTTTTTTCTAAAATCAACTTCTAAATAATTTTTTTATATTTATCTGAAGTTATATGGTAAAATCGTTACAACAAAAAATCTCTCATCTGATCTTATCTGAAATTTTTGCAAGATAAAAATTGAAAGTTTTAAACTGCGGTCCTAAGTGATGTTATTCTGTTAAAATTGAAAGTGCTGCATGTGGGTGAGTTCCACATCATGTACGTACGTAGTAAAGATTTGAAGGAAGAGAAAGGTCGTAGGCGATGATGAGATTAACGCCGTCTGGTCAAGAAAGATAAGAGAAGATATCTCACTTCTCTAGGACCTCGACACGACAGACAGCATGAAAGCAAACAGATCCATCATCGATTCCTCTCCATTTTCACCTTATTTTATTCCCAACCATTTTATCTTTTCTCTCGTTTTCTTCCCTCACCTTTCTAGGGTTCGCCGCTAACTCTCTCCTTCTTCCTCATCACTCTAACACCAGCTACAACCACTACCTACTCCTACGTGATAGCAAGACATTTCAGAGTTTTGATGTTACTTGCATGCTCAAGTTTACATTCCAAAGAATCAATTAATAAGGGTAAAAATTTATGACATTTTTTTTAGGGCAAATTCCAAATCAGCCCCCGTTTTTTTTTTTTTACCAAATCAGCCCCTGAAAACCCGTTTTCAAGGGCTGATTTGGTATAAAATCAGCCCCTGAAAACGCGTTTTCAGGGACTGAATCGGCCGACCCCCAAAAAGGGGGGGCTGATTTGGGATTTCCCTTTTTTTTATGGAGAACAACAAGAGTTTTTAGATCTGCCGAAGTTGGAAAAATAAGACTACTTGATATGAGAAAATAGGATGATGCCACTCATAGGTGTACATGTTATGCAAATTGTATAAATAAACCGATTATGAATGGTATTTTTTTTTATGATAATCTTGGAAAAAATATATA